>JAZDUA010000615.1:480000-820000 GCA_038098605.1 Gryllus longicercus
ACTACTTCAGACATTTGTCGCGTCCATGCCATGTGGTGTTGCGGCACGTCTATGAGCTCGCGGGGGCCCTACACGATATTAGGCAGATGTACCAGTTGCTTTGGTTCTTCAGTGTATTTTGTCTGTACATTCCCATAGAATACCCTTTTCCATTGGAATGTTTCAAATAGCAGTTTCGTATGGGGTTGATCATGTCTAATTTGAAATGGCCGGCGACAGTAGCCAAATTGCATAACCAAGCTCCGTGAAGTCAAGGTAGTTACGCAACTCGAGACACCGTGGTTTCCTGTATGGGCGACTGAGAACTTCTGGGAGCCGAGCCCTTGACTGAAAGGATAAAAGGGAATGACAGACGACTGACTAGATTACTGGAGGATTACTCCACGTTCGACGCGAGCACGTGGTTCGACGACGTTGTTAACGAAAATTGTAATAGAACGCCTGGAAACATTACAGTAACTTGTCTTTGCGAATGTAGCTTGGCGAATATTGCTACTAATTTTTAGTATCAAAAATGAAATATTATTCCTAAAATAATAATGGTATTGATATAATTTATTTTTATTTCACGTTATTACTGTTCTTCTTAATATCTTAATCAAAAGTTTTTGTTCTTTCATGACCGTAGAAGGATTACTTTTCTTTGCTAATTTTTTGATACCTTTAGGAAATGTTGAAATTGGAACTGGTTTTGCTACTAAACTCTTTCATTTTTCTCACCCACAGCGTTAGGAAGTTCTTGCTTTCTTTTGTGGGGGTTCTACATCTAACGTCGCATCTCCTATCATCCCTACTCCTGAGGGAGACTATTCATATCAAGACGGAGAACACTGCGATGATAGAGGTTCATTTAATATCCAGGTCTTAACAATGGCCACGAAGGCAAAGTAGGAAAGCCATGATTGTGAATTGATTGGAGGAAACCACTGCTGTGACCGAGAAGAACAGTTGTCTACGATTTAAAATAATCATAAGTTTTCGACCTAGGTCTTTAGCGCGGTCAAAAATCCGCCACTGTCTGCACTCAAACGTAATATATTAGGTCTACGAGGTGCATTAGCGGATACCTATAAGGGGGAGTGGAGTAATAAGAAACGAATGAAGTAATAAGATACAATATTCTTAAAGCAGTTATTTTGAGTATGAACACTACATTTTACATTATAATTCTTATATGTTCACGTTTTATTAACAAAATTTTACTTGCCTTTATTGGAATAACAATGAGTGTCTTTGGTGTCTTATTATCACAACTAAGAGTCCTATTACCTCCAGTTATATTAAACTCTCCAGTTCTGCCTTGCTATCAATTACAATTTAGTAAGTTTGACGAGACACATCCTACAAGTGTGTATTTTGCCCCAGTTTCTTCCCACAGATTTAGATTTCCTTGTTTTCTCTTAAAGTGATAAAATCAAAATGAAGTAATATTATTTCTTAACTTTAATCAATATGAAGTAATGTTATTTGTTAATTTTTCACGTTTTAAAAGTAATATTATTTGTTAACCAATTAGTTCATCACTTGCAATAAAGTGTTATGATATAAATTAGATTAAAATGAACATGAATCATGGTAACCCAGACTGACAATAAATAAATTAAAAACAGCACAGTAACATAGTGGTTCTCTACTTCAAAAATATCTTCCTCTGATTTCGGTCGTCGTCTTTATCTTTTTCTTCTTTTTGACTTTCAAAATCTGAAATTACAATGATCCAATCATCATCAATATCATCACCATCATCTGTAACAATTTAGTGTCTATCTTTTGTTTCATCTTCTGAAAATGTTTCATCTTTCGCTACTGCTTATTTAGCTTTCTATAACTTTTTTGTTTGATAGAGACTAGTCTTTTTTTACTTTTAAAATGTCGGTCCTGATTTTCCATGGAACATCATATTGTCTTAAATTGCTTTGCAATAACATTTCGAAACATTAAAAGTATATTTAAATTACCCACCACAATTGTTTCTGACGTCACCCTATTTTTTTTTCTTATTTCCCACCACAATTGTTTGTATTGAACAAATAAGATACATAATTTTCTTCTTTCAGATTTATGGATGACATTTAAAAATACATGTATAAGTCTCTTTAATTACTCAGAAACAGGAAATCAAAAATGAAGGGGAATTCCTTTCCACAATCTAGGGAAACAATTGCACTTCAAGAATAAAGTATAATATGTAAAATTTGTGGTAGATCCCTCTTGAACGTTTTCTGCAAAAAAAAAAAAATCAATAGTTTTACAGAACTCTTTACAGTTTGTTGGCAATGATTACAAGTGTCATTTGACTTTTTCAAATGTGTATACCTACAAAGAACAACGCAGAGAAAGCTGTACCGTATTATCCCTTCAGCACCCGTTTTTTCTCACTTTGATGAAATGGTGTAAAAAACTGTTTTTTCTGCGATTCTGTATTCTTCGGAATCCCAGGAGCATGCATCGTGTGGTGCATTCACCTTCCAAGTAACGTGTTCCCTATCCGCCTACCCTAGCCCTGTTTCCCAGAGGACTAAGGCAGCTTCGGACCATTTCAAACAGTGGTTGTGGTGGCTCATTAACCGTTGCTTTTATTAACATCCTTTCTTCCGAATAGGCTAAAAGTTTAGAAAGTGGCAGAAATATGGACCTTTCCTGTGTAACAATTCTCTCCAAATAAAATATTCCACATAAAAATAATTTAGATATTTTCTGTGCTTATCCGTACTGATGAAAATTAATATTTGTGCTTTTGCATAATGCAATGGGTTCTGACCTGAATTGGGGTGAGGGATTTTTAACGATCATGAAAATTTCAATGTTAGTGAATATCACGTTGACTAATTGTCCACGAATTGTCAGATGTTGGGAACATCTTCATTGGTTTATTCATTGAAATCGTTTTGTTCAACAAAATTATTTTTTGTGATGTTTCGTTCTTGTGAGTCACCTATAAAGGGATGGTCGCTTATAATTTCTTAGCATTAAGTAAAATGTGTCATTTTCTGTAAGATAAAAAGCTTATTGTGCCTACAGTCAATATTCTTGAATAATTTTTAATCAGTATTTTCAACATGCGCAAATATTTTCGACCAGGCATATTCTAATAGAAAGTCAATCAGTCTTCTATCCATTAATACTGTTAGCACCATAATGTTCGTATTTTTTCCTCTAAAAACTGAAGGGGCTAACTTGTGTGATATAGCTTAGGACTTCGCAATACAGTTGAGTCTAATGATGTGAATATGAGAAACGAAAGAAAAATATTTATTAGTCAATTCCGGTTTATTTCTTAATGAAGACATGGGCTAGAAAGAATGTAGCAAGGCAAGGGTTGTTGGCTGGCCCTGTAATATAGTAAAAGTAGTTCAGAATTCTCACGTTAGCTCTCTACCTGTACACTTTTTGTACCAATTAATTTTATTAAATAGAAGAAAAATGTTCGAAACAAAGTTATTTAATTTATTCGTAATCAGAGCTTAACTAAATCGATAACAAGAATATAATTACGTAAACAAACTGGAGGTCTATTTTTAAATATATTCTAAATCATGATTTTACAATTGTTTGCATGCTGTTTTCTCTATAAATAAAGAGCCTTTTTTCTCACTTATGAATAGGTAGTACTCAAAGTGATTACCGTTCTTGAAAACTTATTTAAACATTTTCGGGTTCATTCCAAAACTAACTTAAATATATGTACTGTCCAGAAGTAAAAACAATTCCAGGATCAGCTCTTAGCGTGACCGGCAAACCGCAGTTTAGTTTAGAGTTTTGCACTCTAAGGAATTATTGGTAATATATTTTTAAATGTTCAAAAATCCGTTTAAAAACGAACATGTTTTATAACTTTTCTTTACATCTTTAATTCCGCATGTACTGGATAAATTCCATAACCAATGTAGTAGCCCGTGTTTGAATAAGTTCTGAAATCTCAAACTCGTTTTATACATCACATGCAAGCATGGGAATTCAAACACGTAGCAAGAGATGGAAAGCTAGCGCGCTGGTCACAATGCGATGTATTGATTTATGATCCACTTTGCAATCTTGGTACATTCTAATATTTTTGAAAAAAATGTTAGTGAAGAACATGTTCTTTTTTAAATTTAAAAATATATTTTAACAAATTATTCACATCTTTTACGACGGGCTGAGGCCTTTTCCTGAATCCTAAAAGATATTTGTTCAAGCAAAATTAAACAAAATGAAGTTGATTTCAAAACAAAATTATAGTGGACAACCATCCACTCCACACGTATGTTGCGTTAATGCAATTAATTATATTGTGTTTTGTCTTGACCTTTCGAACGATTTAATTACATATTTCTAATCCTTTTGTTTTAAAAGCACTGGTTGTAAATCATTATAATCCGGAGATTCATCACGAAATTGTGCAGAAAATTACAAAATCTATTTAAAAATGGACTTATGTACTTCGATTGTCAACAAGTCTTTGTTGCAATTTATGCAAGTCGTTTCATATTATTCATATTCAAGGGCTTCTGTAACAACATAACACGATATAATTCATAATGTATAATAAAAGGGTGGGTTATGAATTCTAATGTGCGCAGATTGTATTAGGAGTTCTAATGTGCGCAGATTGTATTTCTCCCTCGTAAGTCTCACAGTTTTTAACTGCTTTTTTACGAAACAAATTAAAGTACATCAAATATAACTCTTCTAGTGTTGAATTGAACCACAGGCAAATTGTGCATCGGACCTAAAGGAGAATATTTTTCTCAACCTCACTGCATTTGTCAAATGGTATTCTTGCAGTAACATTTACTGTCTGGAAACAATAATGATTCTATTCACGATTCTACAGGATTTATCGCCTAAATATAATTTTGAATGCAAAAAACATCACCAACATTCATTCATACTCCACTTTCCCTTGTATACTTATAAAGAATAGTGTTTGCTTCCTGGCTTCACACCTAAATTTGTCTGCGAACACCGCCGCTTGCCGACACAAATATACAGAAATACAAAGATCAACAAATATAAAAAAGGAGAAATAGACTATGGTATATTATCAGGAACTGTACTTACCGTGAAATGCTGCTTTCAGTTTGCTTCTCGCTTCGTACACTGCGCGCCGAAACGTTCAAACGGAGGCGTGCGCGTTGTGCGACTGGCTGTGCCCCTCCCCGCTCTGAACTCGTTGGCAGCGACCCCCTCCCCGTCATTGCCCTCCCTTCCGTTGGAATAGCTCCGCGAACGCAGCCTGAAGACTGACGTCATTTTGTAGACCTCGGGGTTGCTGGCAGTTTCATGCGGCTGTTACTTTTAAGGCTTTGTCATATGGATTGTTTTTATTGTTTGGATACTTGAAAGCAAATCTGTTGGCTCTAAATCTATCTATTACCAGGGAATTGTTTGAGGATTTTGTTTTCTCGTCTAATTTGGCTGACATGTCGAATTGTTCAACAGGTTAATGTGGATTTTTCGCCCTTCAAAAATTAACGCGTTTTGACCAGAGTTGAAAACAGGGCCATGGAGACGTGAAGAAGTCCAAAACAGTTACATTTCCTGGGAATTAGGTTAAAGGTTCAGATGTATATGCGAGTAGGATATTTAAACCCGATAAAGAACCGTGGGATTAAAAATGGTAGATACTATTGGTTAAAAATAAAAAAAAACGCTAATAGATTTTGGAGGGTAGGCGACATAAGCTGCATTTACTTCCAGTATGCAAAATGAGGAGCAGTCTCAGGATATTGTGTACAGATCAAGAGAAACTTAATACAAAAGAATGGAAATGACATTTTTTATAATGCATACTGCTTGTAAATAATTATGCATTACTGCCTTTATAATACTAGTATTTTATAGTAGGTAGTGTATTTACAGTACTAAGAGTAATTGTGCTAAATTGTTGGGTCATGATTTCGTTCATTGACCCAGAACAAAACTCAGAAAACGGGTCTCTGTGCGGTTACATTATCGTTCTGTAGTAACGCCGACAGGAAGACAAAAGTATGAAGAAAATTTGATATTTTATTTCCAAATCATCTGTAAATATATATGACGTTAATGAATCATGATTTACTTTTCTCCAGAGGTTAAAGTTGAAATAACACTTAACAAACATATCTAATTTCATAATCTTATGACAAATTACGCAATAATATCTCAGGATCTAATGGACTAAATATAAAGGTTTTCTTTTTTGCTAAAGAATTGCTAATAAGACGATAGTTATTGACGTTGAGAAACGTAGCCGGTGTTTCGTTTCGAAGTTGAAATATTCTGTTAGAAATTTCTCGTTGGATGTGTGTTCATAAATCACTCCAAAGAGAATGTCTATTGAGAAATATTGTATAATTCTATAATACTGACAAATTTGGTTACATTTGTCCAACGGACAAGGGAAGTGATTCTATTATTTTTATTTAATAATCTGGGATAGTAAGTTCCAGTCAATGTGCACACAAAACACCCTTTTTAGAGGTCACTCATGCGAGATGAGCCCCTTTCTCTCGTAATTTAGGCGCTGTGAGTCTGACACCGGACAACCTCTGCTATCATGGCCGGACCTCTAGATATCTCGCTCTGTCTTAGTTTCGATGAATTCGAAATTCTCTGTATTCGGGATGAATATATCAATGAAATTAATCAAGGCAATCGTATATCGGAAAACATGGTAGACAAAAAGCCTTGAGATTTTAAGGCAGGAAATAGGCAGTTGACCTCTTTAATCAGCACTTACCTTAATTTCCAAAGTACAATGCTTTTCTGCCTCTCAATGCCTCCTTGGGAAACAGTCAATTCAACCATAATAATATTTGGCGACACGGTTCTTTAAATAATTACGTAAAGCTAAAACAATTACCCACTAATGTTACCCAAGATACTTCGTAGATCTTCGTCAGTGTGAT
The DNA here is from genome assembly GCA_038098605.1 of Gryllus longicercus. Classification (NCBI taxonomy): domain Eukaryota; kingdom Metazoa; phylum Arthropoda; class Insecta; order Orthoptera; family Gryllidae; genus Gryllus; species Gryllus longicercus. The sequence goes on from JAZDUA010000615.1 coordinate 486,873, forward strand.
CTCTATTATAAAATCCTGTCTTGTCCTCTGCCTCGACAGCCCTCTACGGGCCTTGGTCGACGAGCGGGGTCTCGGCTCGCGTGGTAAGCACGAAGACATCCCTTCACCATATATTCTGGTTTTTGTAATTTTAGAGTGGACTTTCTCATCATCACACAGCAATAGATACTGGGACATTTGTAAGGCAAGAGCACAATTACAATTTGCCTCGGCCGGGAATCGAACCGGGGTTGCATCGTGGAAAGGGTTCACGCTAATCGAGTCGCTCATGTGGGATTATAAAATCCTCTTCCATTACATTTAATTTTAATTTCTTCCTCATAGTCAGACGCTCATGAATGAGCAAATATAGGCGTTTCAAATGTAGTATATGTTGATCACCGTTTGCGTTTCCTTGACCATTCAGTACCCAATAATTCCTTAATTGAAAGGAAATTTTCAAAATCAATTCTGGTATAAAATTCCGAAGATTTTAATTATTTATGTAATTGCGATAGAATTGTGATTGAATTTACACCAAGTCCCGACAATCATCAATCAGCACATTTACAGATTTTTTCAGTTTTTCCACTGGCGTATTCAGCGTGATCTAAAGAGGGGATTGTAGTAATAGCCTTCAGGCGACAAATGTACTACACAGATTGATATGAAAGTTTATTGGCGGCTAACCAAAGTAGTGCCATAGCAATACATACTCTGTCGTATTATTTGAAAGTGGTACGGGATACTAGTCGAACTCTACAAAAATTCCGCTGTGTTTGCATATATATTATCGCAGCCAGCGACTTCATATAGAGAAATCTAACTGACCTAACACGCGTCTCCCCAAGTGTTTCCAACCTGCAAAAGTATTTTCTTGAGCTGGATTTTCAACTTAAGCTAGTAGGTTTCTGTGTTCTATGCTCTTATTCCTTATTCTAACTCGATGGATATACATTTCAACTGTGCTGACGCATCCAAAACAAAGTTAGACTACTACAATTTTTTTTAAATTTTGGACGTTTCAATCAAAATTGAACTTATTGGATGTATGGATTTTGTTACAGAAAATAGTTACTTGGGTACTTTGACTTCTTAATGCATTAATTTCCATTCTCCCTGTGTATGTGCATCGTTTGAGGATTTTGTAAGGTAGGTCCAGCGATTCTGTAGAGTGTTTAGAACAACTTCTAAAACCAGTCGCTTTACATCATATACTTTCTCCTATTGTTTATAACCTTTACAATTTTCGAGAATTTGAATTTCAACGCATGTAAGACCTTCGTCATTTTTTGAGCGTACTCAGCTATATCACAGGAATAAATTAAAAAAATTGGAGTATTTGTGGGAATTTTCCTTTTATAAATTGCTTTAAGTTCAAGCAAAAATTAAGCAAATGTTGCCTACATTTTACGAAAAATTATTAAAAAAAAGTATCCTTTTCAATCTCTGTAAACTATATTATACTTTTGCAAAGTTTTATACAGTTGTCGAAAATACAGAGAGTTCGCCTAAACTGAGACATGAATCAGTTTTTTAGTGCCCATGGGGTTGTGTTTAATACATCTAATTTAATGAATTCGATTTAGATTTATTTAGTCAAAAAAACCAGTAAGAACTGTACGAGACGTATGGTGGAGAAGATCATCTGCGCACGTTTTCTTGAGTTCCAGAATCCCTTCCCATCATTTTATCAATAAATAGTTGAAATATGAGTAAAAGTTTAAAAGGAATAAATAAAAATAAATTTTAAAAAAGCGCGAAATTAGCAATATTTGGAAAACTAGACATTTTCGTTTCCGAATTATAGAAAACTTATTTGCATCGGTAAATGATTTGCAAGTATGATTTTTCTGCATTGCTAACAAAATAGAAACTCGCCCTTACCTCTACTCCTATTATTACAAGCAAAAGGAAAGTTCAACAAAACGTGCCCATAGTGAAGCTACATTTACGTCCAGAAGCAAAACAAGGGGCCATCCCAGCATTTTCTCAGTGGATCAGGGACACTGAACAAAAACCAGATTGAGATGGGGGTCAGTGACCCAGAAGTTGAAGTGCATTATTTGCTACAAACATATTAAGACTTTTAAAAAAATGATACTATAAAATTTAAACTAATTCAATATATATCACTGTTTTGTTAAAATAAACATTTTTTTGATAATCAGTATAGTCTCTAATTGTATAGAAACAGTTATGCAGCAGAAAAGATTTTACTTTTAACTTAAATTTGTGAACCGACTTCAATTGATTAATGTCATCTGGCAATGCGTTATCAAGTAACGTACATGTATTGTATGTGGATTTCTGAAAGTGAGCTGTTGATACTGACACTTGATGAACGTGATTTTTACAACGTGTATTGTAATTATAAACATCAGTATTCCATGAAAATACAGTTACGAAAGTCACTTTCGACAAATATTACAAATTCGTAAATATACTTATAGGCAGGGGAGTGGTAAGATTCCAAGCTCAGTGAAAAGAGGCTTGCAGGGATCACGCGGATGACATTTTTTCATTATTCGAATAATTTTATTTTGCAATGTAAAGGTCTGAGGGCATGATGAGCTTCCCTAGAATATTATGCCATATCTCAGTCGGGAATGTACATTTGCAAAATACACGCAACGAGCTCCAGGAAGGCTAAGAGAATTTGAAATATTTCTGTATGCGTAACTTAATGAACTTAATTTAGTGTTTAATTCTGTTATATGCACATTCTATTTGAGGTTTGACTGAATTGAGAGACCTAGAAATTTTGTTACCTGAACATCAGCTAATTGCATATTGTTTATTTTCAATGGATCATATGATTGCTGATTTGAATTGCAAAAATGCATTGAGACAGTTTTTCCCGTCTGTTTTCTGTTTTTCCATGATGTCGAAGGTGTTCTCGTGTAGCAAAAGCTGATATAAGTCCGAAAAGTTTACTTCCCAACTGGAAATATTTCGTAACCACAGTGACGAACTTATTGGATACTTCTATAGTGCGTCCAAATATTTGATTGGAGAACAGCGTTGCTACTTCTCAGCCAGCGTTCACACGCAACACCCTCCCCCCCCCCGTGCTGGATACTCGGATTGAAATGAGATTTTATCTGCGTGTTCACCACCTTTTAACATCCATAAATGTTGATTTTTATGTAATATGAAGAATGGCAAATGGTGGTTTAGCGACAATTCACGATGTTTCAAGACCGCCTGCCTGTCGAAGCGCGGAAATTGCCTTGCGTGGCCGCTATCTGTCTATGTGTCGTCAGAGCCTCAGCAGTCTCGGTGAGAATCACGCAGGATGTTAAAAACGTGTGTGTACATCGCATGTTCAGAAAGACGAGAAGGTCGAATACATACGAAAATAATCCAAATACAGTTATTGTAAAGATATGAGTCCCTGAAAATGTTATCTCGACATTGAACAAATAAATAAATAAATACATTTCACTTTTTCTTAGAAACAAAATGATCACAATAATGTGTTTAAAGTGTCAAAACATAATAGCAACAGTGTCATCAAGTATGTATGTATGTATGTAAGTTTATTTTTCAGTTTTCGTAAAAATTGTATTTCAACCTACGTCTGTAGAATTATTAAGAAAGCATGTGACTGTGCCCTTGAAACCTAAAAGAGACCAACGGGTATGGCATTTGCCATCAATTATGAAGGAACGAATGCGCTAGAAATCTGACACGGATTATAAACGTTTCTGGCGCTCCGAATGCAACTTTGTTCCTTGCGGGAGATGCGGAGGTCACGGAAAGTCTCGATGCAAAACGTTGCTAAAACAATATACTCTAATACTTCATAACATTTTAAAATCTGAATAGTATGTGGGTTTTGCATGGTGCTCTACCAGCTGGCAAAATGTTGAGAATGTTTGGTGTTCTCGCTTTTAACACCGGATGTCCCAAGAAGGGGAGCTGTCTTCCCACGGACGACTGACATCGATATCTCAAGGTTTCGTTAATGGTTTGTAAATGTGAAGGTCACGAAGGACAAAGTTATTTTTTCTGCTTTTGTATTAAGACTAAATGTACCGACACTAGTTCTATTTGTCACCACCAAAATAAGCCAAATGACTTTACTAATAACTTCTGAACAAGTGGTTCGATGTTCAATCAGTATTGAATTGAATTGAATTGATGCCTTATTTTACGTGGCGAGACTCGGGCCATCAGGTCAGCTCTTCCGTCTGACCACGGAAATTTCGCTATGCTCCTTTTACCCACTAGCCAAAAACATGGAGGTATTTCTTTGGCGACGAAACAGGCTATTTGCATTTAGCTCAAGCCGTCATTTAGGCTTGAGGATCTTTTACATGCAAGCAAATCTACTAAAATGGGACAGCCGGCTTCGCTTTCCCTCCGAAGAAAGGCGTAGGAATGATTTTTTCGCCCTCAAAAATCCACGGCTTCGTTTGGGTTTACCCGCCAACTTGGGTATAACAGTCAGACACGCTTTCCGTTACACCATAGCCGCCGTCAATTCAATCAATAAAGACATATGATTTGTATTTATTATAGAATTTACGCTACAAAGCCCCTTTGAAAAAATAATGAAAAATGAGTTTTGGAAATTTTTTTTGGAATAGTTCTGGAAAGAAATTTAAAAATGTGGGCTTATAGCACGATGGCAAAGTGCTTACTGAATCCAACGCCGTATGAATCGTCCAAATCGGCTTAATAGGCGAGTCGTAAAATGAAATTTGGAAAAATACAATGCCCGACGCCACGCGCACGCTTGGGGGCGCCGACTCCCCTGGCCCGACTGCGATTTGGCAGATAATGCTTTCGCCGGTTTTCGCATCACATTAGTTTTACATTCTTGTATACGTACGTATATACTGAGTAATATATGTAGTATACAGAAAGTTATGTAATGTTGCGGAAAATCGATTTGGAGATTTCAACGAAATACGTTTTGGGGCCCCCTGATACCGAAAACGTGTTGTTGGTTTTTCTTTTCAAAACTTTCATCCGTCTATCTGCCTATCTATAAACAACAATGGGGCCGAAACTACAAGAATTCTTAGAATTTTATCGGAAAAGAATAATCACTGGTCGATCTGGCCTGTCTCAAAACTTTACGAATTCGATAAAGATAGTTTAAAATTTGGAGATTCTTTAAATCCTGGGATATCTTTTATATTTTTTCCAAAATGGCTCGAATTTTTTCTGTAAATTTGTTGCAAGAATAGTTTGAAATATGCCTCTCAAGATGGCATATGTCCAATGTTTACTGTTAACTTTACTTTTTTTGAAATTTACAAAAGTTTGAATATTTTTCGGCTTCTCCTCACAACTGCAATATTGAAGATAGATATTTTTTCTTCAAATCAAATTGGTTCTCCCTAACTAGTTCTTTCATTGACGTCAAATTTTAGTAGTTTGCATGTAATATTGCGTGAAATATGTGTATCACAAAAAATATTGTAAACAAGTTTTTCTTAAAAACTGCTCCACACTTTTTTCGAACTCTTGATAGTGATGGTACTAATTGTTCTGTGTAAGATGACATAAACGCTGTTTGGCTCTATTCTTTTTTTTTTCGAATTTACACAATTGTTTTTTTTTTACATTTCTCTCACGTTATTAATATTTACATTAGCGGTGACTTGTATACTTTATTGTGTTTGTGAGTACTCGTGCTTTAAATAATGTCGCATAAAGTTCCTCGAAAACTCAAAAGTATTCTGAGAAATTTAGCTAGCTGTTCTGCATTTTCAAAAACACTCAATCTTTAGTTTCTTAAAATTTTTCAATGAAAATGTCCTTGTACGACGAGGTTTTAAAATTCTATAGTATTCTTAAAGCCATGTTTCTGTTCTCATTAGAGAACCGAAAAATTGCAAAAATTTAACAAAAATATCTTTAGTTGGCAATGAATGGTAGCTAGGAAAGGGGTGGAGTAAAATCGAAAATATAGCCCAGAGCAAAGAAATTAAGAAATGAATTAGTTCGAGAAAGTCTGTGCCATTCTGTAGCATCCCAGAATTATTTTATTTCACAAATCACACTACTTGTGCCATAATTGGGGTAGGCATTCTCGTATCCTCCATAGCCGAAGTATAGAACTGAATTTATCTCGAAAAATATTATATTTCAATTAATTCGAAATTTTACCCGGTCATCCTTCGAACAAGTCCCTTAAACTGAGGTGACTTAGTGACTCAAGAATGATCAGTAGCAGCAATAGCGGAGATGGATCGGGAAGTATAAAGCGAAAAACGTTTTAGTGCCGCGACGGATTTGGAATTCCCGGACATCCAGCTCACGAGGTCCGTAAAATTAGCATAGGGAAGTTTTAAACAAATTGAAATTAAACTCAAAATTTGTCGCTTTTTTATTGCTAGTTTGTTACGCAAAAAAAGTCGCTCATCATTTCACCCTACAATACACAATCGGCTAATTGGACACTAAGTTAGCACCGCAATTATCAGACAACGAAGAAATTACAGCGATAAATAAAAAATAATTACATGGGATTTTGTCGCTTTTTTGTTGCTCAGTGGTACCCAAAAAGAAATGTTGTTTCTCTTCAAATACCACCTAATATCGGAAATGCGAAATTTGCCCTCTTTGCGGCGGGTAACGATGAAGGAACGACTGTCTATCGCATATAGGTACCAGAGAACGACAACGTACGCCGTGGTTTGCCAACCGTGGTGGACAGATTGAATCAGACGCGCAGAATAAATTAAGATTTTGGCCTCACATAAAAAGATGAAGTTTCACAAATATTGTAATTGTAGGAGCATCAGAAGATTTTAAAATGACGATAACAGTTTCATGAATTTTAAAAAGGACGAGCATATACATTTTACTTTCGTTTTTCTCCAATAAATCGTGGATATGATTACGACGGAGCTCTTTAATTGCGTTCCTTTCAAGCATTCAATTTCTCTGTGCGTCTAACCGCAGCGAAGGATTCGGTCTTGCTGGTGGTAAGAAGGGATTCTCACAGCCGTTGCTTTACTGGGGTGGGCGCCAACAAATAGACGTCATTGCTCCGAACAGCCTATCCCCACCTTCAAAAAGTATTTCTTCATACCCGCAGTCTTATACGTATACACACGGCCATTGATCGAAAAATATCGCAGAATTATTACGCGCTCTCTCGAAGATTCGGACTAGGATAGTAACATTTATTTTTTTATTTACGTCAAAACAGTTAAAAACTGTGTAAGTAACGTGCTCCGAAGAGAAGGCCAAACTTGTGGGACTTAATTTGAAGTTACATTTATGCCCAGAAGCAAAACAAGGGGTCATCTCAGCATTTGCTGAAGGATCAGGGAAACTAGACGAAAACCTGATCGAGATGTAGGTCTTTGTCCCAGAAGGTAAAGAACAATAATTGTTACAAAGAGAAGAGAGAATCAAAAAGTGAATTCTCTCAAGGAGACAAACGCCGTTTTGAGATTAAAAAAAAGGAGTAGGATAGAAGAGCTCATGCGTAAGATGTGCTCATTCTTACCGGTAGTGCAATGATAACGGAAGATTTTAGAAGTAAAATATGTGTAAAATAGGACGCAAGGAGATGGAATAGTGGTGATATTTACAAAATTAATTCAATTTTCTTTTTAAAATTTATTCCAAATCGGAATCGATATTTTGAGTATTGCCTCAAACAATTTTATGACGGCATTCGAAAGGAGATGGAACAATGTAAATAGTTTTATACTACTATTACAGATGATACGAGACCATTTACTTCTGATACAGCATCACTAGTTTGAGACGTGGGAGGGGGAGTGATATACTGTGATGCAAAGTGTCGAAAGCATAAACTGGCATGCCTGTGCGGGAAATTCGGTCTCCTCTGACGGCGCGGGCCGCACGCCGCACCGGGGCTGGCCGTGTCGAGAGAGGGCCCACAACGGGAGGATGACGCAACGGGCGGGGGGGGGGAGTAAGCCCAATCTTCACTTTACGACGCTCCTATTCATCCGATTTGCATCAATGACGTGGCGTTGGATTCAAGAAGCATGTCGACATCGCTCTATAAGCCTACATTTTTAATTTTTTTCTCGAAAGTTCGAGCATCAATTTTAAATTTAATTTTTTTGCTAGTCGTTTGAAAAAAATGGCTTCGTAGTGTAAATTCTATTTTAAAAAGGCGTCAAATACCCTTTACAGATTGAAAATCAGACCATTGAATCAGACTTTATCGCTAAAGTAAATTTCCCTGTTACAGTGCTGCAATGTATTTAATTTTCGTACAATTATTTTTCTGTTAATTTAGCCTTAATATGCAAGACGGGATTTCAATAGGGGTTCTCAAGCTTTCTTAAGATCTTACGAATCTAGACAAAATTCGCATATCACTAGAACGAAAATCAATTCAAAATATTTTAAATAGATGGCTTAATATTAGAAATTAAGTATCTTTTATATATATATATATATATACATATACATTTAAAAAATGTAAAGTAAAAGGAAGCCCATTTTCTAAGGCGAGATGATACGGATAGAATCAGGTACTGAAAGGCTTTGTGGAGACATTGCAGAATATAATTTTTTTACATCCAGCTAAACATCTTTGCATTTGATCGCACATTTTAAGGCAATTACTGGTTGAATGACTTTAGCATTAATATCATTAACTGTAAAATTTCTAATTAATTTTTTGATATTTATATGTATTACATCATTTTCAATAAGTGAAACTCAAAAATCAATATTTTATTATATTATATATCATCTATTTTTCCTTCCACATCAACAGTTGAGAATCGCTGAAAAGTATTCAAGATAACCCAACGACATAAGATGTTTGTTCCGAGCGCACTAAATATTGTTTTTATTATCGTTTAACTCACAAACCATGAATATTGAACCATTTAATATCGTCTAACTCACAACACAGAAGTATTGTTGGTATCATATCAAAATTTGGACTACTCGTGGCATTTCAATCGCTGGATGTTTCTTCAATAATAAAAAAAAGTTTCTCGCATGGTGAAAATTTATTCAAGTTCATTTGCATAAATCTTAATTCCTTTTCCGTATTTTATTCTATAAAAGATAATTGCAATTATCACACAGAAATATTTATAATTCTACAATTGGTTCCCGTTATTTATCAATCGAATAAACAGATCAAAGGATTACCCGTCGAAAATGACAAAAATCCAACTACCACATTAATAATATATTATAATGAATAGTAGACCTCAACTTAATTTATTTAATACTGAATTTTTAGTTTTTCATTTCAGAATTGTCTTAATCATCAATATAATATAAATTATATAAAATATTTATATAGTAGGATCTCAAATTATAGGTTCCGCCGGCCTCAGGGAGACGATTTTAAGGATATCCTGAAGGGGACACCAGGTGAAAGTTTTGGCTATTTGTTATTGTTGCTACTAGTTGCCCGGTCTCGAAAAGGTATCCAATCTAATTTCTCTAATATTTGATAAAGACGTTTAAACACACTGGGTTCTTGGAATCTAACAGCGTGTGGATCGAAGATTAGACGGGCAAAGGTGGTTCATGTCATCAACTGATGTTCCTGCAGTGCCTCTAATCTGGAGATCCTAAGGTTCGAGTCCCGACAGTGGCAGATTTTTGGACACTAGCTTGTCAGCTAGGTCGAGTTGAGCCGCTGTTCGGAGGGGAATTTTAGTGGCCGGCTGCTCTGATCGATACTTTTCTGTCGTTTCTCCAATCACCTGTAGGCGGATGCTAGAGAACTACCCCATCACACGGGGACTTAACGCGATCACCCATTCTTCTTCCTTCATCTATCCTGACCCCTACTTACACGTACACTTACATGCATTACACTACCACACATGTCGGGGGCTTCGAGTTTGTCCCGGCTGGAAGGTGCCCCGCTGGTGGGAGATACCCGCTAGCCAGCGTGTAGATTATCGCCAGATCTCACCATCTAGCGGGGAAAGATCTCCGCCACTTCCGTTGATAAAACATGCAGTACACTTATGTCTAATGACCTTAGCAGTTGATGCGCCCGGAAACACGAAATAATCAATCAGTCAATCTTTCCATTCTCTTCCTTATTCTGCCCTCACCCCTTTACTTTCGCACTCACATGCCCTACACTACCCACTTAGTCGGGAGACCAGTCTGGAGCTTAGCGCGGTATTCGTAGTCAAACTATTTACAGGCTCTTCTTCAGGATTTGACTTAGCGTCCTTGCAAAGTTTGGTAAAATTAATACAACACAAATGCGGACAATAAATAATTTAAATAATATGCTGGAAGATGCACACGATCATTATTTTTTGCCTGTGGCTAAGATACAGGTTCCTAACATTTCCGCCAGAGGCCATCAGCGGTGCGGTAGAATCGTGCGTCCGATCTCCATGAAAGATAGCACATCTACGTGTTTTTTCACGCAGAAGGTTTTTGTGCTGTTAATTTTGTTGTATCTCTACTCAGTGTTGCTGCAGCACAATTTTATGCTTAATTTTAATTCAATTTCCATTCTGAGCTCCTAGGCTTCATTGTTGCTGGGCGTTGCCGTGTGACGCAGGGCGAGGCCTAGGAGAACAGGATAGGCCGTGCGAAGGAGGGAAAGAGACACACATAGAGAGACAGAGAGAGACCAAGACAGACAGAGACACGGACAATGCAGAGAGAGACAAACAGAGGCAGGGTCAGAAAGAGACAGGCGAAGAGAGACAAAGAGGGAGAGGGACGAAGAGAGAGTGACGGATTTATTGATTGATTGTTTTAGTGTATCCGGGCCCGTCAACTAACATGGTCATTAGTTCCGTAAGTGTAGTGCATGTTTTTGCTCATGAGGCGGCGATGATCTTAACTCCGCCCCAGCCGGGACAAGTTCTAAGCTCCCGATCGGTCTCCTGGCATGTGTGCTTGTATAGTGCGTGTTAGTCTGTGTGTGTGTGTGTGTGTGTGTAAGGGGAGAGGATAGAAGAACGAAGAGATAGGAAAGATCGGACGCGGTCCGTGACTCGTTTGTTAGGATACTTCTCCGGAATTACCTGGCATTGATCGCAAAAACCAAGGAAAATTATGAATCAGTGCAGCCGGCCACTAGCATTCTCCTCCAGACGACTGAATTCCACTTAAATGACAAGCTAAAAAAAGATGGAGAGACATAGAAAGAGAGGGAGAAAGAGAGACGGAGAAAGAGAGACGGAGAAAGAGAGACAGAGAAAGAGACGGAGAAAGAGAGACGGAGAAAGAGAGACGGAGAAAGAGAGACGGAGAGAGAGAGACGGTGAGAGAGAGACGGAGAGAGAGAGAGACGGAGGGAGAGAGAGAGAGACGCAGAGGCGGAGAGTTTCTTCAATTGCTTAATGTTTACGATACAATCTTCGAAACGCATGACATTGTTATAGATATTAGTCAATGAACTTGGGCCATTCCGCATCGCCTAACGCGACAATGTACCTAGAGACTGATGGGTATTTTTATTTTCTCGCCCTTACTTTGCAAAAAGAGAAATTGTAATCGCCACAAAATGGCGAATTTTCAGCAGAAAACCTGTTATTGCCGAGCCTTGGTAACGAAAAAGTGGATAAATATTTTTCCTATAAATACCTCTAGCACGTGGATATGTAGTCAGAATACATGTTTTGTACGTCCTTGATACAGAAAAATCGACTGACGGCAAATCTTTTTTTGTCTGTACGCCCATGATCAACGCTACTGCCTATACCGTTCAGATTATTTCCTCCAAAATTTGTATTCTTCGAGCAACTTAAATGGACTTGAGGCTCTGTGAATTTCATATGGTTTTGATTTTGGGGATACTATATATGAAACCTTAACGTTTTCAACATTTTCTCAAAAATGGCTAAGACATTTAATTACTTTTACCTCGGATAGCGTAAATTAGGCTTAAAATGGTGCAGGTCTCATTTTGAGTTGTATCCCCGATTTTTTGAAAATTGCAAAAGTTCAATTTTCCGGCGTCTTCTTACAACTACAATACTGAAGAAAAGTGTTTCCTGAATGAAATATGTTCTCGAAAGAAAGATCTTAAAATATGATGGTTAACCAATTTTCAAAAAAGTGGGTATTTTTCACGTAATTTTGCATTAAGAATAATCAATTTTTAATTTTTTAAAATCTTATTTTCTCGTATGAATCAAAAGACTGTAAAAGATTGTTTTAATGTCATTTCCGCCAAATTCACTGTATTTTCGCAAATTATAAAAAATTAGCAATTCAAAACTACAAAATTGAAGATAGATATTTTGATTTAAACAAAATCTGTTGCTGCGAGTCGTGCAGGAAGAGTCAATTATATTTTGGATTCTACCGTCAGGGATGTAGAGCCAAGCCGATTCCATTGCCATGGCCAGCTGCGCTAGGTTTCTCGGCTACCGATCCAATGTGTGAACAGCCCGATCGAGATGGTCCCACATATTCTCTATTGGATTTAGATCGGAGGAGTTAGGTAGTCAGGGAAGTAGTGCAAAACTCGTCCTGGTTATCTTCGAAACATGCACGTACTCTGCAAACTGCATGTCACGTTGCATTGTCCTGTCGGTAGATGCCGTGTTGCTGAGGAAAAACGTTCTGCTTAAAAGGGTGGAATGGTGCCAAAGGATGTCTGCGTGCGTCTGTTGTTACATTGTGCCTTCCAGAACGACGATATCACGCAGGGAATGCCACGAGAACATTCCCCACACCATCACGCTCTCGCTTCCTGCCGGGACCCGTCCAGCGATTGTTTGCGTCCAGACATTTCACGTATTATACGCCAACGACCGTATACCTTTCGATGGAGCGAAAAACGTGAATCAAATGATCTGAAAAGGCCACTTGTTGACAGTCAGTGGAAGTCTAGTTATGTTATTGGGGTGCAAATTCCAGTCTTCGTCACCAATGAACAACAATCAGCATGGGTGCATGAACCTGACCGCTGCTGTAGGGTTCCATACTGAGCTGCGTTCACTGAATGGTTGTTGAGGAGACCTATTGGTAGCCATTTGGTTGATCTGGGAGATCAGTAGCTCTTTAGTTGCATGTCTATCCGCCCGTACACATCTCCCCAGCCGTCGTTGTTTCCTGTCAGCTATGGCCCGTAGTTTTCTCAGTAATTATATATATATATCCTTTAATGTACACTATTTCCTCAATATTAGAAATTTTCGCAATTTTTAGTTCATTAGTTAAATTCACTGCAACATTAAAAAATATTGTAGAAATGCTTAGACTCTGAGATAAGCGACCGTGTTAATGTCTTTCCGTGTGCTTTGTAGCGTTTGAATCCCAGCCTAGGTAAGTATTTTTGTTTTTTCACACTTTTGATTTTTTCAAAGAGTTGTGATATGTCTTAAATAATTTTTCACTTCGTCCCAAAACAAGAGGAGATTCGATTTTTTTAAAGTATGTCCAAAAGACTTGTAAGGGAATAAATTGAATGACGATAACTGAATATTCCATTGCTACAAGATATGCGTAAAATCATGTACAGTAGGTTAGGCGAAGAAAAATAGAATCTAATAACAGCAAGGAGGAAGAAATATGAATATGGCGCAAATACTGTTTCAGTTGTTCCTGATACCTCAGGAAAAAACAATTTGACTTACACCTCTATTTTGTCCTAAGTGCTCCTCTGTTATTTGTTTAATATAAGCACATTGTGTTAATACGTTGTATTAGTGTTAGATATAAACACAGAGGGATGATGAAAGAATTTGAATTAAATTAATGTTTGAATTTTCTGCCATTTGTTTTCGAATAATCAATTTTTTTTATAAAATGCTATTAGCAGACAAATACAAATAATAAATTAATAACACTGTAACATTTCATGGTATGTTCAGCGTTTTATCGGTCACCATAAAATCTCATTTTTTTGAGAAAAGTTACATTACTGCGATATGAAACACATGAATTCTGTTGTTGCGGCACGATAATCGATATTGTTGGGTATTGCTTGCGATACATCTATTTCAACAATACACTAGTACACCGTAGCTCAAGGAAGATGGATTCTGGAAATTCGTCTGTTCTTCAAGAAATTTTGGATGTAGCTGCGGAAGCCACGCGAAATTTAATCCCTGAAAAATCAAAAGCACGATACGAAAAGGTATACGAAGAATTTAAAACTTAGCAATTACAAAATCACGTAGCCGTGATTACAGAAGATGTAATGCTGGCGTACTTGGTAAGGTAATTTACACTTATTCCTTTTATAAAGACAAACCTTTGCCTTACGTTTTGTTTTACACTCGCAGGTACATAAGCCAACCTCATTATGGGTATCATTATTCTTTGATTATTATTTGTCTTGAAAATTACCATGTGATTTTTCCTAATAATGTTGACTTGCGATGAATGGGTGGTTGTTTATTTAGGTTACTAAGGATGTTAAAAACCCGTTGCTAAGGATTTCAAATTTCTTAACCTACAAGTATGTACAAGTGCACTTAACAAACTTATGCATGTTAACAAGCTTATGCATGTTAAGGTTGCATGTTAACAAGGGTTAAAGACACATGTGACCGATAAAGATGTTTAACTGCTATATAAGCAACTCCCCCTGGTGAAGAAAATTTGCACTGCTTCCGCGAAGTCCATATACTACCGCGCCTGGAGGCCAATGAATGAAATTATTGTAGCCGAATCTTGAATACAAGATGAGTTTGAGGAATCGCATTAGGTACATGATTTGTAAGCCTATATCCACAGTATTCTGGAAGGTCATCGGCCTTGCAGCTGAATAGAACCTCAGAAGCGAATGTGACTCTTGTGCGAAACCACAATGTTCAAAACCAGGTACTGTAACTGATACAGTCCCAGAGAAAGAACAATATATTTTCGTACAGAGAAAATGAGCAATATACACAGTAAAGTTTATAAATCTTAAAACCAACCGAATAACGAAGGGATGCGACGCATCACTTGCATTTTATTGTATATACGCCACTGCTAGAATCATCTCACGCATGTGTTTTACGTATACTATTTTTCATCACGCCTTGGGAGAAAGACGTGTCGCACAACCTTCGCGATGTTTCTCGAACGATTGGTAATATTTCGCGCACTATTAGTTGGCATAAAAAATAGTATCTGTTTTGCGTAAGAAACACTAGCACGAGAACCGTGTTTCGCACACGGCGTGGTTATAAATATTTTCATATATTTTATAGCACTAACGCACTATTATATATTTGTGTTATTACATATTTATGTAATTTGTCTCTCTCAAATAAATTAAAAGTATTTGGCCAGAGGATTTATTTGGACAGACAGTTTATAAAGAAAACAACAAAAATCTTAGAATATCATTATAAAAAGTTTATTGTTCGCCTATTGCTGAGCGACATTTCAGGGTTTGCATTTTTCTCCTCTTCACTGTGTACAGAGAAAAATCATTAATTAATGTCAATGAAAATAATTATTACAAAGAAAGATAGCACTCGATATAAATTAACATAAAGACTCAACATACTAAGCAAAAATAGAACGTACAAAATTAAAGTAAAGTACGTCCAGCAGAACATTTATAGTAAGAGCATTTGAATAGAATGTAAAACAATCGACTGATGCCATTGTAAGGTAGTTGGAGAAAAGGGGAGATAGCTTTTAAAATACAGTTATATGAAACAATATAAACAAACAAATTACTCATAGGTTCCCAAAATTCTTTAGAATATTTTTTACATATTTAAAGGATATCTTTCACTTGATTAAATAGAGAGGGAAGATAACTGTGGCATGCAACCATACAAATAATTATTCATCTAAAAAGTTCCATAAACGGTCATAAAGACATGTGAAAGTATTTGATTCCTCCTGTGTATTGAGACAATTTGATGTTTTGATATGAAGCGTTTCCAGAAGCAAACTAGAATAATAACTTCCACATCTTCCAATCTAATACTTCAACATCTGAAAAATTCATGGAAAGTCCCCTGTACATCCGGTGTGTTGTAATTGAATTTTGTCGATAAGAAATTTCATTAATGTTACGTATATGCTCAGATACACGTGTTTTTAGCTTTCTCTTAGTTTTCCCAATGTATGATTTTGAACATTGTTGGCAGATGATGCGATAAACAATGTTCTGAAGGACAAGTTTATCTCTCCGGTCTTTTAAGTTTACAGTTAAGACAATAGCCTTCGTATTGTATTGCTTCTCATGTATCTTTACTTTATGTGATTGTGATACGACAAGCAATATTCGGTTTTAAATTGTCTCTCTGTTTGTCCGAGATAATATCTGAAATGGCTGAATCGATTTTCATGTGGTTTTTAGTGAATGGCGGTGTTTTTATCTGGTGTATTGCAGAGCCGGTGGTTGGTGTAAAGTCCGAGTGGATAGTTGAGCCGGGTGGAGGATCTCTCCCCGAAAATGTGCACGAAGAGAAAAAAAACATAGCAAAACTGACATCCATAGCAATGAATATTATACAAATCAAAGCAAGTCTTGCTGTAAGCTTTGTTTTACTCTCCAATCTCAACACTTTTATAGAATAAATAACATACAGTCAACCTTTGTGTCATTTTAGAAAGATTTTAGTAAATAACTTGTTTATTTTTCACATAATTTACAAAGTTGTAGCAGTATACGAAATTTAAAAACATGTTTTGTCTGTTTTATGAGATGAGAATTATTGAACTAAATGTCTTTGAACAAAAAAAGTTAACAAATCATGGCATAAAATAATCAAGTCATAGGATGGGGTGACTTTGTGTCACTACATTTAGTAATGCATTTATTTCAATCTGCACGATGCGTGGCACACTTTTACCCCTTCATGATTGCATTGTAGCGAGGACTGAGTCAAACAGTATCTTAAAGTTTAAAACTTTATTTAATGAATATTTTTCAGTTATTAAGTAAACATCTTGACATTGCTAATGATAACAGAAAGCGTACCATGCCTCCCAAATTCTTTTTAGTTCTGGAAGAGCGAAGAATCCTCTTTTCGATTTTAACTCCGGGTTTTGAATTTTCTCGATTACATCTTCATGTTTGTAAAAAAATTCATTCCTTTTCTGCGGCCATTTCAAAAACCACTTAGATATCTGCATGATACCGACAAACCAGTTGACGACAAAACGTCTGTCCGTCGCTTAGTCTATCTGTGAAACCAATAGCGCCTAAAGTCTACGTAGAAATTTTACAAATTGAAGAAACCCCTATCAATCTGGCTTTAATCGAAGCTTTGAGATTTTGAAAAACATTCTTTAAAATTTGGGGATGCTTTACATGCAACCTGGGACATTTTCATTTTTTTGTAAATGGCTCCAAAAGTTGTTCTTTAAATTTCTTGCAAGAATAGAGTTAAGTACATTTAATAAGGTGGCATGTATACGACTTTGACAGTTAACTCTGAATTTTCGAAAATTTTAAAAGTTTGAATTTTTTCAGCGTCTTCCTACAACTACAAAATAGAGATTTTTCCTTCAAATGCAATTTGTTGTTCATAATTAGTTTTTTCAATAAGGTCATGTTTGTCAACTTTTTTTCAAAATGATGGTAATTTTCGCGCAATATTGCGTGAAATATGTGTAATTTCAAAAAATTACAAAAACAAAATTTTCTCAAAAATGGCACCAATTTTTTTCTTTAAAGGGATAGTGCCAAATGCACTCTTTAAGATGACACAAACGCTTCATATTGCTTTATTTTTTTAAATTTACAAAAATACACTGTCAAAAATTTTCAAAATTGTCAAAATTTTTTTGACTTGTCTCTCACATTAATATTTATGCTAACGGCAATTTGTTCACATTATTGCATTTATGAGTTCATGTTCTTTAAATAATAAAGTCTCTGTAAAACTCAACTGTTTTCTGTGAAAACGAGCTCCAAATTCCGCATTTTCAGTACCGCCCAAATGCCATTTTCTCAAAGACGACTCCACATTTTTTCTTCAAACTTTTCAAACGGATAGTACTAATTTCACTCTTAAGTATGACGTAAAGATCATTTTGAGGTATTTTTTGTTTAATCAAAAATTACACAAATGTATTTTTTTAAGATCTTCCAAGCCGCTTATTGCATATTTCCAGCAATTTGTACACTATTGTATTTGTGAGTTAAAATGTTTCAAATGACTTCCAATCAAGATTCTCGGAAACTCAACAATTTTCTGTGAAAAAGAGCTTTAAATTGCGAATTTTCAGTAGACGTCAATTTTCAACACGTCAATTTCGTGAGAACGGCTTTAAATTTTTCAATTAAACTTTACATTTATGACACGGTTTTATTCTTCTTTAATATTCTTGAAGTAACATTTTCGTGCTACTATTAGGAGACCGAAAAATTAAGAAAATGTCAAACATGTACTTTAGGCAGCAATAGATTGTAGCTGGTAAGAGTGTGTGGCAAGTCCAAATAGCTAGTCGAGACCAAAGGAAATGAAAAAGTAATACGAGAAAGTCTCTGCCACTCTGTAGCAACTCAATTTACTTTCTCGTATACGTACGTATGTTCTGAGTATTATAGAAAGTTATGAAATGCTCCCGAAAATCGATTTCGAGATTTCAACAAAAATACTGTTTTGGGGGTCCTCTGATACCGAAAAAGTGTTTTTTTTTTCAAAACCTCCGTCCGTCCGTCTGTCCGTCCGTCTGTCTGTCTGTCTGTCCGTCCGTCTGCTGTCCGTCTGTCTGTCCGTCTGTCTGTCCGTCTGTCTGTCTGTCCGTCCGTCTGTCTGTCCGTCTGTCTGTCCGTCTGTCCGTCTGTCCGTCTGTCTGTCTGTCTGTCCGTCCGTCCGTCTGTCCGTCCGTCTGTCTGACCGTCTGTCTGTCTGTCTGTCTGTCCGTCTGTCTGTCCGTCCGTCTGTCCGTCCGTCCGTCTGTCTGTCTGTCTGTCCGTCCGTCCGTCCGTCCGTCCGTCCGTCTGTCCGTCTGTCTACCCGTCTGTCTGTCTGTCCGTCCGTCCGTCTGTCCATCTGTTTGTCTGTCTGTCAGTCTGTCTGTCTGTCCGTGTCTTTCTGTCCGTCTGTCTATCCGTCTATCAGTCCGTCTGTCCATCTGTTTGTCTGTCTGTCAGTCTGTCTGTCTGTCCGTCTGTCTATCCGTCTATCAGTTCGTCTCTCCGTCTGTCCGACTGCCTGTCTTTCCGTCTGCCTGTCTGTCCATAAGAAAATTGTAATTAGTTTTACTAATGTCTCACGTCCTTAATTATTAGCGTCCTTAATTAGCGGAGATATGTTCACATTATTGCATATACGTGTACGTGCCCCTAATGAAGTCGTATAAAGCTTTTTCAATGCTTACAAATTTTCTGTAAAACCAATCTCAAAATTCCACATTTTCAAAAACGCTCATACGCGATTTTCTAAAAAGGGCTCCACATTTTTCTTCAAACATTTCCAACGGGTAGTGCTAATTGCACTGTTAAAAATTTTGCTGAATTTTTCTTTCTCCAAATATTACACAAATGTATTTTTGAAACATTTCTTATGCCGTTAATATGCACATTTCCAGCGATTTGTAAGCACTATCGCATTTGTAAGTTAAAGTATCTCAAATGACGTTAAATGGACTTTTTCAAAATCCAAACATTTTCAGTGACTTCTGTGTAAAAGTACTTCAAATTTCGCGTTTACAGTAACGCTTAAACGCCTATTTTTTAGAAATGGCTCCAAATTTTTCAACGAAAAATTTCCATTCATGAGGAGATTTTATTTTTCTTTAATATTCTGAAAGTAATATTTTGGTTCTACTATAAGGAAACCGAAAAATTGAGAAAATATCAAAAAAGTAATTTGTGCGGCGATAGATGACAGCTGGCAAGAGCATAAAGCCAGTCCACACCAAGGGAATTAGAAACCTTTCCTACGAGGAAGTCTTTGACATTCTGTGGCACGACTATTTTTTAAAGTATAAATAATGATTGATTTATTCAATTTTGAAGAAGTATCATGCGTATAGAAATATTGTATAGAGGTGTGAAGCGAATTACGTGCCTCTGAAGGGGTAAAATTTCAAGCCCGTAAAAACCGAACAACGCACTCTTAACTTTATAAACTTCCAATGACCTCTACACAAATAAAATAAGCCAAAAATAATTGGAAGCTCCTTTAAGCTAGGCAATTTTCACCTACAGTTCCCGCTGAAAGCGCGAGGCAATATTTCTATACTGAGTATATTATAATTATATTTTACATTAGATGGTAACAGCTAGTTAGGGGGTATAATAAGTTCATGCAATTATTTCCAACAAGGTTGAAGTTAGCAACATTTTTGTCAAAAGGTTTTTGACTTTGGTGAGGTTAGTTGCCAAAATTATGCTTATTTCATTGTAATAAAAACGAAACAATTCTTCCTGACCTTTTTTCCTATTTAAGAGCAAAGATCTCATTCTAAACTTCTAATATCACCCTGCACATGAAGTTGAACGAAAAGTAATTTTATTTTCAGATGACACTGGAGTGGTAAAGGCTGAGGTTAATCTTTAAGTTTGTATTACATCTAAGAAGTGAGAAATTTATACGGAAAGATTACTGTACGTTATTATCACAAAAGTTACCCATAGTTGTAATCCTTGGGAATGTGATGGGTAGATGGACGCATCCAAGTTGCACCTCAGGAGTTGGCAGTCCTGAAATTAATTTTCAAGAGCCTATTGAAAGTCCTTGGACTGAGACAATGAGCAATTAAAAATATATATTATTTCGAAACATTTGATGGTAGCCTGTATGTGCCATTTAATATTTATTGTACATGAAAATTCAGTTGTTTTTAATAGAATGTTTTCATTATTAATAGCTAATTTATCTTAAACCAAATTCTTTTATTTCATTACATTCTGTATCTTAACTAAATTTACCCTGTTAAACGTACATGTTTCAATAATATTCGTGTTTGGTCTATTACAATTCATACCTTGCGTATGTTCGAGCAATGGCAAGAGGGTCAGAACAGATTCAACAGTATTTGTTGGAAATCCTGAAAGAAAGAAGTTTTGAAAAATGATAAATTACGCAAAATACTCATGTTTTTCACACCTACGTAAGAATGAACATATGTACTATGAGACATGTTTGGACTTTATTTTGTGTATCACGATTCGTGTAGGTTTCCTAAATATCTTCTGTGTGTATATAGTACGCTTCGAAAATATGACGGGTACGTTATAAGAAGTCCTCAACACAAAACCCTGTAAATATGTTAGTGTTTGGTAGGGAATTACTCCCGAGGTCTGCATCAACCAGCTTTAAGATGGGAAAGTGCAAGTTTTAGTCACTAGCAACGAATTGGCGGGGGAAATTGCAACAAACTTTACTGTAGAATACAGATTACCATTGCGTAGAATTTAGAAATGCTGTCTCCTAGACCCTTAAAACAACATTTTGTTTATATTTTTAAGTCATAATCTACAAACTGCGATCTGTTCGGATTCTCCATTACATTTTTGTGGGAAGGTGTTTGTATGTAGGGTGACGTCGATACAAAACACCATAAATGAGCTACTGTTGCACATTATGGCGTATTACCTTTTCCCTAGAACTCAGGAAAATAGATTTAAAGAGAAAAATACTTACAGTAAAAGCCAGAATCGTTTCGGTCTTACTTGTAGGAACTGATGACTTCATCTGATGATTTAATCTTCGGCTATTCGCCTGGGTCCTCATGAATATTGTGGCAACCACATACGATAATATTTTTCTTTTAACAACTCTTTGATATTGTCTTCGTTTTTATGGTGTCGTGCGCTTGAGTTTTCCCAACTTCATTTCTTTATCAAAACACCGACAGAAATGTTTCTTTGTTCGTGTTCTTTAATTAGTCTAATTTTTTCTCAAAGAGCTAATTGTTTCCATTTGCCGCCTGACATCACAAACGCATGATACAATACCTGCAACTTGTCGAACTGACCAACAGTAAACGTTTAGAACCACTGAACCCAAAGTACGCATTACAAGAACTGTGGAAGGATGGCTCATCGCATCTCTCCTTTATACGGGCTTATGAACTTTAATGCAATTACAAATAAACTGTGGCTCTAGCACGAGTTGCGTGGGAAATACGACGTTCCGAAGAGGATAGCTGAGAAAGCGAATGAACAAGCAGAGCACTCAGTGTCTTCTGGTATGGTATCACCAAACTTACAAATCATAGTTTTATTTTGAAACAATATTTGTTTTCCGTCTTATCCAGAATTTTTAATACCATCGTGCTAAAAATTCCTTTCGATTTTCGCGTTAGGCTCGTTTCCGGTTTATGCAGAGTACTTGTCATTGGAAAATCGTCTTTCTGAGATTTTTTCAGGCGAAGGCAGGTTTCCGCTTTAGATAGGTTTTACTGTATTTATGCCAGTCTAGAGTTACATTGTGTACAACATATTCAGACAGGGTACAAGTGTATTCTGTTTCTGATTACAAAGAATATCTCTATTGTTTCTCGTGTGTATGTCAAAGGATATATCATAAATGTTCTGAAATCCACGAATAACACCGGGCCTTTATGATGTAATACACAGTTTTGATACAAAGGTTGTTTTTTTTTACTTTTAAGTCAATGATGTATTTACACTGTGATTTATTTCACGGGTCCAACTAGTATAATTTTAATTGTCTTGAGAGCGAAAAGAAAAGAGACTGATTTCCTTACCTCTATTTGGAATTTGAGGGGGTAGAAACTCCTGATTATAGAGTCTTTTGCTCATTGCTAATTCTGAAATAAAATAAAATGTTGCTCAATTAAAACTATCTGTATTGCTAACACACAAAGAAAGCAGGGTTCTGGCATTCTCTTCGTATTGATCGGTGGTAACATTGAAAACTACTGATTAAAGCAGTGCATACTTCTTATTTCAATAGTATTGTTTTGTTGCTAATTATTGACGTAGCATACCATATTGCAAAACGAACTGAATGACGAAAGACGGAAAAAAATCTTTAATTCTATTAGAAGATGCCAAAGATTTGGTAATAGAATCTGAGTAATTACACTGGCCAACAAAATTTGAACAATTTTATGTTATAAGTGTAACAGTAGGTGTTTTTGATGTACTTTTTTGTGCTTATTTCAAATCTTTTCATAGAACTTTTCCTTCACCTAGGGTTTTCAAGAAATCACATCGAAAACATTTCTTGTCCCTATACACTATAGTGTAATGATTTCGTAGCTAAAATTCTATTTACTCACCTAAAATGTGTGTGAATTGGATTTTCGATTGTACTTCGCTTGAGGAACGTCTCTTTTTAGTGTCCAACAGTAGACTGCAAGCATATTTGGGCACCATTTATTCTTGTAGCGCCTTTCCATTTTCGCAATGTCCTGGTGGAAACACTTCCCGTGGTCGTCGCTCACATCCCCTAGGGTTTGAGGGAAGAAATCGAGACGGGATTGCAAAAAGTGTATTTTCAATGACATAGTGCATCGCATTATCTTGTAGTTCACAATCATCTCACCGACAAGGTCCCTGAAGTTTCCTAGAAAGTTTGTTTCAACTTTTTGAAAGATTGAAATGCAGCTGCTTCTGGAATATTTACTCGCTTTCAAATTGCGTTTCGTTCATCATTTCCCTTATTTGAGGACCAACAAATATTCCTTCCTTTCATTTCGCATCACTGAACCTTGGGAACTTACTTTCAAGGAAAATAAATGCATTGCCATCACGATCCATTGCTTTCGCAAAATTCTTAATTAACTCTAGTTTGATATGGAGTGGAGACAATAAGATTTTTTCGAAACGTACAAGTGATAGCTAAAAAACATTTTCATCTCCTGGATTAAGTGAATCTCTTGTCGGTCAGTTCTTTTTATTATAATGATGACATTTATCTCTCCTATGCCACTTGCACAAGAAGCAACCAAATTTTGTATACCCAAGCTGCAACCCTAGTAAGATGGCTATAACTTTCAAATCCTCACATATCTGCCAAGGAAAATTGTCATGCTTGATAGAGGATTGTAAGAGTTTCATATTCTCATAATGTTCCTTCAAACCAACCGCATGGGCTAAAGGAACGGATATGTTTCCATAATGTTGTAACACATTTTCAAAACGTTTTTTCGAGGAGTCTATGAACAAATGCCAATCATCAGTTTATGCTCAACACCCAATAACTGGAACACATTTTCAACATCATTGCAGAAAACTAGGTTCTCCTCTTCTGAAAACAAATGCTAAAATAATTTTGGCGTTGGCGGAAAAACTTACTTTGGCGTCACCCTGCAGAAGCTTGCATCCTTTCAATCTTGATGCGAGTAATTCTGACTCGGTTTCATTTAAATCAAAATCCAGAACAAAAATATCTAAATCCTCCTGTGTTACAAAATCAGGTTCATCTATAGCATCATCTTCCGCAAAATCTGGATCATTCTGTAATTCATCCTGAACATCGCAAAATTCTTCAGGCATTGTTTTGTCATCTGGTGGAGTTGGTATGGGAAGTCCTGGCCCATGAAGCACAGGTCAAATTGCTAAATCTAAAGACAGTGTGTCTGAAAATAACAGTGTGTCTGAACGTCGAACTTATTTCAGATATATATGCCAAGCAGAAGTAACAGTCTGTCAAATGATCCTTAGGTTAGCACCATATCATAGGGACTGCAAAATGCTTCTGACATGATCCTTTCAACCAGCCAGTTAAGTGTTACACATTTGGCAAAACATATTTTTGGAGCTCATGTCTTGTTCTGGTCTATTTTGTTGTTGAAATAACAGACATAAATTCTTCTTGTTTGAGGAGAAGACTTTCACCTCTGCGCTTTGAAAGTCAGCTCACCACCTACTTAACAGAAGTGGGTTTTATCATTAACGCACTTTCAAAACATGAAACACACTATACATTTCTACATTACACCTCATAATGTAGTGGGCGGTTACACACTTCTATCACAATCCAATTAACAATGGAAGAGAGCACAGAATTAGCTTATTTGATCTACATTTCCTTTAAAAAGAGGTAAGCGGCTTCAAAATTATTTACTTTATTTACTGAAGGAAGGCAGAGAGAAAAGAAAGGAGAGAAGTACATGACAAAGAGCATCAATGGAGCTAAGTGAAATTAACAAATGGGGAAAGGGAAGGACGGAAGAGAGAAAGACAAGTATCAGAAAAGAACTAGTGGGACTACAAGAGAAGATTTTTCTGGCATTATTTATAACGATTCTGCAATATTATACTACTACATGAACCGGCAAAAGTGTTTCCAACCAGCAAAATATTCTCCCCGCCGACACTCGATCTCAGTCCATAGGGTTAACTCACCATGTTCTTTATCGGTACATCGCTCAGTCGCCCGGCCGTAGTAACTTTTGCCGACGCTTAAAAAACGAATGGCCTCTGCCAATATTTCTATCACAATTTTCGAAAATTTACAGTTAAGTTAGTGCTAGACCCGTGCCATTTTTTAAGAATCCTTTGCTCCATCCACGGAGAAAAATTGAAAAATTTAGAGTTGTTTTTGAGAAAATGTTTTTTTTAATAATTCGGAATTGAATTAACCTCAAGCTGAAATTACGCGAAAACGAATCGTTTTTACAAAAATTGTACATGATATTTTTTAAGATCTAAATTTTTAGAAGAGATTTGACATACCCCAAAAATCTCTACCTTCAACATTGTCATTTTGCAATGTTGATTTTTTTCGATTTTCGATAATAAAGGTCACCGAAAATGAGACCATCACCGTAGTTTTGAGTCCTTTGACACATACATGGAAACAATGGAAAGAAAATGACGCTTTGAAAAAATATAACTTTTCATATATTGAATAACTTCAAGCAAATATTACGCGAATATTTATCGTGTTTACAAAAAAAATCACATGATAATTTTTTAAATATCTCATATTTTATTACAGATTTCATGTAAGAAAATAATATATCTGTAACATAGTACTTTTGCAATGATACTTTTTTTTTGCTAAACTTCTGTGAGATTGAGATACTTGTTATTTTTCTTAAAGAAGAAAACATGTAAGTGATATTTGTACGACTAAAAGGTATGCGTTTTGCGTTCTGCAGGGTTGAAACAAGAGAAAAGCCTCCAATTGCAATATTTCCAGTTTTTGCTGGTCGTTGCCATTACTAGTGGATTTACCCTACCTCTTATAATGAAACTAATCTGTAGAAGCAAAATGAGAAATTGATATCAGACCATGGTCTCTGAATAATGTTGTTGAGCTGGTACGTTTTTCAATTGTAATGGTTCGATGTATCCAATACAAAAATATAAGATTTTTTATTCAAAATGAGATTGGTTTGCTTACCTACTAATTCGTCAATTTTATTCTTGAAAGATAATGTTGGAGAAATATTCTGCAAATTTCTCTCCTTCGTATATAAAACAAATAGCTATCAGTTTGCTAAACAATGCAACGTAGGAAAGTAAAAAAGAAAGATGAAGTTGATTGTTAATGTAGTACGCGAACACGTTTATTGTGTTGACGTTAAGAGCCACTTCTGTTAATTATCATTAACGGTCTCACGAGTCTTTAACCCCTGTTAACATACAGCTCTACAGATTTGTTAAGTGCACTTGTGTTTACTTGTATGTTAAGAAATTTAAATTCTTAACAACGTAAATAAATAAGATTCATCACAAGTTGTACTTGTATTAAGAAAAAAATGTTTTCTACAAATCAGATTTAAACAATTCAGAATATACGTTACTCATATTAGTTTTGGGGATAATTATTGTAATATTAATAGTGCAATTAAAAAATGTGTATTATTTTCCTGGCACTAAACCAAATGAAACTCTTCTCCAGTAATCAAATTTCCTGTCGACACCGGAAGTCGACACCCCAACTTCCTTATCGTACGTCATTTCTTTAAGTATCTTTAGGTTCAGGAGAATTATTTGCATCCATCTTTTCTCAAATCACGGTATACGAATATTGTTTAAATACATATATCGCAAGCAACACCCCACCATGTTATAGTAATGTGCCGCAGCAACAGCATTCATTTGTTTACTATCGCAGTAATGTCGTAAATTTTGGCATAAATCGTGAGATTTTGTGGTGACATCATTATCCTAAGCACACCGTATTACGAAGATGCAGTACCAAATTTGTTTTTAAGTGAAACTATGTACTAAATTTTTACTTGTCATTATGGGTTTAAGAAGAGTTGTCTACGAAGTAATTGAAAGGTATAACGTTTTGAGCAGTTGATGGCAGATAATTCATGTGAGAGTTTGAAGACCAGACATTGAGGACACAGTAACCTCTCTCCACCATATATCTTCATAGCCCACGGGGAGACTAACAGTATAGTGCCTGCCCTTTCGAAGTGAAGGTCATTCTGGTCAGCGGCCAGTGTATCTTTCAGAAACGACGATAGCAAATTCGTAATATTTTTTATCAATCTATGTTTCTGGTTCAATTACTTTTGTGGGTTTATTCTAATAATTAGAATTGGGTTGGCTGGAGAAAGGACGTTACTCGAGTTATGGCGTTTATCCGTAAAATATTTCAAAACGTACTTTAGTTGACTTTCTACCACCCCTCCAAAAAGTACTGCGCTAACTTCAATAGATAGCGATTGAGAGGCTTTTGAAATACTGAATTGCGCCTTTTTTCGTATCAGCGTTATCTCTACGATCTTGCATCATTTCGTTTCGCGGTGTTCAGTACATCGACAGGATGGCTGTGAATACAGAAGATGTGGATTTGTCTGATGTATCTAATTTTTCATCGGATGAAAGTGAGTTTAAGCCTCCAGAAGATTTTATTTTTTTACTTATTTATTTAGTTTCTTTTGGATTGAATAAAACAAAGATAAGTGTTTAAAACACTAAATTTGTTATGATTGCTTAAATCTACGTGTAAATAATGTACATTAACCTTACTAATAATCTTAAAATTCAATTTACATTACTACTAGCGTAGTAGAGGTATCTTTATATGATAACTCTACTTTGGGCCGAGATCTGAGAATTTATTGAGAAATGCATGAAACGGGAATTTGTTATTGATGCTGGTTCTGTATATTGGGTTTTGGCAGAGTCAGAGAGAAAATTAGAAAGTATGAATTAATAAATCTTTATTAATATGGGAGAAAATGCAAATTATTCTGTATTTCTGAAATTAATAATTATATGCAGAATTTCATAGAAGGAAACTATTTATTTAAAATTAGCCTTTTCCATGGAATAAGGGCACTATTCAACATTCTCAAATTGACGCAAATCCATATATTTGAGCATTTTAGTGCATTTTGTGTGCTTAATCATTCACTAGTATGATTTTTCGTACGATATGTACGTATTTTATTTTATGAGAGAAACATAGCTTGTACACAGTTTTTCTTGATTATCTCAACACTGTGCTCTTTGAATTACACACTCTTTTATCTAACCCCTCAATTATTCTCGTATTAGATGGTAAACTAATTACCAGATTTTCTGGTTAGCTAGAAATGACTTTCTCGTGAAATGTATCTCAGAAATAACACATATATCTCAGAAATAAGATACTATTTGTGTAGTTTATTTCATTATTTTACCAGATGACTTCTCAAGAACAATTTTTGGTAGATACAATGGCAGCAATTACACACGTTTTTTGAGTTCAGTAATAGTGTTAAGGAAACAATCTTTATATTTAATAGTTTTTGTTGTAGGAAGACGCCAAAAAATTAAACTTCTGCAATTTTTTAAAATTCAGATATTTTAACAAAAATGATATTTGCACCATTGTTTGAACGTCCCTTGCCTTATTCGAGAACAAAGTGTATGCTAATAAGAGAAAATGATATGTTTACAGATCTCAAATTACGACACCCATCAATTACTAAAATAATCAAACTGCATAAATACAATATCCTAATACATGTAGTTTAGGCCAAATTTAATGGCAATGAACCCATAGACTTAATTCTTACAATCACTCAAATGCGCAATCATTATGTGACTACTGAAAGACATCGGAAACCAAACGGTCCAATCCAGTGCCAACGGTGCTTAGACTACGGACACGCGAGAAACAACTGCAACCATGTTAATAATTGTGCATACAGTTCTGAAAAACATTATTCAGTGTTGTGTCCGAAAAGAAATGTAAACTGGTAATCACAAGGGTGATACTAAAAATATTTCATGCTCATATTATAAAAAAATTACAAAGCAAAAAAGGTGACCAGCTTAAAAACAGTAGTAATGGGGTAACGAGATGTGATTGAGGAAAACTAATAATATTTTCAACTTCTGAGTGCCCAAGACATATAAATACTGCTGAAAAATTTAAACATCATAAACGTTTTTTTAAAAATGCAGGACAGTGAATTAACAAACCCACAACTAGTTTTGAAATAATATCGAATGATCTAGGTTCCAGTGACCACATTGCATAAATTCTTATGACTATTAATAACATAAACACTGACGTAATAAATGTATTACATACAAATGTATACTCTATACATGTATTATTATATGCATTTTTAGAACATTCACGAATACTATTATAAATTTACTGCAGATATTACAAAATATTAAATAGTAAAAAATATTACTTACAGATATCCTAAAAAACTACATTGTGTTTATTCTGACGTGTATTTTTGCCCTCGTTTCCATTGTTTGGCGTTTGTTGAAATATTTCACAAGGTACATTTTCGGGATTAGCGGGAAGGGACTGAATAGAACGAACTGGAGTTCGGATGACTTGCTGTCCTCATCAGAACAATAATGTTTTAAAAGGTCATTAAAAATTGAAATAATACCAAAAGAGCATTCAAACTCGTTAAATAATTATTTCTCTTTATATTGACGAATTTTTAAATCTGTTATCATTGATCGTGAACTAACTTAGCACTACTGCATATTAGTAGCCCAGAGCAATAAGGTGTATCTCCAAGAAGTATTTTTTGTGATTTTATGTTTGTGCGCTCACCTGACAAATGTCAAAGTGGGATACAATTAAATAACATTAAAAAATAGTTCGTTGGCTGGAGAACGTGCGCTCGTCCGCCGGACTGGCTGCTCGCTAAACGGGGCGTTGATGACACGGCGCGTCGTGACGTCCAATCATAAAGCAACCGTAAGACTTACATGTTTGAATCGCAGAAAATACGCACAGAGTCTCAAAAGTAATGGAAGGGTTCTGACAAAATTCTACTAGAGGGTTTCTTTTTAAACAACTGACACTGCTAGTGTCAGCCTGAAACAAAGCAGTCTTCTTTCTCAAATACTGTACTAAGTCAATTGTGTGATAGAGGTATCTAAGAAACATGTGCGTTGGTCTGTTAATTTAGTGACCACGGATGCCTTACAATAATATCAGTATTATTGTTATTGCAGTTTCTTAATATGAAAGCCTATAATTGAAAGAAAACGTTTAGGTTGTTTTCACGAACATTCTTGAAAAGTTGAAAATTGTTTCCGTTAAAAAATGAACTTCTGAACAACATGTTGAAGAACGGCAACGTGCCGCCCAAAACACGATCATTATAGTCTCGACTCTGCCCTTCTGGTACAACAAACCAACACTGCGCAAATATATTTAACACGCAAACCACCAATTGAAAGTGCATCTGAGAGACACGCATGTAAAATTATTTGAGCTGAACTGTCTCTCAGAAAAACACTTCACCAAGCATGATCTTCACCTGAACCTTCTCGGAAAACATGCACGCGGTAGCGAGCTTGCAAAACATATCCTTCCACATCCTTTATTTCTAAACATCATAACATATCACCCGTTTTCCGTATCTACTTCCGAGAATACAAAAGAATATTAAGGAAAGTTATAGTTCATGCAAAAATAATGAGGATATTTTGAACGCTAGTAAGAAAACTAAAGCAATGTGGAATATCGTAAATAATACGACCACATCATCTTGGCCCTTAGTAAAGAATGTTGTTTTAAGGGGTAATGAAGGAGAAGCAAATAATCCGGAAAAAGTGGCAAATCTCTTCAACCAACACTTTTTTAGAATTGCGGCTGAACTCGCGAAAACGACTACAACCACAAAATTCAACGTCATTCCCCTCCCAAAAAATGTTCGACACGATGTTTATTTCCGAAACTTCTTCTAGCAAAATCCTGAGAATAGTCAGTAAATTAAAAAATTAAATATTCATCTGGTTTAGATGAATTTCCGGATTGTTTATTGAAAACTTATGTACATGCGTTGACACACGTTAACTCACATTTTCAATGCTTCTTTATGCACAGGAATATATCCAGATATTTTCAAAACAGCTATAATTACGCCACTTTTAAAAAAGGGAACAAAAATAATATTCAAAATTACCGGCCAATTTCTCTTTGGTCAGTTTTCTCAAAAATATTAAAGAGGTTTTTCTATACGCGAATGCAAACATTTCTCAAGAAAAACGAAGCGTTTTTAGACTCACCACACGGTTTTAGAAAATCAAAATTTACGGAAACTGCGATTTTTTTCTTTTCTTAAAGATGTTGCTTCATCAATGGACCAAAATGTAGCACCCATTGAAATATTTTTAGATCTTTCGAAAGCTTTTGACGCCATTTGCCATAACATCTTGCTATCAAGATTACCATCTTATGGAATTCGTGGTATCGCCCTAGATTGGATAACCTCGTTCCTTAAGCATCGATCTCAAAGAGCAGAAATGGCACGAAAGGACATTATTTTCCTATTATTTACCAATTGAATATGGGGTCCCGCAAGTTTCGATCCTAGGTCCTATCCTCTTTCTGTTATACGTCAACGATATGCCCTCGTCTATTAAAAACGGAAGAACGGTTCTGTTTGCTGATGACACGAATGTTCTTTGCAAAAAAGAAAGAATTTGAATAGTACGATTTCAGAAGTTTCAAATTGGTTTTGTAATAATAAATTAATAGTTAACGAAGGTAAACCATTTTCAGTGCATTTTTGCATTTCAATTCAGAAATTCCATACTCTATTGAAAATGAACAATGTGCAATTATATGATGTTAAAGTAGCAAAATTTATAGGTATCTCAATTCAGTTAAATCTCAAATGCAATGTACAAATCACAGAATTAAACACTAAATTAAGTTTATTGTGTCACACATTCAGAATTCTTTCAAATTCTGTCAGCCTTCATGCAGCTCGTTGCGTGTATTTTGCAAATGTACATTGCCGCCTGAGATATGCTGTTGCAGTCTCCAGCGCCGCAACGCGTCACACGACAGCGGAGGCAAAATCACTGCAGGTCGGCACCTTACGCTCGACGACCTCGGGCGCACACACCTCGTCTTCCGACTACGCGTCTCCGTCACGAGCCACAATGGCGCACACCACTCACCAACGCAACAGCTGCCCGCCTCTCAGACCGTCGCTGAAGCCTGGCGGGCTCTCTTGCAGCATGCCACCCAGCTCCAGGAATAACCAAAGTTTCATCACATCTCGATCCTGCCTGGAACTCAGCATGCTGTGGACCTGCTGGAAAGGCAGGCCGACAACGCTGCGATGTCTAAGAGAGACTTGGTGGAGGCGCGGCCCCTCACAATCATGAGACTCAGGTTCGAGCTTATGTCGGCCGACGACTAGTGTTTCCTGGGAGGATGAATCCCAGTGTTAGTCATTACTATGAAGCAGGGCTGGAGGGTGGCGGAGGTGAATACATCCGAGTGCGACGGGTTCGGCATCCGGGCACGGATGCCAGTGCCGCCGCCGCCACCGCCGTCCGCACATGCACATCGCAGGACATCGCGAAGCCGGCCCTTCAGGCGCAACCGTGCGACGCCGGCACCGGCACGCACGGCAACGACTGCCGCTGGTACAAGTCAGACTGAGACGTACCCACGGCAACTGTCACATTCCATGAGGGCATCGGCCGCGCCAGCACTCTCCGCCGCCCCCGCTCATCGCTTGTCGAATCCGCTCTTAGTCCCCAACATCGAAGACGTACTTGACATCTTCGATACGTTGCAGCCGCCGGAGACGCTGGCGCCCCAAAGCACCACTGACGGCCCTGGCGCCCGAAAGCACCTGGCGGCTCAAAGCACCACTGACAACAACAACGATCTTCGTGACGACCGACAGGACAAAACCGAGACGGACAAGGATACCTCCGTATGGATACACCCGTCCAGCCACGCCATGTCCCTCTGCGACACGTGCCACCTGTGAGTTTCTCGCCATGGAACACACCCGACATGCGGCACTCACTCTTTTGCACCGGAGTGACACACGTGCCACCTGCGCACAGCCCGCTAGTGCGCCGTTGAACGACCCGCCGTCTCCACAAAACTTTGATAAACATGTGCAACACAAGCATTGCGGAACCAGCCACATCGGCGCAAATATAGAACACGTTCTCTTTAGGACTTGTGCCGAGGGTAGGGTGCAATGTACGGGTGATCTATTGTCCTTTTTCTTATTTTTTATTGTAATCATATTTGAAAAAAACACATTAAAGATACCATCACTAATGTCAAAAGAGGAACAAGTTTACTAAAATGCATGAACTGTAACAACTGGAATGCAGACTAACATATTTTGCTGTTCGCTTACAAAGCTATCATTCGTCGCAAAATCGACTATGGGTGTATAATACATAACAAATCCAAAAACAACCTGCTCAAAAAATTGGATCCTGTGCATAGTAGAGCGCTTAAGATATTTGCTGGATGTTTCCACACGTTTTCATCATAATGTAACCTCAATATTGTAAAAACGTAATATTTTTTTTCTCTTTATTTTAGTCGCATCGACTATAGTTATTAGCGACTACATTTTATTATAACAGGTGTTTACAGACAATTGTGGCTTCATCCGTCGTTACATTAACAGAAGTATAGTAATGTATAGGTCATAAAACAATACAGTATCACATATTATTTATCTTACATTCCATCAACATACAGTATTATCAGGACAGTGTCATAACATATCTTTTCGAGGGTTACATATCATTACATTAACATAAGCATTTTAACATATAGATTATAACATAATATTATTTATCTAACATACTCGTAACATAATCATACAATATAATCGGGGTAGGATCATGACACATCAGCTCGAGATATTCGAGCGGCTTTACCACAGTATTATATATCAAGCATGACATTTATGTTTTTGCGAAATTTGACAATCTGGTTCTGAAAGGGGACAAAGTGCAGGATTTTATCTATTTAATTTGGATTAAAATACATAGTTATAATGTGTTCATATTTGCGACAAGACGTATTAACATGTTCAACTGATAGTCTTACTTGGCACATATCACAAAGTGGTGGTGAGGTATTCTCCAGCAGGTACCTGTGTGTAATTTTAGAATGACCAGTTTTGATTCGTGTAATTAAAACGTTTTCGCGTCTAGTCATCTTGGAGTCCGAGTTGAGTGATAGGAATAAATCAATTGATTTGTGGGTATTACTAAGTTTTCCCATTTACCAAGTTTTCCCATTTTCCAAATGAGTTCCCATTGCTGGATCAACTTCCTATGTATAAATCTTATGACATCTTGCTTGGAATATCCCAGGTTAGGTCTTACATTGTTTCCTTGGAGATCAATTACTACCTTTGTATTAGTTTCATTATTATGTCTTTCGCTCGTAATAATTCGATACAGCTGATTAGGTAAAATAAAAAAAATTGCTGATAAGCCTTGAAATTTAATCATATCAAGTAGTTCTTGAAATCGAGCCGTCGTTTTGGATTATGTTTCATCATATATTTTGAAGTTATCTTTTGGAATTGTATTAATGATGATAGTGGCATCGGTGCAGTTATGGATTATCTTTTTAAGCGCTTCCATAATTGCATGGTTGAACATGTTTTCTTGACTAGCAATGTTCATAACCCGGAATTTCACCAAACATTTGGGATCTTCACTATGGCCTCAGAAAATGTATTATTGCATCCGTCAATGAAGATATTGTAGTAATGTTTTTTATATTTATCATAGGTTTCCCGTTTTGAGTTTCCATTCATCTGAGTCAAGGTTATTATGCTGAACGTCAACCAGAGATTTGTCAACCTTCAATGATGTTGATGATCCAGGGATTTACAGCGGGGATCCTTTGACTTTCTATAGAGAACCTCGAAATATTGAGGGAGCTGAATAGCGAAGCTACATTATTATAGAAAGGTGTAGAACACTGTTGATTTCCATTTCTAATTCCAGGAGATACATCATTACGTACTATCTAGTTTAGGGATGTTTTGGCTTTAATTGCGTATTTGATTGACAGGGTTTGTTTTCGCAATGCGAGGTTAATTTCAACCGCTTCGATGAGGATACTACCAGTTGGGCTTGTGTGAAAGCAACCAATGCTTATTTTATAAGTCCGCAATTGTGCAGGGTATCCAGTTTCTTGAGAGTTGAATTGCACGCTGAACTATATATACATTAGATCTATAATCTATTTTATTTCTTATTAAGGCTTTGTATGTAAGTAGGATGGTATTTTGTCTGACCCCCAGTTGTGATTAAGACACTTCAGGATATTAAGTCGATTTTTGCATTAAGCGTTTGTTTTAGAAATATGTTCTTGCCATGTGAGCATGTGGTCAAATATCAGTCCCAAGATTTTTGTAAATGACAGTCTTAATGGTTTGGTTGCTCAGGAATAATTTCGGGTTGAAGGGGCTTAATTTTTTTGAAAAAATCATACATTCAGATTTATCCGTAGCGAATTTGAAACCAGTTTTCATTGACCATTTGTAAATATAGTTTACAGCAGTTTGCGTTAATTCATTGGTTGAATCGAAGTTCCTTCCTTTGCATAGTAACACCATATCATGGGCGTATTTCCGCACGAAAATTGGGCTTACAATATCAACAGTGTCATTTATAGCGATTAAAAATAGACACGGTGAGCATTGAATCTTGCGGTAGACCATTATTAAGTTTCTTAATTGCTGATAAATTATTACTTACACGTACTTGAATAATTATGTTGCTAATAAAGTTGGTAAGGAACTTAAACATATTGCCCTTGATACCACTACTAAGTAATTTAGCAGCTACACGGTGTGTTCATACCATATCGTATGCTTTTTGGATGTCTAGATTTACTAAGATAACATGCAGTCCGTAAAGAAAGGCTTCTTGTATTATCGTTGTCGTGCTGATAAGATGAAAGGTGGTGCAGTGTCCAGTTCTGAATCCAAATTGGTTGTCTTTTACTAAATGTTGAGATTCGAGGAACCACCTTATTCTTTTGTTAATGATTTTTTCTAATATTTTGAATAGGTTTGCAAGTCAGTGAGATTAGTCGGTAATTTTAGCTATTTGACTGGTCTTGAATGACAGTGGCAGTTTTCCAGAGTTGAGGAAATACA
Source organism: Gryllus longicercus (assembly GCA_038098605.1). Taxonomy (NCBI): domain Eukaryota; kingdom Metazoa; phylum Arthropoda; class Insecta; order Orthoptera; family Gryllidae; genus Gryllus; species Gryllus longicercus. The sequence continues at coordinate 522,981 of JAZDUA010000615.1, forward strand.
TTATTCAGCCATATATGGTTATATATTTTTAATAAAATGTTAATACCACTCTTTGGGAGATTTTTAATTAGGCAGTTTGGAATATTGTTTGGGCCAGGAGCTGAGTTGTTGATCTTTTTTAAAACTTGTAATTCGTGCATGAAAATTGGTGTCATTATCATAGTTGATGTCATCAATAGGTGTCATATTTGATTCACTTTCAGCTTTTTATTTATGTGTTGAATTCCGTATGGTAATTGGAAGAGCAGGAATTTTTATTGACGGTTTCGGCAAATTCCTCAGCAATAACTTTGGGGTCGCTAATTATCTGGTAATTGCAAGAAATGTATAGTACCGTTCGTCTTCATACCACATATGGATTTGATTTTTTTCCAACTCTCAGTTGAGTTCGATTAGCTGTTCATTGAGGAAATATATCCAGTCCATGATCTAGCTTGGTTTATTTTTACATATCTGCGGCCAATAGTCCTAGTTCTTTTATAGTTAATTCGACTATCATTATCTCTTCTTTTTTACACTGGTTAAATGCTTGTTTAGCGTTTCTAATAGCGACTTTGCATTCAATATTCCACCAGCGAACGCTTTTGAACTGAAATGGTCACGGTGCGTTTGTGTTATTGAGTTAGCAGAATTGGATATAATATTACAGAATGATTTTACTATCTGGTCAATATTATTATCGTCCTTGAAAATATCTTCTTCATTGAGGTGCTCATCAATTTTTCCTTGATAGTCCAGCCAATTAATATTCTTATAATTAGGGATTGGGTTGCGCCATTCATGACTAATGAACACATTTGGTTCATGGATATCTATCAGTATTGGAAAATGATCACTATCATAGGGGAAATCCATAACATTCCAGGTACATTTCTGTGCTATTGTGGGAGAAGCTATTGAAAGATCAATCGCACTTAGTCTGATGTTAATGATATTAATATATGTGGGATAACCAGAGTTGAGGATGATGCTGTCATGGTCGTCAATTACTTTTTCCAATAGTCTGCCACTTTTATTAAATTTTGTACGATTCCCATAAAGAGTGATGGCAGTTAAAGTCCCCGAGAATTATGAAGGGCTCTTTTATCTGGTTTATAATATCATGCATTTCCATTTCTTGTAGCGGGTACCTATTAGGTATATAAACATTACCGATACATATGGGGTTAGTTGAATAAATTTTAATTGCCACAAATTCCATCTCAGTTTGAATTTTTAGAATTTCAATGGGAATCGATTTTTTGGAATATATTATCAGGCCACCACATGCATATTCAGAGTTGCTTCTACTTTTAAAGGTGCAGTTATATCCAATTATATTCCCATGTGTTCTTCCTTTAAAGTTTGTTTCTTGTATACAGATTATATCAAGGCTATGTAGTTTGCTTAAATATTGTAAGTTTTCTAACCTGCTGTAAAAGCCATTTAGATTCCATTGAAGAACTATCATAACTTCTTCTTTGTATTATATTCAACTTTCAGTTGTATCAGCATGATTTAAATTCTATAGAATGATCTGAATAAGTACATACAGTATATAGGTATTGTCTACACTGATTTCTGAGTCTGAGGTCTCTCTGCTGGGAATATTTTTTTCTAATTCTTTGTTAACTCTTGTAAATCTGCTCTTAATAGATCTTTCATTCAGTAGTTTACATGTTTCTTTCAGCATACCAATTATTGCGTTAAAATCAGTTGAATAATCTTTCATTATAGGAATGGTGTCAGGTGCTCCAAAAGAGTTTTCAAGGAATGATTTGGATTGGGTGTATGAGAAAGGAAGTTTTTCTTGGAGTCAATATAGGTTTTGGTTGGGAGCAGAAGATCTTCTATTGACTTATTAGCTAAATTGTCTTGAGAAGCAGGTTCTTCATTAGCATTTTTTTCTCTCTTTTTCGTTGAGGGTTTACAGCCTTTGTCTTTTCTTTTTACATCACTAGTTGATATATTCTCAGGTGTAGAGGATGATTCAGATGGGAGGCTTCTTTTGTTGATAGGAGGGAAGTTTGTATAATCCATAGCAGTCGAGCCAGATGGATTACTACCTGGTTGTTCTGTAGGGGGAATCTCTATTAAAATATTATCATTATTGTTATCTTTTGCTCTGTTTATAATTGGTGAAACGCTAATGTTATTAATTGGGCACTTGCTGGCAATATGGCCTTCATTTTTGCATTTGAAACATGTGATATTATCAGTTGTGAAAAATAGTCTATATGTTGTATCTTCATATGGAATTAGAAGTGATAGTGGTGTACTTCATCCGGGTGAACAAAGACTTGTCGTCTGAAGCTCATAATAGGAGACATACCTGGTTCAGGTAGACCAGCTCTGATAAATGTAATGTTAGAAGAAATTTGAATATTCGATTGTTGAAGAGCATTTTTATCACTTCATGTGAAATAAGAGGACAGACATTGGATATTATAACTCTTACATGTTTGCTTAATAGTTGTCTAACACTCACTTCCGTGTTATTAATTGTGAAAGTTTGATGGTTATCTGTTAGGTTGTTAGCGATTTTCTTGGTACTTAAGAATACACAAATCCTATTATGCGCTATGCGTGACACAAATCTAATATCACTTGGATTGATAAAATTAGATATTTTACTCAAATAATATTTTATTGTAAGTCCTTCGTGGGCTTCTATAATAATTGCTTGGTCCTTTGACGTGAAACTGTCCATTGTCGCAGCTCCAGCATAATATTTCAAGTTTGATCAATATTGTTGTTATTGTTTTTTTTGAGCGTTCGAGGTTATGTTTTCCTTGTTGTTCGGTGCTGACGCCATATTGACGCTAGTTGTCACTCTTTCGAGTAGCAGCCACGCACAAAATACACTTAAAGAAAAAACTATATCACAGTTTCGTTTATATGTACACCAAATAAGGTATTAGAGACACTGTCGAAAGCACACGCGAACGGAGCATACGATGTTGCTAGTACTGCGGTCCGCCGTCGACTGAACTTAATATTGTTAAAGTAAAATGTAAAATATTCTATTTATTTAGTAGCTAACGACCTAGATGTTGATGCAACTTAAAATAAATTAAATAAAAAAAGCAGAAAATGTTTTAAAATTCCTCGTTTTTAATTATCTTTTGTGTTGTATTTATACCATTCCACGCTATTGCAGTATTCGTGCAGACTGTTTCTGTTGAAATATTTAATTTGTTGCAGTGTATTTTATTTCTGCTTCGCCAGCAGTGTGCATGCTACTTTCTGGAAAATTACCTAGTGTGGTTTTATACAGTATTGTAGGCTTTCACAGCTCTCTCCGGAAGAAACATCTCTCCTGGCTAAGGGAGGCAACTACGCGGTTACACCTACGACAGTGCCAGTGGAAGACATTATCTCGAAGATCGAGTCGGGAATACGAACGCTGCCCACTGATGAAGCTGAGGTTATCCGTAGAGAGTCATCTAGAATACTGCACAGAGCAAAACCCCCCAAGAACAACCTCTCCTACGCGGAGAGAGCAGCACTACGAAAACTCAACAACAACGACGATTTGATCATTCTTGCTGCCGATAAGGGGAACGCAACCGTTGTGTTGAACAAAACGGATTACAAAAACAAAATTAAGGACATTCTGGACCCGAACGTCTATCGACAGCTGCCACGTGACCCCACGTCGCGCATACTCCGCCGCACTAACCAGCTACTTAAAGAGTCTTCAATTTCTGAAGAAAAACAACGCTTAATCAAGAAATCTGAAGCAATAGCACCCAGGCTCTATGGGTTACCGAAAATTCACAAACAGGAAGTTCCGTTGCGGGTCATCGTCAGTGCCATTGGCTCTCCTACATACTCTTTATCGAAGTACCTTTGCTCTCTGCTTCGACCCCACATAGGCAAGACAGATACATTCATCAAGGATTCGACGCACTTTGTCGAAAAACTGAAGACCCTGACAATACAACCAGGCAATCTACTAGTTAGCTTCGACGTTGTTTCGCTCTTCACCATGGTTCCTGTCACTAAAACTTTAGCGTTGCTGCAAAAGCGTTTTCCAGCTGACATCACAGGGCTTTTTCACCACGTACTCACTACGACATATTTTGTATGGGATGGTGAGTTCTACGAACAGGAAGATGGGGTAGCCATGGGAAACCCGCTGAGCCCGATTGTGGCCAACCTGTACATGGAGAACTTCGAGGCTACAGCACTAAACACCGCACCACGCAAACCCAATTGCTGGCTGCGCTACGTAGACGACACCTTCATCATTTGGAGCCACGGGGAAGAAACACTGGAGGAGTTTCGACAACATCTGAATAGCATTCCCCCCTGTATACAATTTACTATTGAAAGAGAGCAAAATGGACAACTGCCCTTTCTTGATGTACTTGTCAATAAGAAGGAAGACGGTTCCCTAAGCCATAAAGTATTCCGGAAAGTCACCCACACGGACCGATATCTGAATAAAATGTCAAACCACCACCCAAGCCAAAAGAGGGCAATGATGAAGACACTTGTCCACCGCGCCAGACGCATATGCGAAGACAACAACTTGCACCAAGGACTCGGTCATCTGGAGAATGTTCTTCAAGCCAACGGTTACTCATCCCAAGAAGTAAAGAGAGCACTACATCCAAACAAGAGCGCACGCAGCCGCCTCGAAGACGAGGTAACCAACACTATTACACTGCCATATCTCAAAAACGTGACGGACCGCATCAGCAAGATACTGAAGCAACACAAAATCAAGACAATTTTCACGCCTACTACTCAGCTCCACAACATGTTTCGTTCAGCAAAGGACCGAAGAAATCCGTTAATGACAGCAGGTGTGTACAGAATTCCCTGTTCCTGTGGTTTCGTTTACATAGGAACAACGCAACGCTCTGTCAACACTCGCCTTACGGAGCATAAACGGAACTGTCGCTTCGGCTACACCGAAAGGTCCGCTGTGGCTGAACATGCTCTTTCGGGAAAAGAACACGACATTTTGTTCCACAACACCGAGATTTTATCTTCTATAAACCACTATCACGCCCGCTTACAACGGGAAGCCATAGAAATTTTCAAACACCCGAACAATTTTAACAGGAAAGAAGAAGGAGTAAAAATTAGTTCTGCCTGGCATCCCGTACTCCAAAACACCAAGGTAAAACCGTACAATAATGATAACCCCGGCCCCACTTCCATCTCCGTCGATACCCAATCGCAAACCAGCTCGCGCAGTGACAGCCAATCAGAAGCCAGCGCGCGAAACCGCCCCCTCCACTACCCCCAACCGCGGCCTATAACCGCAGCACAGCTGCGCGCTCTGGGCGGGCGCGGAGTCGAGTTTTTACTCGAGCTCCTGAATGCGTGCCTGGCGTGTGGCTATTTTCCCAAGGCGTGGAGGATTGCGACCATTGCACTAATACCAAAACCTGGCAAAAATAAACTATTCCCGAGCAGCTATAGACCTATTAGTCTACTCTCCATCTTAGGGAAAACGTTTGAGAAACTGATCCTGTCACGTTTGCAACAGGAAATACGTCGTCTCAATCTTCTCAGAGATGAACAATTTGGCTTTCGAGCTGGTCACAGCTCCGCGCAGCAGCTTACGCGGCTTTGCACGGAGATCGGCCTCGCCCTCGAGAGACGGCAGAACCTGCCAGTGGTCTTTCTGGATATGCGGTCGGCTTTCGACTCTGTGTGGCATGCGGGTTTGCTCGAGTGCCTTGCGGTGGCGGGAGTGAGCGATTGCTACGTCAGACTGATCGCGAGTTTTCTCTCTGACAGGCAATTCAAAGTGCGCGTCAATAACGTATACCCGTCCCTCAGACGAGCCGAGGCAGGCGTGCCTCAGGGGAGTGTTCTTTCTCCTACCCTCTTCGGCTTATACGTGAATGACGCGCCGCTTCCTGCTGAAACAAGAACTGGTATTAAACGCTGCGGGCTCCTGATGTTCGCGATTGATTTCGCGTACTACGCGAAATCGGCGCACGGAAGGCAGTCAGTTAAATACTTAAGTGATTGTCTCGCCGCCTTTCCTGAATGGCTAAGTCGGAAAGCTTCGCTGGCATGCGCACGCTCGGTATCTCGCTGCCAAAATTAAAACACGCACCCTCCTTTTGAAACCTCTTCTCCGTTCTCTCGACTTAGCAATTCCTCTAAAGCGCCGCTTATTCACAGCTTGCGTGCGTCCCTTGTGGGCGTACGCTTGTGAGGTATTCGCGGCAGCTTCTCCCTCCACTCTGCACCCCATCCGGGTAGCAGAGAACAGAGCGGCGCGCCCGCACTTGCCTCTTACCAGACCTGACCGACAACCCAAAAACGCTGACGTCTTCAGAATCTTAGTCGTTCGCAACCAGTTCCCGGCGGAGCTACAAAAGAGGGCGGAGACGGCGCTCGCAAGGGCGCTGAGGCCGTCCGCTCCGCGCATCCTGCGCGAGACCGGCCAGGCGACGAACAGCGGCGTGCACAGGGCCTTTCACAGAAGAAAGGGCCCACAACACGTCGCCTTCACCTTCCGCGCACTGCCCCCGCACAAGCTCTCTGAGCTCTGCGACGCGGGGCAGCAGCAAGTGCGTGGGAGGCGGTCGCCGTCTACGGATGCCGGAAGCCGCGCGGGCGGCGCGGATGCGCGCTCCGCTGGGCCAGCGTCGCTGGAGACCGAAGACGTCGCGGCGCCACGGACGCTTGAGTGAAGTCGGCGCCGTGGCGTGCTTTAAATGTGTATATAGTGTTGTGAAGTGTTGTGTGTTTGTATGAATGAATGGATGGATGGATGGATGCGTTTGTAAATATAATAATATAAGTGTGAATGCGAGTGAGAGAAAAAATTTTTAAAAAATAGAACAATTTCAAGATCTCCCAATTAAAAATTAAAAAGAAAAAGTATACAAACTAACAAACCCCAAAGTGGGAATGTATATAGTTATAGTTATAAGATAGTTCTAGTTTGTAAGCAATAAAGCCTTCCCCAACTGCACAAGCCAAATCGGCTGCAGTTATACAAAATGTACCCCAAAGACAAATAAATTCCTGCCTCTCCAGGGTAACTGGAGGGGGGAAAACTGAAAAAAAAAAACGCGGCGTCAGTCGCCAGTCAGCCACCGTCCCGGACACTTCGCCCGAGACCTCGCCACTGAAGATGCCCGCCGCAGTCGTGGGCGAAAAGTTTGGTATCTCTAAGCCAATTGGACCACGGCTCATCAGCCCGGAAGACATGAAGAATATCTAGTGTGGTTTTGTTCAGCAAACTATTTCCTGCAGCATGCCACTAGTGGTCAATATTTTCAGATGATATTTATAGCTTCTCTGTGTTAGCCGTTAAAGTATCTTATCCGATATAGAATCTCTGGTATATTTGCCATTGGTATTCTGAGAGATGAAAATATTCTCAACGTATGGTACACTTAATTCCATTGGTTCAAATTTAAAACAATAGTTTTTCTTTTGATAGTTTTCTTCGTTTCTTTTCCGGCTGCTTCCCTTTTTCGTTTTTGTTTTCCAGTGAGGGCTGCAAAATTCTTCCTCCTCGCAGCAGCATCTTGGACTAGGCCTACAGGCTAGAGTCCGGTTCACTTGTAACCAATGTATAATTGTCTTGTTATTTGAGTAATGCAATTTAAAAGGAACATTTCATTCACAGAGTAAATAAACCAAACACAATCTTACAAATTCAGACAATGTAATGTATCCTACCGACAATGTTGACTGCTTCGTGTTATTCGTACTGATGGATGTAAAAGCTGTAGCATATATATTGGAACAAACTTAAGACACCCGTTAACATGCGATCACCGTTCGTCGTACTAGTCGCGGCCTCAAGATGTTCTCTGAGTATTCCAGGCAAATAATTCTTATCTTCTTTTCGTTTTACTAATTACCGGAAAAAAGAACACGAGAGAGTTATTGTTTCTAGTAAACAAAGACTTTTCCTGATCCGCCTGATTTAGCAGCTGGATATTCGGGACAATCTCTTTCAGCTTCTTTTCCGGAAAACACTGCGAATGCTTCTCGATGTCAAAACAACGCGAGTTGCTACGGGTTGCTCATAAAGGGAAAAGGAGAGTGATGATGGGAGTAAATATCCCTGGCATTTTCCGACTCTCTATGTCCTGAATCCAGCTTATTGCGCTGGCCTGGACCATGTAATGGAGGATCTGTCTGAGTATCGTCACGCTCGAAGTATGCAAATGGAGGGAAGATGGGCAGGGAGAGACCGCGCGCCGACAGTGGGTCAGTGATTAAGGTAATGCAACTACATACATGATTAAGGTAACATGCAACTACATGCATCATGCAACTGGTCATATTACAAATATATATTGAAGGGATCCATAGTTGCAGACGATATTAGTTGTGTTGCATTAATTGAAATAAAAATATCTTATCATTCCATTTTCTTGAATGCCACTACTAGCAAAGTCGAACAATCTTTACATCTCCCAATAAAACTGAGACTAATGGGAGAACCAATGCGAAAGAAGCGAACAGACGATCAGATGCATACTTCACACGTAGACGTGTGCGTATCTTGATCTCTCCGGATGAGTTCAACTTACAATAATCATCGTGATAAGAATTTCACTATATTAAAACATCTACAAATCGCTAATAGGAGACGTAAGACCGTATATTGAATGTGTGTAAACTAGAGTGACAATAATAGATGTAAGTTGTGAAAGTTGTATTTTAATTTTAATATTATTTACTTAATGTTGTATTACAAATCTGAACCCGCATATGCACAGTACTTACAATATAAGGATGCCTTCCGCGACGTGCGTACAGTTAGTCCTGAAGGCGAGACTCCGTCCGTCCAGTGGTGGCAGTGTTGGCGTCTTCTAAGGGAAGTACCCTCTACAGGCGGTCCCGGGGCTTAAGCGTGACGTCCGCCGCAGCCCCTCCGAGCGAGGAGCCCCCCACTCCCGCGGCCGCGAGCCGCACGTTCCCCATCGCTTCGCGTTCCATAGCTTATATTCTGAAGCGGAGCATTCCACGCAGTTCGAGGAATGAGAAAAAATATAACTGAATCCTATTTCCTTTTCTTATTCGTACTTATAGGGAAAGCATTATAAAGCTTCAAAAATAGATGTCGAGATTTTGCCGAAAATAAACGTTTCTGGCGTCCTGATATCGAAAGTGATTTTTTCCTTTCAAAATCTGTTCTACAAAATCAGTTCTTTGAAAAGAAAGAAAGTAATTTTCGCGTAATTTGTGCTTGAACTTATTGCAATTTCTCTAAAAAGAATTTTCTCATAAACCTCTCTATATTTTTTCTTTATTTTGTTTCAGCGGATAGAACAAGGAACGCTTAAAAGAACGGCGCATGTTTGATTTCCGTTGAGCTCTCTGAATTTCTGGAAATTGCCAATTTAGAAATGTCGCGAGTAAGTATTAGCAGCACTAGAGTATTAACACCATAGTTTGTCTATTAATAGGTTATCTCAAACCTTCACTGAGTTGAAACTATGCTGAGACTCAGACACATTGTGCATTCAGAATCCACAGTTTGTGGGTCATTCAACCGGAAAATCGATTGACGGGAAAATTTCTGTCTATCCATCCTACTGTCTGTCGTCAACGCTAACATCTAAACCGTTTTGACGACTTCAATAATCTCTCCTTATGAATGTAAAGGAAGAGAAAGTATTGTGCGCCGTAAAACGGAGAATTTTCGATAGAAATGTTCGATATATGTCCCTGTATATAGTAAATTACGTCCTCTAATACGTGTTGTAGCCAGAATCTATGTGTTGTGAGTCCTTGGTACAGAAAAGTCGATTGACGGCAAAACGTCTGCCTGTCAGTGCGTCCTGCCGTCTGTGTTCAACTCTAGCGCCTAAACCAGGCTTCCCAAGCTTTTTCGTTCATCGATCCCCTTTAAAAGAATTGTGATCTATCGACCCCCTTACTTTATTGTCTATAATATATTATACATAATTAAAACACAAAGAATTGAACATAAATGTCTTAAAGTTAATAATTTGTACATCACCATTTTGATAAATATCTATATTTTTAATTATCGAAGACGCTTTCACTTCTGGGTCGCTGAGTTTCTAGCAGATCTTCATTGTTGTGCAATTGATACGAAATTTACACCGTTTTTCGATGGCCAAAACATTTATCCAAAACGTATATATAATACGTAAGTAGTTATATAATACTGCGGGGGAAAGGGCAAATTTTCGGCAGAAAACTTATTACAAGGCCCTAGCATCGAAAAAGTGGATAAATCCAGATAGTAAATGTAGGGGGGGGGGAAATCCTCTTACAGGGGATGTAGGCACAATCCATGTTTTGTGGGTCCTTGATGCCGAAAAAATGTATTGACGGCACAACGTCTAAACAGTCTAAAACGGCTAAGCAGTTCAGCTGATTTTTTTTCCAAAATCAATATTCCCAAACGGTCTGGCTGACGTCGCGGCTCCTTATGGATTTTTTCGATGTCGATATTTTAATTTAGATGGTACTTTACATGAAGCCCCTGGGTCATTTTCAAAATTTTCAAAAAAAAAAGCTCCATCGTTTTTGATTACATTTTGTTGTTGGGTAATGTAAAATGCTAGTGAATGGTGCAGGTTTTGTTTTCGTTAAAAACCCTAATTTTTCCAAAAATTGCAAAGTTTGTTGGCATATTCCTTCAACTAAACAATTAAAGATAGAAATTTTTCAATTAATACAATCTGTTCGTTAAAGATACATTTTGAAATAGAGTCATCTACAATTTTTCGAACATTTGAGTACTTTTTCGATAATTTTGTGTGAAATAAAGGCAATTTTTAATTTTGTTTAAACGTTTTTTCTCTAAAAACGGCTGTCTAATTTTGATTATATTTTGTTGGTGGATAGTCGGAAGGACGTTTAAGAGAATGGTACAGGTTGCATGTTGGTTCAAAGTCCTGATGTTTTGAAAATTGAAAAATATTAAAATTGTTTCGGCGCCTTCCTACAAATATAGGTACTTTTTTTTCTTAATGAAATTTGTTCATAAAAACAGATCTTCAAGTAAGTTTATGTTCGATTTTTCAAAATTGTGAGTATGTTCTGAGTAAATTGGAAAAGAAATTGAAATGGTAAATTCGAATTTCTAGAGCTTCTTTTGCGGCGGTGTCAGTCTATAAACGTAACTCGTAATTTGGTAGGCAAAGGCAGTTGGATATTCTGAAAACCCCTTCTCATTATTTAAGTTAATATTACAAATCGTAGAACATTAGGTGCGAAAATGTATGTCTATATTAGTTGCAATGTAAATGTGTATTGGCGTTACAAATATTGAGTGTAAAAATATGATTTCTCGCAACCATTTGCGCGAAGAGACACGTAATGTCCAGTGATTACTTTCGAATATTTATTAATTTGAGCTTTTCATTCGGGGCCTAGACTACATTCTAATTTCTAAGATTCATTTGACGGATACGGGCGAGGTGTTGCCAACTTTTATTTTAATTTTCATTATAATTTATTTGATTAATTTAATTATAATTATCGTTTTAATTGTAATTTACTATTCAAAATATTTTTGTTCAAACCTTTATTTAATGTGCGAGTACTATAATTTGAGATCCTTTTCAGCTATCGGGTCACTCTTATTATGAAGTAGCGTGATGTTCACAGAATATCTTATGGTCAGACGGTGTTTCATGTGAAAGAAGGTGGTATCCGCAACCAGGACATTGTGAATGTAAATAGTGAATTTAAATTTTGGATTTCTGGTGTTAATATATAACAAAAGGTGAAAAGAGTTTGGAGGCTTTCATTCTAATCTTGAAAAGAAATATGTCTTTTGATTACTTTTGGTATTAACACAAATTTAAATTGCACTGATATCAGAAGGCCATTATGACGACAGCCGTTGGTTCGCATTAGTATAAACTAATTTTATTTACGGCTAAAATGCGTATGGCGCTTCGAGAATACACTGAATTCAATAGCAAAAACCTGTTTTCGTGTAAACGTTTGAATTGAAAAAGTTATGCATTTTTCGCGCATCGTTTCTTTAAGAATTTTTCAAATGATAGTTGAAGTGTCGGACAGAAATTTTCATATTTCAATATTACATATCCATTAACAATATCGTGAGAAAGTACCCCTGCTGTTGGATCTCCACAAGTTTTTCTGATACAGACCAACAAAAGTCATAATAATGAAATATCATCTCTTCTCCGCTATATAATATTGTTGTGAAAACATAGTTACAATATTTTCAGTTTTCTAAATTTCCAAAGCAGTTGCGTAGCTAGGTTCTGAGATGCATCAGTGCAGAAAAATGAAATGGGATTCATATCTGCAAGGAATGTGTAATTAAGTGTTTTAAATTTCATTAGTATGAACTAATAATATGCCTAGTACAAGGAAGAAAATAAGCATGAAGTGCAATTTATTTTATTCTTTGCCGATATCCTTCCGCGGGGTGTCGATATTAAGGTTCCCTCATTGTGAAAAAACAGTATCAGAGTATCAGAAAGAAAATAATTAGGTTCTCTTTCTTGTAATCGATAGTATATTGATTATACCTATCATTTACCAGTTCCTATTTGGATATAAACCCTCAACTGAGTCCTTGATCATCACTGACCCACCCTACAAAATTTCATCGTTGCGATCCCCTGGTCTAAACCGTTCTACCGATTTTCCCTAAAATTGATATTTCCCGATCGATCTGGAACAATTCAGAGGTTTGATAGTTTCAACGGGATATTTTGATTTTTGATGATACATTACAAGAAGCTTAAAAAATACTTTCAAAATTTTATCGAATATGGCGCCAAATTTTTTATTAAACTTTGTTCTCGAATAACGTAAAAATGTTTAAAAGATTCGCGTAACTCTTATGTTCGTTGAATTCCCTAATTTCCCCCTGAAATTGCAATAGTGCATTTGGGGTAGGCGTTTTCCTACAACTATAATATTGAAGGTAGAGGTATTTTCATAATTGAATCTGTTCTTTAAAGACATATCTTGAAAGAAGGTCATACTCAATTTTACGAAAATATTAGTACCTTTCGTGAAATTCTTTGCGAAGGATTGGCATTTTAATTTTTTAAACAATGTTTTATAAAAAACATTCACATTTTTACTTTAAAGTTTCTCCTCGTATGTATCAAGGAACAGTAAAACATGGGGCTAGTCATATTTTCGGCGATCTTCCAGTTTTTTCGAAAAATGCAAAGAGTTGACATTAGAACAATATTCAAATTAATATAGGCATAATATTATTCTTACAGTTTAGTTTTCCATTTTGTAATAAACAAAAAATAGAAAAACTACAAAAATTAATAAAACGAAACGTAATTTTAAGAAAATAAATAAGAAACTACTAAATCACTGTTTTACTTGTATTGAACTATTCAATACAAACTTGAAGATAAAAAGTGGAGATTTTTGGAATCTGCAGAGAATTGACAGGGCAACAATTTTTTTAGATCTTTTTAATTACCCGTATACGTATGTATATACCGAGTAATATACGTAGTGTATGAAAAGTTATTTAATGCTGCGGAAAATCGATTTCGAGATTTCAACTGAAATAGATTTTTCTTTCAAATAAAATTTGTTCTCCAAAGTGAGTTCTTTTCCAAGGTCATGAACATATTTTTTTTAGTTGTTTTCGTGCAATATTGAATGCAATATGTGCAATTTACAAAAATTAAAAAACATGATTTTCTCAAAAACGGCTCCAAATATTTTCTTTAAACGTTTAGTAGGGTTAGTTCTAAATATAGAACATCAGATGATATAAACATCTGATTGCTCTATTCTTTTGTTTTTCTTGTAATTTTTCAAAAATTACAAATGTATATTTTTTACTTATCTCTCATAACGTTAATTTTTACATTAGTGATGATTTGTTGACATATTTATATTTATGTGTACATGTGCATTAAATCATTAATAATTAAATAATTAGTGTTATAATTTTTTATTCAAAAAATTTTCTTTGGATGGCGATAGATAGCTGGCAAGAGAATGTGGCTAGTTCGAATAGCTACCCCAGACTAAAGGAAACAGAAAACTAATACGGGAAAGTCTGTGCCATTCTGTAGCAACGCTAGTTATGATCTGCCTCAGAACATGAGATATTCTTAAACAAGAGGTGCTACCAAAGTACATACTTTCTCGCATTATTTCTAAATGCTCCGCAACATTATACTACTACATAAACCAGCAAAAATGTTTTCAAGCAGCAAATTATTATTTCTCTCCAAGACTCGAACTCGGATCCTCAGAGTTAACATGTCGGCACTCGTACCATCACGGCACACAGAAACAGCAAACCATGGATTTTGGCTACACTATGAGGTAGATGTTTTTTTCTTCAAAATGTAGCAATAGGATTTATCCACCTTTTTGTTACCCGAACCCGGCAAAAAAAATTTTTTGGCGAAACGTCGGCGTTTTTTTGCGAATGATTACGTAACTTTCTTTTCTTACGAAAAATTCGTAAGGCGAGAAAGTAATAATAATTTCTGGACCGGTAGGGATATCAATGTTGGTCACATGGCTAGTGTTCATAATGTATTTAAATTTCTTATCCATACATACTTTAGTTAACTGAAATCGGTTCATACAGATGCACAGAAACGCAATAATTTATTTGACGTGACATACGTTTTACAAATCACAAAAGGAAGTTGAAAAAAATGTTTAAAAGTTACAAATTGCAAAAGCACGTACAGAAACGTCCGGTATATTTGTATAGGAATTGATTGCATTTGTGAGGAGAAATGTTTCAAATGATTTTCAATAACGTTTCTAGAATCCTCAATAGTTTTTTACAACAACTTTTTCATCAAATTTAAATTCCCGTGTGAGACTCGAACCGGCGACCTCTTGGTTTCAAGTGAAATACCTGACCACGACATTTAACAACCTCGGTCATCCGGGAGAAAAAGATTTCTGCACTTCCATATTACTCAAGACATAATGGTTTTAGTTTTAGCATTACGGATCTGAGAAAATGTGAAAAAAAAAATGTTTTTCGGACAACGGCAGCCGTGATGAGAAAAAGGCCGACCGAAAGGCTAGTCCAGACTGGAGAGATTAGAAAACTAACTAGAGCGAGAAAGTCTGTGCCATTGTACAACGCCACTAATTTGATTTATTACAGGGTTTATCCACTTTTTCGTTACTGGAACCCGTCAATAATTTTTCGGCGAAATTTCGGCGTTTTTTGGCGCACTATTACATAACTTTCTTGTTTTTGTTAGGCGAGAATGTAAAAACGAAGGAAATGTTTTTAATATATTCCCCTTCTTTTTTTGATTGTAAGGCTCAAAATCGAACATCAAAAAAAAGTCTGAAAAATTTTTCGAAATATCATTATCATCTTTAGAAAATTGCAAGGATATTTTCATAAGCAGTATGTCGATATTCATAAGCATAATGTTAAAAAAAAACTTAAACTTATATAAGAAGCTTAAAAATAGTTCTTTTTATTCGCACGAAGTATTCCGGGTAAATTGATTTAAATCCGACGAAAAATGTTTTTTATGCTTGAATTACTATATTTAACATAATAATTGTTCATCCCGTGGGAGGTTTTGCATACCTTAATTCGCTCTTCCCTTTCCATAAAAATGAGCACGAAATTGTCCATTTTGCCAAACACTCAAACGTCATTATTTTCAAAACGGATCCATATTTTTGAATTGATAGTACTAAAAGGAGTGAATATCATGACAAATCTCATTGTGATGTATTCTTTTGTTTTTTTCAAAAAATTCACAAATGTATTTTTTAAATATCTTTCACGCCGTTTACATTACCATCTACTTGTTTACATTACTGCATTTGTGAGTACAAATTCTTGAAATAATTCAAGTTTCTTTATAACTCAAATTTGTGTGTGAAAGTGAGCTTTAAAATGCGCCTTTTCAGAAACGCTCATACATTTTCCAAAAACGACTTCATATTTTTCAACGAAAATTTTCAGATTGTGTGATGTTTTACTCTTCTAAAGTATTGTTAATGTCTTATTTTTTGTTCTACCATTAGGAGAACGAAAAATTGGGAAAATTTGAAAAAATGTAGTTTAGGGGGCGTTAGATCTCTGCTGGGAAGATGATGGGGCAAAACCGCAAAACTATCCCAGACCAAAGACATTAGAAAACGAAACAATACGAGAAAATCTGTGCCATTCTGTGGCACCGTTAGTTGCGTAATGTGTGCTTGAAATTAATGCAATTTATAAAAAAAACATTTTCTCAAAACATACGCTATAGATTTTTTCCTTATTTTTTTTCCTTGGAGAAGACAATGGACTCTCAAAAGAACGGCGCATGTGTAATTTTCGTTGAACTCTGAATTTTCGAAAATTGCGCATTATGTTGTTTTTTTCGAAAATAATGGGAGAGAAAATTAGAATTTTAAGCGTCACTCTCATTGGTTACGTTAGAGGGAGTGTTTGGTGCATTGGCAAATCGCATGGCGATTTAACTCGATGGACCTGAGTTCGAGTGTAGGCTCTTTAAACAACTTTTGCTAGTTGAAACACTTTCAACACTTCATTTACAAATATAATATCGCGTAGTAGTAACAAATAACACGAGAAAGTATATGTTGTTTTAACACTAATAGGTGATACCTACGACGTTGAAATAGGTGATAGGAAACAGCGGGCCTCTAGAATTGCAGTAAAATGGTGGTGTCGCTCGTACACAGTTCGTTAACTCACTATTTAGAGAGCAATATATTATAAATGGTGAGGGGATTAATTCTTTAAATTTGCTTATAAACAAAATAAATACATTACAATTTATATATACAATTTATAAATACACTGTTATTTATTATAAAACTTAAAATATCTTTGAACTTACTGTTGTAAGTGAAATTAATAAAAACATGCGAAATAAATTAAATTGTAACTATACAAACCCTCTTGTCCACCTATTTGATTTCATATTTTTTTCAAGTAATTCTTTTCCAGGCAGTGAAACATCATTACGATCACGCCCAAATTATCAACGGTCACACAATTAGATGGCAATACGTCCAGGCTGTCCTGTTATTTCCGCGATGACCGGCTTGCGCGGGCAATTTGCTCGCAAGCTGAGTGAGTTCAGATGAAACCTTACTTAGCATTAGCGAGATTACACTGAAATACAATATTACTTCTTACCATGTTATAGTGGAACGAACCAACTTCCGAGATCCAGAATATTTTAGCTGTTGTCATTTGGAAGGTGGGAAATAAATCTAACTCATCGTGCTTTGCTTAAATTAGAATTCTCCCAATACTGGCTCTTCAATATAAGGTATGATTAATTGCAGGAAATATGCTGTAGTATTACGTGCTACAGAATGGCAAAGACTTTCTCGTACTAATTCGATTCCTAATTTCTGTAGTCTTGACTAGCCTTTCGGACTTGCCAAATACTCTTGCCAGCTACCATCTACCACCCAAAGAACCTATTTTTGAAAGTTTCTCAGTTTTTTGGTTTCCTAATTATAGAACCGGAATATTACTTTAAGATTATTATAGAAGAGTTACACCTCGTCCTGAAAGGAAATTTTCGATTAAAAATTTGATGTTTTTTTTTACGAAAATGGCGTTTAAGCATTACTATAAATGCAAAATTTGAAGCTCAATTGCACAGAAAAAAAATTGTTTTCCAGAAACTATTAGACATCATTTCAAGCATATGCACTCATAAATACAAGAATGTGAACAAATCACCGCTAATGCAAATGTTGAGAACGGGAGAGATGTATAAAAAATTACATTTGTATAATTTTTGAAATAACAAAAGAATAGAGCCGAATGGCGTTAATGCTATCTGAAGTGAAAATTTAACAAAAAATGGTACCGTTTTTGAGAAAATTGTTTAACCAAAATTAATAATTAAATAATTGACTTCATTTCACGCAAAATGACGTTAAAAGCACTAAAATTTTCAAAAAATTGTGCATGATCTTATTTCAGAATCTATCATTAAGGAACAGATTTCATCAAGGAAAAATATCTATCTACAACGTTTTACCTGTAGGAAGACGACGAAAAAATTTAATTATTTTGCAATTTTCAGAAATTAGGGGATTTCATTCTGTTACGCGTCTGTTACGCTATCAAACAATTAAAATTAATACAAAAAGGTAGAGCAATTTGTTTGAAAAATTTGGATATGTCCCCGGGGTTTTGTGCGAAGTACGTACCCCCAAAAATTAAAATACCGGTTTCAAAATACAAGGGGCTGTGACATCAGCCTGATCGATCGGGGAAAATTCGGTGAGAAAAAAAGATCAATTTTAGGGAAAATCGGCTAAACCGCTGCCTCTTTAGCCGCTGGCGTTGTTCACAGACAGACATAGAGGAACAGATTGAAAGACATGTTTTTCTGTCAATAGATTTTTCGGTATTAAAGACCCACATAACATGAATTGTGGCTACACCGCGTGTTAGAAGGCTTTTTCTCTATTTAGAAACAGTATTTATAAACTTTTTCGTTACCAGGACCCTATAATAAGAGTTTTTCTGCCGAAAATTCGCCGTTTTTTCCTCAACTTTGTATAACTTTCTCTACACTGTGTAAACAGTAGCGAGAAAGCAATAATGCGTAGATCTTATTTTTATTCAACTCCCTAAACTTTTGAAAATTACGAAACCTTTTTTTAAAACGCAAAAAAGTATGTGATTATATATATATATATATATATATATATATATATATATATATATATATATATATATATATATATATATATATATATATATATGATATACCACTATATTTTGAATCGTCGGAAAGTCTATTTTTCTGTCATGCTGGTTGTGTAGGGTTAACGTTAATGTTCGTGCTAAACTTAAGGATCTGATTTTGAATCCCAGAGGGAAAAAAAACCTTTTTGAAAACAATTTTGTGGGTTCTAATAATATTGCTAGGTATTACAAATAATCATAGAAAGTATGTGCTATTGGCACCCCACTAGTTTCGGTAAGGGGCCAACTTGCTGAATCACATTCATGGAGCCTGAACCCAGGGTGTATCGATTATTGGGAGTGCTTCTTCCTCCTCCGGCTAACCCGGGGGTGTGAGGCGACCGGCCTGGCGCGGCCGGCGGGCGTTGGTTGCGACGCTGCCCCGACCTCGCGGTGTGGCGCCGCGGTGCGCCGCGCCGGTGCGGAGGCGCGTCGCGTCGGCGCGACAGGTTGGCGCCTGGTATCGGCTTACTTCCTTCTGCGCAGTTTCTCTTCGAACGAAAAGGAAAAATTCACATTCGAGCTACATAGAAAATAGTTACTTTTTAAACCCTATTCTGTAGAACTTATTAAACTTATGTCCTGTAAAAATAAATTGGCAGAAAAAATTGAGGCATTCTTTGAGAAAATGTTATTTTATAATTTGAATTACTTTCAAGCAGAACTTGAAAGCGAAAACATTTTTTTTTTCAAAACATTGTACCTGAACTTTTTTAAAGACCATTATTGTTAAAACAAATTTTATTAATGACAGAAATCTCTATCATGAAATTTGTAGTGTTACAATATTTATTTTTTGCAATTTTTTGGAATTTCAATGATAGCTGGGAAGAGGACTACCACCTTTTTTTTACCGTTCACTGATACATACGTCGTTCAATATTCATGTTGCGATAGGTTATAATATTATTTTTACAATTTTATTTTTCAATATTTATCTTTTATAATAAACAAAACATAAACAAAATAGAACAAGTGGCGCTACAAATTGGCGTACTCGTACTATAATTTCCTAATCTCTTTGGTCTAGGCTAGCTATTCAGACTTGTCACTTGCCAGCTTGCCACACAGACTTGCCAGCTACCATCTTCACCGCTCGAAATACTTTTATTTTAAATTTGGTTAACAGTAAAACCATGGACACTTTTTACATTGTATTTTTTTGCGAAAATGACGTTCCATTCGTCCGTTTTCGCGAATTTCTAGAAAACAAAGCATTTGGTGGAAATACGATTTTTACCAGCGTATTCACCGTGAAAATTCGTGCTAGGACCTGATTTAAGAAGAATCTGGGTCATGTCGAAAATCGCAAAATTCGGCAGGTCATGAATGGTTTAATTTTTAAATTTTTTAACCCTAACTAGAACTGCCAATATCTTACCAACCATGCAAAATACTTCATTTTTATGTGCTTTATCCACATTAAAATTTTAATGTAGTTTCAGAAAATGCTATCATTTGCCCCATTCAGACAATACATGTGCCCTTTAGAGGGGTTTTGCAAAACACGTGTTATTTAGGATATAGAATTTTTTTTAAAAAAATTAAAGAAGGTCAGCTTTGACGCGTTGTAAGTTCTAAACTGATATAGATACAACCGTGAGATTTGCAGTGGACATTCTATGTACAGTACACTTTATCGTGAATATAGTATAGAATTTTTAGTTGTAAAAAAGCGGTTTAACATGGACACTTCTTACATTGTATTTTTGATGAAAATGACGTTTCATACGTACGTTTTCGCGAATTTCTGGAAAACAAAGACTCTAATGGATATATACTTATTACCAGGGTATTCGCCATGCATTTTTGTGCTAGGACACTGGTTTTGAGAGAAACCCGGCCCATGTCGATAATCGCAAAATTCGACTGATTGAAATTTTTCATTTTTTAAGACAAGCAAAAACTGTCCATAACTCACAAATTATGAAAAATATTTCAGTTTTATGAGCATCATCGGCAATCAAATTTAATATTGTTTCAGAAAATGTTATCTTCCACATTATGACGATAAATATGTCGTTTAGAGGCGTTTTCCCAAATCTCGTGTCTTTTCAAGATTCGAACAAATTGAAAGAATGGTCACCTTTCACGAGCTGTAGGTCCTGAACAGTTGGAAATAAAACCGTGCGATTTGCATGGGAGAGTCTATGTACATTACACTTTATCGTGAATATAAAATGAATTTTTATTTGTAAAAGATGTCGTTAAACATGGAGACTTTTAACATGGAATTTTTTATGAAAATGTTTAATACGTAAGTTTTCGCAAAATTTTAGACAATAAACCAGTTGGTGGTAATACGCCGATTAGCAGTGTATTCGCCATGAAAGTTCGTCCTAGGACACTGGTTTTGAGAAGCGCCTTACTCATGTTGATAATCGCATAATTCGGCAAGTTGAATTTTTACATTTTTTTAGACGAACAAGAATTGCCCATATCTCACACACTATGCAAAATATTTCAGTTTTATGATGATTATCGGGGTTCAAAATTTAATGTAATTTCAGAAAATGCCTTCATTTGCTTCATTAGGACGATAAATGTGTCTTCTAGACGCGCGTTTCCAAAATTCGTCTTTGTTAGAGATATCGAAAAAATTGAAAAAAAAATGGTCACATTTGACGCACCGTAAGTCCTAAATGATTAGCCATACAACCATACGATTTGCACTGGAGGTTCTACGTACACTACAAATTATTGTGAATATAAAGTAGAATTTTTAGTTGTAAACGAAGTGGTTAAATACGGTAAGTTCCTACATTGTATTTTTGATGAAAATGACGTTTTATGGGTAAGTTTTCGCGAATTTCTGGAAAACAAAGTATCTGATGGAAATATGCTTATTGCCAGTGTATTCGCCATGAAATTTGGACGCTTGTGCTAAGACACTTGATTTGAAAAGAATCTGGCTCTCGTCGATAATTGCAAAAAAAGCGACAGTTCATGAATCGTTGAAGTTTTACACTTTTAAGACAAAAAGAAACTTTCATATCTCACAAACTATACAAAATATTTCATTTCTGGAGGCAATATCTGCGTACAAAATTTAAGCAAAGAAAAGGTAATTTTGGAATCAAGGAGAATTATAGAAGTCTTGATGAATCCCGTAAAAGAGGAAATTAAATGAGTTAATTTTTCAGGAAATTATGCGAGTCATTTCATGTCAAGTCGCACACTCTCAAAACATCACTCTATTTTAGCGATTATTTTATGAGTTCTACGTCTGAAAATATGTGACATGTATTTTTTTTTACTCCCACCCCAGTCAGAAATATTACCATTTACTTTTTCTGAAGAATCATACGCGCGCTCATGTTTACAATTTTTTATCCAAATACCATTTTATAGAGGAAAATGAAGTTATGCTTAAATTTAACTTAAAAAGATGTATTATTGTTTGATGTAAATATTTTTTGTAAACATATAATTTAAATATTTAAAATATATTTTAAGTATCAAAATGCAAAGTTTTACTTTGGCTCGACACATAAAATTAACCAAAAAAAATACTATTGTATTTCTACACTAATTTTGTATTGATATGCCAAATTTCAAAGTACATTGGAAAGTGCGAATTTCGAAATTTCAACGGAAATACAAGTTTTGGGGTCCCATGATACCAAAAGTGTTGTTTCGTTTTTCTTCAAAATGTCCGATCTAGCTCGACTCGAGGCGCTGAGATTTTGAAAAGCTTTCTACAAAATTTGGGGGGTACTTTACATGAAGCTCCCCGGCCATTTTCTACATTTTCTCAAAGATGGCTCCAATTTTTTTCTTTAATATTCATGTAAAAATAGAATAAAATGCACTTATAAAAGTGACATAAGACACGGATTTTCATGGTTAACTCCCAACATTCGACGGTTTCAAATTTTTGAAAATTTTCGTGCGTTCCTAGAACTAAAAAATTGGGATAAGAGACTTTTGCTCCAACTAAAATTTTTTCTACATAGTGAATTCTTCCATTAAGTACATGTTTCCACTCTTTTAGTAGTTTTCGCGCAATATTGTGTGCAATATGTGCAATTTCATAAAATAACAAAGACAATATTTTCTCAAAAATGTATTTTTACGTAAATGTATATTACCATGTCGTTAATATTTATATTACAAGCAATTTGTTTACATTATTGTATATTGGAGTACCTGTGCTTTAAATAATGTCATATAAAATTTCTTGAAAACGTGAAAACTAGCTGAAAATTCCTCATTTTTAGAAACACTCAAACGCCATTTTTTAAAAAATGGCTCCAATTTTTTTCTTCAAACTTTTTGAACGGATAGTGATAAACATACTGTTTAATATGACGTAAAGTTCATTTTGATGTACTCTTTTGTTATATAAAAAAATACACAAATGTAATTTCTATGAAAGATCTCTTGCGCCGCTAAAATGCACATTTCCAGAAAGTTGTAATCACTACTGTATTTGGGAGTTACAGTGCTTAAAATGACTTTAAATAAATAATTTCGAAAACTCAAAAATGTTCTAAGAACAAATTTTACATTGCGAATTTAGAGTAGCTCTTAAATGTTATTTTCTCAAAGAAAATTGCCATTTCTGACGATGTTTGTTCTTTTATTGTCATAAAACAGTTATTTTCATTCTACTATTTGGAAAGCGAAAAATTAAGAAATGTTCAAAAAAATGTACTTTGGGTGGAGATATATGGCGGCTGGCAAGAATGTATGACAAGTCCGAATAGCTACCCAAGTCCAATGGAAATATAATACTTATATGGGACAGTCTGTGCCATTCTCTAGCACTACTAATTTGATATTTTTTACTATTGCGCATATTTCGCCCAATATTGAAAGAAAACTACTAAAATCTTCATATATATATATATATATATATATATATATATATATATATATTAATTCGGCTATAACTAATGACTTAATTAAAAAGGAGAAATTTGATTTAGAGGAAAATCTTCAATTTTTTAGTTGTACGAAAATAGCCGAAAAAATTCGAATTTTTGCAATTTTCGGCAATTTAGTTAACAATGAAAATCGAATTCATGTCACTTTTATAAGTGAATTTCACTTTAGTTTATGCGCTAATGATGTTCATAGACGAGAGACGGACCACAAGATGGACAGAAAGATTTACAGAAAGACGGACAGAGCGACCGAGAGAAGGAAAAACATTTTGAAGAAAATCACTCTTTAGGTATCAGGGAACTCGAAAACTTGGATTTCTGTTGAAATCTCGAAATTGATTTTCCGTAGGATTACCTAACTCTATTGTCTACCTACATTACCCCGTATATACGACGTACTCGAAAATGTAAAATTTTTTCTTATATGGAATACTCGTTAAACACACCTTTTCGGCATTATGAGTAGTTTTCATGTAATTCTTCTTGAAATATAAATTACCTTCAAATGTTTTAATTATTTTTTTTGTCAAAACCGCTCCAAAACTTGCTTTAATTTTTTTCTTCTTATTTATCAAAAGACGGTAATAAAGTGATGGTAGTCTTATTTTTGGTGATCGCTCCGTATTTTTGAAAATTGCAGATAGTTAACATTTCAAAACTACACAATTGAAGAAACAGGTTTTTGCCTCAACAAAAAGTTTCTAAAATCAACCCATTAAAGAAGGTCCAGTTAATTTTTTTAAACGAGAATTTTTACGCCATTTCTGGTTGGAATTAATGCAAAAATAGAAAATAACATTTTCCCCAAAACTGTTCCAATTTTCCTTCAACTTTCTTCTATGTTTATTACAAGGAAAGATTAAAAGAATGGTGATGGTCACATTTCCACTGATTTATCTGAATTTTCGAAAATTACATATTGGAAATAATTGGTTGAGACAATTACATTTTTAAGCGTCGGTCCGTGGTCGTAAGTCATGGGGGCTCCTTAGCGTAGAGGTAAGACGCACGGATGGTTATGTCCAGGCAGGCAGACGTTCGCCGTCAATCAATTTTTCGGCATCAAGGACTTACAAAACATGAATTCTAAGTACACAGCTTGTTAGAGGAAGTGATATACTACGTGTAGGAACAAGATTTATTCACTTGTTCGTTACCAGTCCTCGGCAAAATTTTTTTCTGAAGAAGAATCGCCGCACGATTGCAATACTTTCTTTTTAACTATGTAAGGCGAGAAAGCAAAAATCTATTCAATGATCAGGTGTCTTTTATTTCTAAAATTCGTAATAAGGTTTTAGAAAAAAATTGAAACAAAAATGTATTATAAATTATTTAAAATCATTGTTAAAAGCCACAACACGAATATTGTTCTCTCTTAGTTAATGGAACCATCTTCATGTAGGTGATCTGGTATACGCTTGTTTTGAATCTCTACAAAAATCGAAGTGTACACGTGACCAGCTCCGGCGGACGCAGACAAGCACGGTGGGTCACGTTGCAGGCAAGTGAAGGCGCTCGCCAGGTTGGCCTCTCCTCCCTGTTGCCTGCCCTCAACGTGTGCGGAGGGTCCGCACATGCGGTTCCAGGAGCTTCCACGTTCTCATAATCTTCCTCCCCCTGAGCTTGGAAAAAAAAACCTCACTCTGCCGCACTCGGACGGCCGCGTGACTTGATTTCTGAGAAACGCAAAGACGTCAAAGGAAACGAGGCTCCGGGGAGAAAGATGCTTAGAAAAATACTCAGACAAATGGCGCAGGCTTTTCGGTGCGTCCATTCAACGCAGACTTATAAGGTTTCTTTTCTATTTCTTAGTTTTCATCATTAGTTCACTGAAATGAATAAAATGTCCCGTGCAGAGGGTATTTACGTAATAGATTTATTACTATGAACGTTCCCATGACCTAGGATAGATCGTGTGACTCGTTCGACACTAAGATGAAAGACCTAAGAGGAAAAGTAGTTTTTCCGCCAATGTTTACTTATGTCAAGTATCTGGTCAGCGTTTTCAATCATATTGTGAAAATATTGTAATTAATAGTGCTGGAAATACAATGGTTATTCATTTATGGTGGTAAAAATACGCTATCGTATTCTCCCCGGATGAACAAATGTCCCCTATCTCAACCCGCCAACTAGCCGTTAAAATTACAGTTTTCACAAGTGAACTCCCGTCTACAAGAGTGCTCCCAGACTTGGAAAAGCGCATGCGGTGATATTTAAGATACAATGACAATTAAAAATTACAAACAAAATTATTTTCTATGCTTATGAAACCAAAACGGTGAAGTGATTATTTATTTGTAACATTATGAGAAACATTATAGTGTGTGTTTTGCCACTGGAAGTGACTCATGCGGTATACTTCATCACTCTATTTCGAATAACTGCACGACTCATAACTTCCACGGATCGAATCAGCGGACTGTAGTAACTCCCTGCTGATTCGTCGTCAATTCCAAATATGCTATTACACTCACGTACCACCGTTTTCACGACCCAAATATCGTATACACGCTGTATCGTGAATTCTTATTAATTAAAAAATTAGACTATATTAATTTCTTGCATCATTAAGTGAATACAAAACACTCGTTATTGGGCTGTCATCACTTCTACCATCTTCATCTACACCCTTTTCTCTTCTTCCTTATCTGTCTCTTCCCTTCTTCCTTATCTCATTTCTTCATCTTGTCACTATTATTCTCATTCTTCTTCTATTTTTAATTTCTCGCTACGAAAACTGCGTAATGCTGTGCGGAAAAACAGCGAATTTTTGGCAGAAAAATTCTTATTACAGAACCCTAGTAATCGAAAAGTGAATACATTCAGTAGCTAAATGTAGAAAAAATCCTCTATCACGTAGTGTAGCCAGAATCCATGTTTTGTGGGTCCTTGAAACAGAAAAATCGAATGACGCAGAAACGTCTGTCCGTCCATCCTTCCGTTTGTCCGTTCGTCAGTCCTTCAGTCCGTCCCTCAGTTCGTCCGTCCCTCCATCCGTGAACGTCCCTAGCGGCTAAAACGTTCAGCCGATTTTCTCCAAAATTGTTATTCCTCAATTGATCTGGCTGATGTGGCGGCCTATTCAATTAGAAACCGATATTTTAATTTTGGGAGTCCTTTACATGAAGTCCTGGGATATTTTCAATTAAAAAAAATAGCTCCATCGGTTTTGATTAAATTTTGTTGTTGGATAGTGTGAAGGACTTTTAAAAGAATGGTGTATATCACATGAAAGGTGATTTATCGAAAATTTCAAAGGTTCAAAATGTTTTCGGCGTCATCCCACAACTACAATTATAAATATTTTATTTTCTCGCCTTATGAATTGTCCTTAAATTAACACTATGCTATCGCATGCGGCGAACTTGGACAAAGGCATAAAAGGAAATTTCCGGATTCAACAATCAATATATCGTTCAGAAATTATCAAAGTCTCCAGTCCGTTAAGATAAATCAGCGAATATCAATTTTGAAGACAATCAGCTGAACGGTTTTGGCGCAGACGGACGAACAGATTGACGTTTTGCCGTCAATTGATGTTTCAGTGTCAAGAAACAACAAAACATGGATTCATAACACACACACACACACACACACACACACACATATATATATATATATATATATATATATATATATATATACATACATATATAAGTTACATAAACTTGCCGACGTTTCGAGAGACATATTGCGGTCTTCTTCAGGACTGTAGTGTCGGCACCTCAGATTTCGATTTTCCGCATCATTACATAACTTTCAGTTTACTACGTATATTACTCTGTATATGTATACGGGAAAGTAAATGTATGTATGTATATATGTATATAATATATATAATATAATATAGTATTTCTAAAAACGGGTTTCATTTTTTAATGTTTTGGTAGAGATAATGCTAAAGGTACTGTAACAGATAACATAAACGCCAATTTCATGTATTCTTTTGTGTTTTCAAATTGTAATGTTTGACATCTCTCTCACGTCATTCAAATTTACATTACCAGCAATTTGTATACATTATAGCATTGATGAGTACATGTGCTTCAAAAGATGTCTGATAAAGCTTTTGGAAAAATTAAAATTTTTCTGTAAAAATATGCTTTAATTCATGTATTTCAAAAACGCTTAAACGCCATTGTCCTAAAATGACTCCAATTTTTTAAAACATTTTTTAAGGAGAAGTCCTAAATGGACTGAACAACATGCCATTAATGCCACTAAGATGTATTCATTTTATTTTCCGGTATACATACGTATACACGGAGTAATTTACACGTTATAGAGAAAGTTATGTAATGCTGAGCGAAAATACGGCGGATTTTCGGCAGAAAAAAGTCTGTGAAAACTAGCTCAAAATTCCGCCTTTTTAGAAATGCCATTTTCTCAAAAACGTCTCCATATTTTTTCTTCAAACTTTTCGAAGAAATAGTGTGAATTGCATTGTTTAATATGACGTTAAGTTCATTTCGGAGTATTTCTTGTTTTTTGTTAAATTACACAAATGTAATTTTTTTAGACATCGCACACCGTTAATATGCACATTTCCAGCAATTTGCAAACACTATTGTATTTGTAAGTGAATGTGCTTCATAAGACTTCAAATGAAGTTTTTTCGAAAACTCAAATATTTTTTGTGAAGAGGTTCAAATGAATTTACAGTAGCGCTAAAATAACATTTTATTAAAAACAGTTCCAAATTTTTCAAAGAAAATATGCATTTGTAACGAGATTTTACTGTTCTTTAATATTTTTTAAATAATATTTCCATTCTACTATTAGGAAATCGACAAATTAAGAAGATTTAAAAGAACTTGGGCGGCGATAGAAAGCAGTTGGCAAGAGAGAGAGAGAGAGAGAGAGAGAGAGAGAGAGAGAGAGAGAGAGAGAGAGAGAGAGAGAGAGAGAGAGAACGAGAGAACGGGCGAACGAGAAAGAAAGAGAAAGAAAGAAAGACAAAGAAAGACAAAGAAAGACAAAGAAAGATAAAGAAAGACAAAGAAAGTCAAAGAAAGAGAACGAAAGAGAAATAAAGAGAACGAAAGAGAACGAAAGAGAACGAAAGAGAAAGAAAGAGAACGAAAGAGAACGAAAGAGAACGAAAGAACGAAAGAGAAAGAAAGAGAAAGAAAGAGAGCTATATAATTCTGAGGAAAATCGATTGTGAGGTTTCAATGGAAATACACGTCCGCCTCTCCGTTCGACAGCCCGTCTATGAACATCACTGGCGTGTACATCATGCATAGGAAATTTTTCCAAACTGAAGAAAACCGTGTTGATTGCCTCGAGCCCAAGCTTTGAGATTATGAAAAATTTTCTGTAAAATTTTGTGTATTTACATGAAACACTTAGAAAGTTTCGAAATTTTCTCAAAATCGGCTCCAATTTTTTTTGTTTAAATTTGTAGTAGGAATATTGTAAAATATTCATGATTTTCATGGATAACTATTTTCGAAAATTTTGGAATTTTGGAATTTCCCGCATGTCTTCCTACAACTACCAGATCGCATATAGAGATTTTTCTCTCGAATGAAATTTGTTGTCCATAATTAGTTCTTTCATGAAGATCATGTACATTTTTTAAATTTTAATAGTTTTCGCCCAATATTGAGTGCAATATGTGCGTTTAAAAAAATAAAAAAGAAGATTTTCTCAAAAACGGCACCAAATTCTTTCCTTAAACCTTTGGTAGGGATAGTGATAAATCCATTCTATGCGATGACATAAACGCCATCTATTCTTTTTGTTATCAAAAATTACAAACGTGTATCCTTTTTGACTTGTCATCTATAATCGTTAATATTTATTCTAGGGGCAATTTGTTTACATTATTGTATTTATGAATGAATGTGTTTTAAATAATGACTCATAAACTTTTTCATAAACTTAATCTTTTTTTGTGAAAACTAGTTCAAATTTCCGGCTTTTCAGAAATGTGCAAACGCCATTTTCTCAAAAATTGTTAGAATTTTTTCTTCCTTCTATTCGAAAGGATGGTGCTAATTGCACTCTTTAATACAGCATTAAGTTCATTTTGAGGAATTTTTTGTTTTTTAAAAAATTACACAAATGTAATATTTGATAAATCACCCACGCCGTTATTATACAAATTTCCATCAATTTATAAATCCTATTGTATGTCTTAAGTTTTTTAGACCTCTCACGCCATTAATATGCACATTTCTAACAATTTGCAAACATTATTGTATTTGTGAGTTAATGTGCTTCAAAAGACTTCAAATGATGTTTTTTCGAAAACCAACATTTTTTTATGAAGAAGAGCTACAAATGCTGAATTTACAGAAGCGCTTAAATCACATTTGATTAAAAACGGCTCCAAATTTTTCAAGAAAATAAGGTATAAGGAAAGCAATGTAATGCTGCGGAAAATCGATTTTGAGATTTCAACGGAAGTACACGTTTTGTGGTCTTCCAAGAAAGTGTTTTTGTTTTTCAGTACGGCCGTCTGTCGAGCTGGCCGTCCGTTCGTCCGTCAGGCCGTCTGGGAACACTAATAGCATCTAAACCATGCGTTGGAGTTTTTCCAAGTTGAAAAAATCTCTCTAGTTGGCTCTAGTTGAAGCTTTGAAATTTTGAATAACATTCTTTAAAATAAAGGGATACTTTACATGAAGACCCTGGGACGTTTTAAAAATATTCTCAAACAACTCCAATTTTTTTAAAGAATGGAGTTACATTCACTAATAAAAATAGCATAAATCCAATTTTCATGGTTGGTTCTGAATTTTCGAAAATTGCAAATGATTGAATTTTTTCGGCGTCTTCCTACATCTACAATATTGAAGATGGAAGTTTTTCTTTCAAATAAAATTTATTGTCCATAATTTGTTCTTTCATTAGAGTTATGTACATTTTTTGAAAATTTTAGTGGATTTCGCGCTGTATTGTGTGCAATATGTGTAATTTAAAGAAATAACAAAACCAAGAGTTTCTTAAAAACGGCTCCACATTTTTTCTTTAAATTGTTGGGAGGGATAGTGCCTAGCGTACTATATGTGATGACATAAACGTCGTGTGCTGTTGTTTTTTCAAATATTAAATAAATGTATTTTTTTTGTCTTGCCTCTCACGTCGTTAATATTTGTATTGGCGACAATTTCTTTACAATATTTCATTTATGAGTACAGTGCTTTGAATAACGTTATACAAAGTTTTTTGAAAACTCAAAAGTTTTCTGTAAAAACGAACTGAAAATTCTGCATTTTCAGAAACCCTTGCACTCTTTTAGAGAACGTAAGATTAATTTTGCTGTATCATTTGTTGTTTTTTTAAACATTACGCAAATATAATTTGTTTACATATCTCATGTCGTTAATATGGACGTTTTGAGCGATTTATAAACATAATTGCATTTCTGAGTGGAAGTGCTATAAATGGCATCCAATCAAGTTTTGCAAAAAATCAAACATATTCAGTGTAAAAGAGCTTATTATGTAATGCTGCGGAAAATCGATTTCAAGATTTCAACGAAAATACACGTTTTGGGGTATCCTGATTCCAAAAAGGTCCGTCCGACCGTCTGAGAACACCACTAGTGCCTAAACCACGCGTAATATTTTTTGAAAATAGATATTCCCCGGTCGATCTGGCTCCACTCAAGGCGCTGAGATTCTGAAAAACTTTCTTCAAATTGGGGAGTACTTTACATGAAGCCCCCCAGACATTTTCAAAATTTTCTCAAAGAGGCTCCTAATTTTTTTAAAATTTCGTGTAAAAATAGAGGAAAATACACTTTTAAAAATGGCATACGTCCGATTTTTACGCTTAACTCTAAATTATCGACAAGTTTGAAATTTGGAATTTTTCGGGCGTCTTCCTACAACTACAATACTGGAATTAGAGATCTTTCCTTCAAATAAAATTTGTTTTTCTTAGTGAAGAGTATGTTGCAAGTTTGAATTGCTAGTCGAGAGCAAAGGAAAAAGAAAACTAATACGGGAAAGTCTGTGCCAATTTGTTCCACTACTAGTCAAATTCTCCTGTTATTTACCGAAAGAAATAAAGAAAAATAAGAATGATAAGAAAAAGTATGTATGCAAGCAGCTGTTTGCGTCTGTCATCTCTCTGTGCTCAGTGAAGAAACTGCGAGGTTAACCAAACTGAGCTTGATACTGCGAACATCCGCAAATTTCCCTGCGAGTTATGAGTATCTTGCGATGAACCGTTTGGCGATCTCTGAGTTAGAGAAAGTAATTTGTTATACATGAGAACATGGTTTATCTACTTTTTCGTTACCAGGGTCTGTCAATAGGTTTTTCTGACGAAAAATCGTCTTTTTCATGTGCTTGATTACAGTTTTTTCTCTTCTTATGTAGTATGAGCGAGAAAGTAAATCTGACAGCCAACCCCAATTTCTCAAAACTCAAAAGTGGTTGCGCCTTAATTTTAGGATAATTTTGGGTTAAATAGAGATATGAAGAACTTTCTTTTCTACACAACAACTCCCCTGGAATTAAGGTTGATTAAATTGAATTTTGAAAAGTGGCCCAAAGTGGCTCATAATTCCCTTGTTTTGATGGTTGTGGATGAAAATTGAATAATTGTTTTGAGAAAGTGGGCGGTGTTTGCTTTACCAAACGCGTTTTGATATCTTAATTTCGTGGGTTGGGAGATCACGAAAACATTTTTAAAGACTGAAATTAATCCAAAATTAAAATGCAAAAATTGTTTAGTTTTCTGAAATTTGAGTTTTCTATGCTCGAACTCAACGAGGAAAAGCCATATAATGCATCCTCCAGACTCCCTACCTATTGGTATATTCGGTACAGCAATTCGGATATTAGCTTACTTCTTGTTTACTGTACCACATAATTAACTGTCACATATGTGCTTTGCGAATCCAATCGTAGCTTGATTGATCTGTTGTTTGGATGTCATGTGAGGTCTCTGACTCGTGGGATCGTCTAGACATACCGCACTCCCGCCCCTCAAACTCCTCAACAATTTTCCAGCACTCTGTTCATTTCCTACTACGTGGCACACCGGACGTCGACGACCCCGTCTCATTTTCCGCTCTCTCGACATTATCCCCGGAGGTCCTTCCCTCCTCTCATCCTCCATCAGCCCGATCTCCCCACTTCTGCGCCATTGCGGACGGGAGCTCTGCCCTATCCCATGGCCCGTTCCTTCACCCGGCCACCCACCTTCCCCGGTTCGATGGAGCCGTCGCGGCGCGGGGCGGCGTGGGGCGGCGCGGGAAGGACTCCTGCTTTGAACTCTGTCCCCACCCCTCCGCCACTCGGGAGCCCCTCTCCGCGTCGGCGGCGACCATCCAGAGGTCGCGTTGCGGCGAGCCGTGCGCCGCCGGCGCCCGCCCCCTCGACGGCCCCGTCGCCCGCACCCCCGAAGGGCCCCGTGACCGGCGTCCCACCCCCGTCGCTCACGTGCCTTGGAGGCGCGGGCATGCGTAGCTGGCTGCTGCGGAGGCGGCGGCGCGACTACAAAAAGCCGGGATTGCGCCGGAGAGGTCCTCTTTCGCCGGACCCCTGGCGGGCGGCGTCCTCCCAGGCGGAGGCGGCGGCGGTGGAGCCAGGGCCCGCTTCCCGGCCCACCTGCTGCTCCTCAGGTGAGACATTCGCGCTCTGGCGCTCTGCGTCGGCGTTTAGGAACTTTGCCATTTTTCTACATCTCTTTAGTTTAGTCTCTTTATCAAAATCAGTTGTTTCCGGGCTTGAAGGCCGTGGTCCAATGGAAACTTGTCCATACGTTTCGCCTGCAACTGTGGCAGGCATCCTCAGTGGCGTTGCTGGCGGGGGCGAAGTGTCCTAGTTGGCAGCGCCGCGTTGACTGACGCTCCCGCGGCTCTGGGGCCTGTATTCATAGTGAAAGGCGAGGTTCGCGCGCTCGCGTCTGATTGGGGCGCGCCGCCTGTTCTCGTACCTGATTGGGCCACGTCAGCGGTACTGGTTAGCTGCCGAGTTTTGGTCGTACGAAGTGCCGGGTACCATGTACTGTTTAATTTTTCTCCTTCTTCTTTTCTGTTAAAATTGTTCTTGTGTTTGTAAATCTCGATGGCTTCCATTTGGAGTCTCTTGTAGTAGTGTGTGCTGGTGGAGAGAATATCCGTCGCTTCGAAGCGCATGTCGTGTCCGCGTCCCGACAGCGCGTGATCAGCGACTGCTGACTTGTCAGTATGTCCTAGACGGCAGTTCCTTTTGTGTTCTTTTAACCTAGTATTGAAACTTCTCCCTGTAGTACCTATGTATACGGAACCACAAGAGCAAGGAATTCTGTATACTCCAGCTAAAGACATACGATCCTGGGGGTCTTTGGCCGAACGTAAAATGTTACGGAGTTGTTGGGTGGGTTTAAAGACAGTTTTAACCCTGTGTCTAGCTAGCAGTCTTCCTATGCGGTCCGTTACCCTTTTCACATAGGGCAGGAAGACAGTACCGAGTAGAGTATCTTCTGTGTGGTTTTGTTCGTCTGTCTTCCTCTTCGGGTGAAGAGCTCGTCTTACTTCACTGGGCTTGTACCCGTTGGCTTGTAAGGCCTTCTCCAGGTGTTGTAGTTCTTCGGGTAGGTGATGGGGTTCGCAAATGCGTTTAGCACGGTCGTAAAGTGTTTTGATCATAGCGCGTTTTTGCCTGGGATGATGATTTGAGTTTTTATGTAAATAACGATCCGTGTGCGTAGGTTTCCGGTACACTTTATGTCCAAGGGAGCCATCTGGATTCCTGTTGACCAAAACATCTAAGAACGCAAGTTGTTTATCTTTTTCCATCTCCATGGTAAATTGAATTCTTGGGTGGATATTGTTGAGATGATCCAAAAAATCTGATAACAAGTGTTCACCGTGACTCCAAACCACAAACGTATCATCAACGTATCGAAACCAATGTATCGGTTTCATACGAGAACTGTTTAATGCAGAGTCTTCGAAATACTAAACAGTTCTCGTATGAAACCGACACATTGGTTTCGATACGTTGATGATACGTTTGTGGTTTGGAGTCACGGTGAACACTTGTTATCAGATTTTTTGGATACACATATCTTCAGATTTTAATTTTTCATATTTTGAAAGTCCGTTTTCAGACTTTTTATGTCTTTGCTATTGAGAATTAATTCCCTTTTTACGGCGATTGAATATAATTTCTTTGACGTGTTTCTGTCTCGTCTTCATCCGTTTTTTAGTTTTTATCACCGAAGCATTAATTAAAGTAATCGAAGTCTATGAAACTAAACAAGAGATTAAAATATAGGGATTCTTCTTACAAACATTTCTGTCTAATCATCTTCACGTTACCACTTAGATAAACAGTTGAGATAAGTTATAAATTGGATCCCAACTTGTTAACTCGTCCCAATCTGTACGAATTCGCTTCAAAGACGTCTCTCATATTATACAACGATCCAGTTCTTTACTCCTTATTTCAAGTCAACTACTCTTTGGCGTAATTTCTACAATACCGGAGACTTGAGCTGGAAACGTGCGATCCGCGGTAATTATTCTTTATTATATCATTCCAAGTTTTAATCCAGTATTTGTCTACAGTGTCTCCATAGTGTTCGTGTTTGTTTTTATTCGTATAACTAAGGACATTATAATATTTAGAATCACACAAAAGTAATTCATGAATTATCAACAAAATTTTAAGGAGACTCTGAAGAAAACTATTAACTGAATTTGAATTGTAATGTTTGAATTTTTGTCTGTGTTGACTTCGATTCAATTCAAGCATACACATGATATGCGGAAAGTAATTTTTGAAATTTAGCAAATGTTTTATTTATGATGAATTTCAGCCGGTACTCATATCTGAAATATTGCGTGAAAAATAGATGTACAGATTTGTATTGTTGGACTGTACATCTTATCAGATTATATTTTGTTACTAGACCAATTGTCGTGAAATTTTTGTCTCCTTCTTCTTTTGATAATATGTTACAACTACCGGGAGAATATTTATTTCACTTTTTATTTCCACGAAACTTTTCTACACTTACTAACACTTGAGGTCCTCGCAAGGATTTCCGAAGCGCATGAAACCGGTATAGCATATTTTTACACTGGCTGGAAAGGCTTAGGTCAACAACTGTTGCCATTGTAGTGTCTGTGACTGAGAGGTGCTAGAGTGCTCCGACGATAGCAAATTTTAAACACTAGCTAGAAAACTAGGTGAATCTCGCGTATGTTGGAAGGAGACTTCTAGCGATCGGCTGCTCGAAAGCCAGGTGAAATAATTTCTTTTACGTCAGTTACAGTTGAAAACGTGTGACGTGCTACGGGGAGAAGTGTATTGTGTGCACGTTTTCTTAATTCTAGGATCCCTGCCCTAAGCCATGTACAAGTTGAATTCTGAATACAGAAAGAAATGAGCGATGTTGGCAGAAAATGATAAGAAAATATTCGCTCTGATATAATAAAATCTATTTTCAAGGGCAAACCAGTTGTAGATTTGGGCTCTTATTCTTCATCATGTCCTATACTTTCTGCCGCGACAAGATGGAGAACGATAATTTGTACAACTATAATTCTCTCTGAACTCTAGAAGATGTGCACAGATAGTGAAGTAACATTTATGTCCAGAAGCAAAACAAGGGGCCATCTCAGAATTTGGTCAAGGGATCAGGGAAGCTGGACGAAAAACATGATCGAAATGGGGGTCATTGACAGAAGCTGAGGTACAATATGTGTTACAGCTTGTTTACAATTATACATTCCAAATAGTAAATAATTGAATTCAGCCTGTGCAGTGAATGCATGACTTCAAGCCTCCTTGTTTTGAGGCAGTTCCACACATTCGGCATTCGCCGAGCACCGTACTACTGCTCCCCCAATCCCGAACAGCTGATGCGTTCGGCGAATGTTCACTTCCTTTGATGTGTCCTAAAGACTAACACGCTGAAGGTAAAGGCGGCTCCACACAAGCGGCATTCAACGAATCCTGAGCAACCGCTCTCCGAATCCCAAGTTATGTGGTCGGGTTGCTCGCTATTCGACGAGCGTCGAACATTCGGTATTCGCCCTACCCACCGCGTGTCGATCTTCAGGTCACATTAAAGGGAGCGAACATTCCCCGAACACATCAGCTGTTCGGGATTGGGGGAGCAGTAGCACGCTGCTCCGCAAATGCCGAATGTGTTGGGATTCGCCAAATCTGCATGCGTGGAGCCGTCTTTACACAGGCCTTATGGCGGAATGAAGTGGGAGCCTAACGCTTTTCTCTTCCCTGTCAACAGCTTCAAATACGTTACGGCCGGCCGTTAACGAACCGACGAAGAATAATTGTGATATGATATATAACATAACTCAGAAATTCATTATTAATAAATAAATACATTTATAAATATATTTTTAAATTTTTTGGGCGATTTCTATAGGAAAGGCTCCGCCTTATAGCTTTTAATAAAGAGCCGCGCCTGAAAAAGTCGATTCTGGTTTAAAGTGATCGGTTTTATTTACTTTACTTACATGTAACAATCTCAATTAAAACATAATGTTTAACGATTGTTTACTGTACTTCGATTGAAAAAAACTTTTCAGTGACTAGCAATAGTCTGCAAACACACTTCGATTCCATTGTCCCTGGTGACATATTTCCATTGCAGCAATGTCTTAATGGTGTTGCCCATCGTGTTCGACGCTCGCAGCACCGATATATTTCAGGAAAGAAGTCGAAGTGTGAATAGAGAAAATGTATATTAAGGGACAAGAGACATGCCAGAGCTTTATAATATTGAAGGACTTCGAACACCAGTTCTTCATAGTTCTTAGATTTTCTCTTAACAAGGAATTCATTTAAGGCCTTTTGAAATGACGTTCACGAAGCCTTTCAACACCATTCAAACTTGCCTCAAAGTAATGATCCTTCGTAACCTCCTTTACTTCAGGTCCTACAAATGTATCTTCCTTTGTTTTCGCGTCACTGGTCCTAGGGAATTTGTTTTTTAAGTACAGGGAACCTGGCGTACTTTTATTTATCCCTTCGTGGAATTGTTCGTCAATCCGAGTTTGATTTGCTAGAGAGGAAAATATACGTGTGTAGGATTTGCAAGTGGTTGCGAAGGTACATTTCCTCCAGATTTCCGTTGCTGATGCCAGTACTCCTTCACAAAATCAATTTTGCGACCTCTGCTCATCCACTCGCATAGAAACCAACGAAATGTAGCATATCCTTGTTGGAGAGCTAACAAAAGTGCAATAACTTTCAAATTGCTGTAGACATTCCAAGAATGCTGTTGGTATTGTATCTTCAATAACAAAAGTTTCATGATGCCATTCGTATTTTCATGTCATCTGAACGGAAAAGGATTCGCTGGTTTCTCAATTTCCAATCTTCAATAAGTCCGGCATTCAAACTGTGTATAGAGGAATCCTAAACAACCTGCACATGGTCTTCTAACACACTCAGTAATGCATCAACATCAGTAGAATACACTGTGTTGCGTTCTTCGGAGAACAGGCATCGGAGGTCTTGTTCCGTTGTCGATGGCAGTTGTAGTTCCCATCTTAAGCAGATTCCAACACTTTAAGTAGCTGGGAATCGCCAGCCTGGACAAGCTTTATATAAGCTTCCCGACTGGCCTCCTGGCCTGTGTGGTAGTGTAGTAACGGAAAACTGCCGATCAGAGCAGCCTAAAATTCTCGTCGGTTGAATTCGACCGTTGTTGGTATTTATTATTATTATTATTATTATTATTATTATTATTATTATTATTATTATTATTATTATTATTGAAGTGTTAGGGTGATGATGAGGGGTGAAAGTACTAGGATGATGGTGGGATGTGTTCGTGGATTGTGTAATCATCCCAGCATTCGCCTTATGACCACTGGGAAACCACGAAAAACCCTGTCAGGCTGGCCCGGGGATCGAACCCGAACCTCCCGAATGCGAATCAAGCGCGCTGCGCACTGAGCCACTTCACTTGGTGCTCTCCTTATCAGTAATTTACTTTGCGGTTCTGGACTGAGAAGCATGGATACCCGTAAAATGTTTTTTGTAATTTTCCATGTTCGTCGCAGCCTCTATGTCGTAGGTAATTTGTTAACATTTCGAAGACTTGAAGTACTGTAGACTCTGGTGGTCAATGGCCGTATTTGCAAACCGCGAATGCACTACAATTATGACGGCAGGCTGGCGACGAACGATACAGTTTCGTTGCATTTCCGTCAATTCGCAGATTTTCATTTTCCGTTTTTGTATAAATATGAGATTGTTTTCTTGGAAAATACTTAGAAATATCTTCAGCGTTTCAATTCACTTTAAGCACAAATTTCTGAACATTGTAGGAGAACAGAAATCTGGAAGAAACTGCTGGAGAGTAAAGACAAAAATGACATAGCAAAATGTATCAGCATAATGACAAATATTTGCTCATCTAATTAAGGAGAAGACGATGTTTTTTTATAGAATTGATTAATTTTGTATTTGCCATGTCCTGTTGCTGGAACAAATTTTAAGTGGTTATGCTACAACAGTACCCACAAAGGTGTTTCTACCCTTCACAAATTTTTGTTACTCTGGGAATCGAACTCCGGTATTTAAGTTTAGCAAATTTACACTACTGAAAACGTGTTTGCATAATAACCTTTAAATTAAAATGAAAATCTTACTTGTGCAATTTTAAAAAATTAAAATGGTTTAATGAGAATTTGTACAAGTTTTAGTAAAAAATAGGGGGTGAAATTGCATATTTTGGAAAATCTTCAGTGTTTAGGAAGACGCCGATAAGATTTTAACTTTTACAGTTTTCGGAAATCCAGACTTCAACAAAAAACAGATCTCGACCATTTTTGCAAGGATGTTAGTGTTCTATCCCAAAAACAATTGAGGCATTTTTCGGAAAGTCTTGAAAATGTCGTTTAGGCATTATGTAAAGTACTCCCCAAAATCATTATATCTATTCGAAATCCGTATGGCCTGAAGTGCGGCCAGGTCGATCGAGGAAAATCAAATTTGGAGAAATTCGTCTGAACTCTTTGGGCGCCAATGTTGATCACAGACGGGCGGGCAGACGGTCTGACACCTGACAGACTGACGGAGCGATGGTTTGACGAATTTATGGACGGACAGATGGACGGTCAGACAGATGCAGGGATAGACATTTTGCCTTACGTTGGGACGTTTGGACAAACGGACGTTTTGCCATAAACTACTTTTTTGCATCGAGGTCCCACAAATCGTGGATTCTAACTACATTATGTGTTAGAGGAAGTAATCTAATAGGTATATAAAAATCAATGTTTGGCTGTTTGTATTTTACGCACCGTTCATCCCATTGCAATAAAACATGATCAACTTATTGCTTGCACTTGCGCGAAAAATATAGGCATTGTACAATGTGAATGTGCTTTTGTCTGTCGCACATAGATTCACGTTGATGAAGGTTTTATGCGTTTACACTGACTCAAGCGCCTCTGAACAAAAGCTATGCAACTCACTGTACCCTCAAAAATTAAGACCCGACTACACTGCGTACTCTGTATCTGCGATTTTGATAAATCGACTGGAATTATTACTTGAACGTTATCTCGGATAAGTAAATCAAATTTGTCCAAGACAGTGTCATTGCGAATGTATGCCCAAACTTGAGGAAGAATGTTTCAATAGTATACTTGACAACCATGTCCAAACCAGGACATGGAACAATCCTATACTCGCGAGAAAGTCTTTTATCTATTAAATTTTTTCCAGAGCGTAGAAATTAAACGACACACATGGATACCATGTGTGAATATTAAATATGATCCTATGTATTGGAATTTAATACATCGGTTCATAAATATTCACTGTAAATACTCTTCCTATGGCCTAACATATTGCCTTTTTGCGATATTTCTTGTACGTTTTTGAAATCTAATTCTTGGGGGTTTAGCTGTCGGGTAAGATCCATTGGTTTGTCCCTGGCATAGGGAAAGAGTACAGGATAGAGAGGGGAGGATCACACGTGGTCCGTGATACAGTTCCGGTAAACGCTTGGAGTTCATTTGAAGAACGGAAAAGACCGACCAGCTGGCCTCCGTTACCCAGGCCAGAGTTAATACAATGTTTCAATTAATTTTTTATCCGGAAAATATGCATTTTATTTGAATGAGAAGTGACTTATATACTAGAATATTTGTGCCTTAAATTACTGTTAAAATAAATGAATTTGAGAAAAATCCATGAAATTGTTTTCTGATAAAACCAATTTAAAGAATGGACAGCATTTTGCAATTATTATATTATGAAGAAGAACTGAAGCATTAGAATACTGTCACTTGGTCAGTATTCTAATTTTGGACTTTTCATGGAAAGAAACATTATATTGGGATTAGGTAACGCTTCCTGTGAAGGACATTCATTTTACATTGCATTCATTATTCATTTTATATTCAGGTTGTTTCTCTTTTTACACGAATTACACATCGCATAGGAAATGCTTTAAAAAGAGAAATATAAATCAGAGATATTTATTTTGTAATCTATGAATCACGCTGTTACTTCATTTCTTTAAGTTTACGTATTAACAATACCTAATTATGAATTGATGAGTTCTACTCGTTTAACATTCCCATCCATTTCAGAAAAGATAATGACACACGCTCCGGATATGTGCCAATTTTGCCCGAATGGTTGATTGATTATTTCGCGTTTCCGGGTGCATCAAGTGCTATGGCCATTAGTCCTGAAAGTGTGCTGCATAATTTTTCGTGAACGGTATCAATGTTCTCCCGCTGGATGGTGAGATCCGGCGCCGACCTGTACGTCGGCTTGCGAAGTTTTCTCCACTTTGGTTTTGTCCCACGTTATAAGCTCAAGACTGATTTCCCGACGCTTGTGATTGTAATGCTTGTAAATGTATGTGTGTAACAAAGGGATGAGGATAGGAAGAGGAAAAGGAAGACAAGATCGCGCGCAGTCCGTGGCTCATTTTGTAGGGGACTGCTCCGACATTCCTCCAGTTAGTTTTGATCGTAGAAACTGCGGAAAACTACGCATCAGAACTGTCGACCTCTAGAATTTTCCTCCAGACTACCGCTAAATCGACCATAGATATCTACCTCTTGTCAAAAATCCTGCCACCGTCGTGTCTCAAACTTCTCGGGACGGTTATGCCCTTCTGAGTCAACTCGAATCCGCAATATTTCATGTAAAATTGCAACGAAGTCATATGTGACTTCTCATGGGGAACTTTGTAGAACGTTTGTGAACGCGTGTGCGCTTATGCAAATTCTTTGTATATGTGCCGTGCAGAGTGTTATTTTAAATTACGAGATAATTGTCAATCGAAATATTATCAGCCTACTTCTCCCTCTTACGTCACTTACGGATTTGGTTTTTCTTGCGAAATAATTAGTTCCATTTACAGTATATCCCGAACTGCCCGCGAAAAGAATAAAATAATGTATGTAGAGTTGAATGTTTAAAATTTCCTGTAATATTGCAAATTAAAAAATCTCATAGATGAATTTCAACAAAACTATTTTTTATTATTTCTTGAGTATAACATATTTGACTAAATGATGTGGTGTAGGGATTTTGAAAACGGCAAAAGTTCCTTTTTCGATACCCTCCTGGAACAACATTATTGAAGATAAAGATTGTTTTGTAAGGCAATATGCATTACATATTCAATATTATATTTTTGAAACATTTTTATATACTTTTTCAAATATATATGTTTTCGGGCAGTTTTGGGTA
Organism: Gryllus longicercus; assembly: GCA_038098605.1. Taxonomy (NCBI): domain Eukaryota; kingdom Metazoa; phylum Arthropoda; class Insecta; order Orthoptera; family Gryllidae; genus Gryllus; species Gryllus longicercus. Next base: position 565,178 of record JAZDUA010000615.1, read on the forward strand.
ATCCTGAGACAACTTTGCACAAATATCGTACGTATACAACATTGTCTAAGAAATGATAAACATTTTTGTTTCACATTTTTGTGAGAATAGTGCAGAATACACTGACAAGTATTTTCATAATTACTTCTGAATTTGCAAAAATTGAAGTTTCGTAACTTTTCGTTGCAAATAATAGGAGAATGTATGCGGTTTACTTTCCCGTATACGTATGTATATACGGAGTAATATATGTAGTAATATTTGTAGTGAAGTAATGCTGCGAAAAATCGATTTTGAAATTTCAACAGAAATATATGTTTTGAGGTTTCTCCTGATACCGAAAATGTGTTTTCCTTCAAAATGTCCGTCTGTCCGTCCATCTACCTGCCCGTCCGTCCGTCCTTCTATCCATCCGTCCGTCCGTCTATCCGTCCGTCCGTCTATCCGTCCGTCCGTCTATCCGTCCGTCCGTCTATCCGTCCGTCCGTCTATCCGTCCGTCCGTCTATCCGTCCGTCCGTCTATCCTTCCGTTATTCTATCCGTCCGTCCGTCTGTCTGACCGTCCGTCCTTCTACATGTCTGTCTGTAAAAACAATTAGCGTCTAAACCATACTTAGGATATTTTCAAAAATGGATATTCACCGATCGATCATGCTCGACTCCAGGCGCTACGATTTTGAAAAAACGTTCTTCAAAATTTGGGGATACTTTACATGAAGCCCTCCGGACATTTTCTACATTTTCTCTAAAACGGCTTCACTTTTTTCTTTAAATGTCTTGTAAATGTAGAGTAAAATACACTTATAAAGGTGGCATTGCTCCGATTTTTATGGTTCACTCAATTTTCGAAAATTATGAAATTTTAAATTTTTTTAGGGGTCTTCCTACAACTGCAAAATTGAAGATAGAGATTTTTCTTCAAATAAACTTTGTTTTCCATAGTGAGTTCTTTTATTAGGGTCATGTACATTTTTCGAAACTTTTAGTAGTTTTAGCGCAATAATGCGTGCAAGGTGTGATATTTTAAAAAAATTACAAAAGAAATTTTCTCAAGAACGGCTCCAAATTGTTTCTTTATATTTTAGGTAGGGAGAGTGCTAAATGCATTCTATAAAATAACATAAACCTCATTCGTTTATTTTTTCAAAAACTACAAGAATTCAGTTTGTTGGCTTGTTTCTCAGGTCGTTAATATTTATATTAGCGACAATTTTTTTTTCATTTTATTATATTTGAGTACATGTGCTTTAAATAATGTTATACACAGTTTCTCAACAACTCAATAGTTGTCTGTGAAAACTTGCTCAAAATTCCGCATTTTCAGAAACGCTCAAACGCCTTGTCAACTCAAAAACGACTTCAAATTTTTCTTCAAACTTTTTGAGCGAATAATGCTAATTGCACTCTTTAATATGACGTATAGTTAATTTCGGGGTAATTGTTTGTTTTTTTTTCAAAAATTACCCAAATGTAACTTTTTGCAAGATTTCTCACACCGTTAATATGCACATTTCCAGCAGTTTGTAAACACTATTACATTTGTAAATTAAAATGCTTCAAATAGCTTCTAATGATGTTTTTCGAAAACTCAAATCTTTTCTGAGATAAGAGCTTCAAATTTCGAATTTACCGTAGCACTTAAGCGCCATTTTCTTTAAACCGGCTCCGAATTCTTCAAAGAAAATTTGCAATTTAGGACGAAATATTTAGCTTTTTTAATATTCTTAAAATAATATATCCGATCTACTATTAGGAAACCAAAAAATTCATTTGGGCGGCAAAAGATGGCAGCTGGCAAGAGTATGTAGCAAGTAAGTAATCTAATACGGCAACTATGCCATTCTGTAACACTACTAGTTTCCCCGTGTACAGAAAGTTCAGAAAATGACCATTACGCATTAAATTCGCTTTTGTCGCTAGGATATTGATGTGTGGAATCCGCACATTGACAGGAACATGATTATTGTATAGATTTGCATATTTCTTCTCCTTTGGTTTCCTCTCCACCATGATATGATGGCCTTTGAACGTCGATGCCAACGACAGTACAATGAGACCGTAATAGGAGAATAAATATGGGACTTATTCGAGAAAGTAAGTTGCAGTATGAGCGTACCTGTATGTCAAGAAAAAACACACATTTCTAAATATTATCTTTTCTTTCAAAACAAAAATAAACATTGCATTTGATCGAGATGTTGTTCGTGTATCACTTTATACATGTTTTACACATGATCGTAAATGTTAACACATAATATTAAACAATTGGGATGTAGCGGATTCGACCTCGGCAAATTTCCTCATGTGTAAAACATCAATGAGATTTTAGTGCCTGTTACAATCGAATCGAAGGCCGATTGCTGCGTTAAGTGGTCTCTATGATTGTTTTCAGGCGTATGCCGGAGCAGCATCCTACGCAACAGGCCGCGCTGGACGAAACGTGCGCGAACTTTCCTTCCCATTCCATTCTCTTCTTATCCTCGGGAATCAATAAATCAATAAACCGTCACAAATTTCTCATCAAGGAATCGGCATTTGAAGCCCTGTGGCCAGAGAGCGCGCTGGTCGCTAGGGCTCCCCACTCTTGGGGTTGCCCCGAACGAGAGAAACGTATTAGTCCTTTGACCGCCTGACCGACATTTTGCTCGGACCATTAGTGTCAGGTAGCGTATAAGGGATAAAAGCCGTCTCCCCCAGGGGTGCTCTCTTGTCCGATCGGCGTGTCATCTGAGGAGGCAACATAAAGAAGAGCTTTTGGCGCGACGTATGTGAGTCGGTCGCCAGGAAAACTTCCAGATCGAGAGGGCGCCTTTAATTAGGATTGTCCTCAACCCCTTGGCAAGGGAGACAAATGTTTTCTCAGATTAGAAACAAATACTCTCATTGTTTTTATCCTTATTTCTGCTGATCATAAATGCTAAGTTCCGAACAATAAAAATAATGGTGAATTTAATATATCCTGATTTTATTGGACGTGTTTTGCTAAAAATAGTAAATTTACGAGAAAAAATTAAAACCCTACTAATAAATAGTAAATTCTGCCGGTGAGATGGCCGAGATCGTTAGGTCAGTAGTGCCGTAGCGGTCTCGGAACAGAAGACCGAGGGTTCGAGTCCCGCCTCGGGAATGGGTGTATTTGTGAATGGCTATATGTGTGTGCCCTCCTTTTATCCCTCACCACCATCATTATCATCATCATCATCATCATCATCATCATCTCATCGTCCCCCCCACGGCTAACAACTTTCGGGGATAAAAATCGTGATTGAGCTAAAATACTGATCACCCCCACCCAGAGAGATACTTGTACCTGCTGACGTGGCCTATATGCGAAAAAAATAGAAATTTCTTTAAGGGCTGTATTCATAAACGTCACTTACAAGGAGGCAATTTCATTTAGCATTTTTTAAATTAATAGTACTTCTTTAGGGGCATCAATTGATGTTACTGCAGTACCTTTAGCCAGGAGGTCAGGGGTTCTGGTTCAGACTGTGGCAGGATTTTCAACATTAGCTAGATAGCTATATTCTGTCGCTGTCAGTATAACTCAGATAATTCTAACGGTCAGCAGCTCTGATCAGTAGTTGTTTGTGGGTTCAGCGATCAACACTTGGCGAATTCCGGAGCAGTACCCTAAGAAACGGGCCACGGATCGCGCGTGATCTTTACTTCCTTTTCCTTGTCATATTCTTACTACTTACAATTACATTTACATGCACTACACCAACTCTCATGTCGGGAGAACAATCGAGAGCATAGAGCTTGTCCCAGATGGGGCGTTGCCCTGCTGGTGGGAGAACTGATTGGAGAAACTCCCCAAGTCTATGTGTTGGTCTGCGCCGGATCTCGCCAACCAACTCGAAAATATCACCGCCACCTTCCACGATAGAAAACATGCACTACACTTACAAGACGAATGACGTTAGCAGTTGACGCGTCTGGTAACACTAAATAATCGACAGGCAGACGTTTAGTCGTCAATCAATTTTTCGTTATCAAGGACCAAGAAAACATGGATTCTGAATACACAGACTAGAAGTAATTTTGCTATACATGTGACCCATCGTTGTCTGCATCCTCGTGGGATGTGCTTGCATGACACCTCTCTCAGGTTTGTGCAGCGCCTGAGAGAGATGTCATGCAAGCACATCCCACGAGGATGCAGACAACGATACATCCCTGGTGTAACCACAGAAATGAAGGATGCACTTGCAGAATATCAGCAATGCTATGAGGAGGACCCATTCAACGATGACACCATTGCACTTGGAGAGCAAATCATGCGGATGACAAGTGAAGCCAGACAAGCCAAGTGGATTGAGACCCTTGAGGGCATGGACATGACACATAGTAGCAAGATTGCATGGAACCTTCTGAAAAAACTCAGTGGTGACAAAGGAACAACTCCACACTTTGGTAAGGTAACAGCAAACCAAGTTGCACACCGGCTGCTCCTGAATGGAAAGACAGAGGGCCGAGCAAAGAAGTTCAAAATGGAGCAACAAGAACAGCCAGACCCCAAATTGCTGGAGGAACCCATCCAAATGGACGAGCTGGAGAAAGCAATAACCCAACTGAAGAATGGGAAGGCTGCGGGAGAGGATGACATCTGCACCGAACAAATCAAACAGTTTGGACCTGGGACTAAAAATTGGCTCCTAAACCTTTTTAATAGCTGCCTGTCATCGCTGTCCCTCCCGAAAGTCTGGAGGAAAGCAAAGGTCATCGCACTTCTGAAACCAGGTAAACCTGCAGACTCTGACTCCAGCTACCGGCCGATCTCACTCCTGTGCCATCTCTTCAAGCTCTATGAGCGTGTGATATTTCAGCGCATTGTGCAGTTCTTTGAGGGGAGGCTTATCCCACAGCAGGCAGGATTCCGGCCAGGTAAATCTTGTACAAGCCAGATATTGAACCTTACTGAGCAAATTGAGTATGGGTGTGAGGAGGGTGTCGTCACAGGCATGGCTCTAATAGACCTAACAGCAGCATACGACACGGTCAACCATAATCTCTTGCTCTCCAGGGTGTACAAGATGACGGGAGACAAGCACCTCACAGGTACCATCCGTACCCTCCTTCAGAACCGACGATTCTATGTCTGCTTGAATGGAAAAAAGAGCCGATGGAGAATTCAGAAGAACGGTCTACCCCAAGGGAGCGTTCTGGCACCGCTGCTCTTCAATGTGTATACAAATGACCAGCCCATCAGCCAAATGCTCTCCACTTCTTGTATGCCGATGATCTGGCTATATTGGTCAAGGATCGTTCTTTCGAAGGAGTGGAACAAGGACTGACTCATGCATTGGAGGAAATATCAACCTACTACAAGGAGAGTCACCTCAAACCAAACCCAGGGAAAACACAGGTATGCGCCTTCCATCTAAGATCTAGGGAGGCTAGGAGAAGACTGAACGTCACCTGGGAGGGCAAGGCCCTGGAACACACCAACTCACCAAAATATCTTGGCGTGACCCTGGACCGAACTTTGACATACAAACAGCACTGTCAGAATACATCATCAAAAGTCAACTCCAGGAACAACATCATCAGGAAGCTATGCAGCAGCCAATGGGGAGCAAATCCCAGCGTGCTCCTGACATCAGGAAGGGCTCTCTGCTTCTCTGTTGGGGAATACGCCTGCCCTGTCTGGTGTCGGTCAGCCCACACAAAGAAGGTTGATACATCCCTTAATGAGACGTGTCGCATTGCAACTGGTTGCATGAAACCAACTCCCATCGACAAACTCTACAGGGCTGCAGGAATGAACACTCCTAAGATCAGAAGAGCAAACCACGAATACTTGGAGAGGTTCAAACAGACCTTCGATGAGAGGCACGTAATGTACGGTCAGCTGGAGCCATCGCGCAGCCGACTCAAATCCAGGAGAAGTTTCATGAGGTTCACACAGCCAGAACCTCCAGACTGGTACCCACTCCGGGATCCTGAGACTACTGGAACCAGTCTGCCATGGAAATCCTGGAGGGCACTGAATAGGATAAGAACTGGAGTGGCCTCTGTGAAGACCAACCTTGCAAGGTGGGGCTACTTAGCGGAGGACGACATCTACTGTGACTGCGGAGAGGCACAGGACACCGACCACCTCACACAGTGCCCACTGTGCCCTGTTCACTGCACAGATGATGACCTCTGGAGGGGGAATGCACCTTCAGAAGACCTGACCCACTTCTGGGCTGGAAAAATTTGAAAGACCGGACACGAAAAAGTAAAAGTAAGTATGTGACCCATTTAACGTGACACATCAAAATAACTCGATAAATACGCATCGCACAGGAAAGTCTCAGACAAATACTGAAGATGTCCAATTAGGACAGGTACTTCTGCCTGACCTAAAGTAAAACCTCGCCCCCGCCTCCGAGTGGTGTGCAGGGTATGTTTGAAATGTTAAACGGGAAGCCCAATTTTTAATTGCAGATTTGGATTTTACACTAAAAAATTCAACAGTTTGGTCTAAAATATTTTTCTCGTTATTATTATTATTATTATTATTATTATTATTATTATTATTATTATTATTATTATTATTATTATTATTATTATTATTATTATTATTATGAACTTTCCTCTATTAGTTTTCTATTTCCTTTGTACCTTACTGGAATAATGAAACATTATGTACACACCTTTCTGATGCTTTGCCAATTGCATGTGGAGTCCCGCAGGGATCGATTATAGGCCCTATTCTCTTCCTACTATACGTAAACGATATGCCCTCGACGATTAGAAACGGAAGAAGAGGTCTCGTTGCGGATGATACGAATATTCTTTGCAATAAAGAAACCGTAAATAGTACAATATCGGATATTTCAAATTGGTTCCGTAATAACAAATTAATAGTAAATGAAAAGAAAACTGTTTCAATGCAGTTCTTCATTTCAAATAAACAACTCGGCGCTTCATTAAAAATTAACGCGTACCATTGACTGATGTTAAGTTAACAAAATTTTTAGGTCTTTCAATTCAGTCAAACCTTTAGTGTAACGTACGTTTAAATGAACTGAACTAAATTAAGTTCTTTATGCTACCCTTTCAGAATTCTTTCAAATTCAGTCAGCCTACACACTGCTCGTTGTGTATATTTTGCAAATGTTCATTCCCGTCTGATATATGGCGTAATATTCTGGGCAAATACATATTATAGCTCCCAGACTTTTAGATTACAAAAAAGAATTGTGAGAATAATAAGCCAAACCCACCCACGTGATTCTTGTAAGCCTCTCTTTATTAATCTACGTATTTTACCATTACCTTGTCTCTTGATATATGAATAGGTGGTTTTTGTCAAAAATGACTTTCTTAATGGAGGGAATATATTTTCAGCAAATGCTAATGTTTATAACTACAACACTCGACATAGTACTTATATTCATCAGGTGACAGTATCAACAGCTCACTACAAATATTCACATATTCACATATATTATATATATATATATATATATTATATATATATATATATATATATATATATATATATAATGACATTTCTCCTCCATCCAGCTGCTGAATTCGACCTAGCTATGTAGCTATTGTCAAAAAAGCTGCTACAGTCGGGACTCGAACTTTAGATCCTCCCGGTAAGAGGCACTGTAGTGACATCTCTTGATGCCCTGGGAACCCTAAGCTAGTCAAAATTTTTAAAGGTCTGATTTTTATAAACAGATTATATTAAAGACAAACATTCCTACCTTCAATATTGTACTTTTGCGATTAATTTTTTTGCATTTTTCTAAAATTCAGAGTGTTCAACGAAAATGAAACCCGCTCAATTTTCAAACAGTCCCTTGTTCTGTCCGTGAAAAAATTCAAAGAAAAAATTAGGAGCTGCTTTCAAGAAAATTCGATTGCATTGAGAGATGTGATAGGCATGTCATTACAATTTTTTATTTTGTCTTAGTTTAATTCGTTTTCCTCCAGTTACACCCTTTCCTCATTACTTCGAATAAAGTAGATTTCTCTAGTGTTGTAGTCAGTTAATTACTATTTGTTCTAAAAAGGGGAAATATCTTTCTATACTCCTCACGTTTGTCATCGCGTACGATTTTTTACCGCGATTATCTCTAATGGTTCAATGGAAAAATATGTTGTGTGAGTGTCCTGTAATCATATTTTCTCTCATTAATGATAAAACATGCATTCATGTTTGCTCGAGAATGTCAAGATGTGCTCAAGATGTCATGCTCAAGAATTTCGTAACTCTTGATGAAATGTTTTCTTAGTGTTAGTAAGCAATGTTATTAATTGTAAAATATATTAAGGGTTTTATGATATAGTTTTTAAACTCGTATAATTGTGATTAATATTCATTTTATAACATATTTATAAATTTTACAAAGTATGATGGTTTTATAAATTTTACAAAGTATGATGATTTTATTATTATATGCATGTAAGTTATTTTCTCCATATTTTACAGGCCCGACTTCCCCTATGAGAAGAAATTTTCCAACTGGTCTGAGCTAAGAACCACGGCTGAAAAGGTACGTAATGACCTAGGTCAAGCACTTATGAACGTCCATTATACATTAAAATACTTATGAATTTATTAGAATATTGCAAAACGTATATTAATATACGTACACACATTGACATCTTCACGTCAGTCTACAAATCTGAGCTTGATAATATTATTTTCCATTGAAAGTGTTACGCAGTGCACTCAAATTTCTTAAAATTGCTTGATGAGTAATAAGATGCTTAGTTAAAAAGCAAGATCATTTCATGATCTCTTTTTTATATAAAATTACTTTGGAAATAATGACACGAAAATAGACGAGAGATTTTTCTCCATCTCCTTTTTTGATTTATAAGCAATTTCCCATTTATTTATTTTACATGAAGGTATGTGATGATAAATATTAGCTTTCGATATCCTAAAGTAATACGTACAGCGTGTTTTTTTCAATTCTCCACTGAAATATTTGAACTGCAAATAAAGACTCGCATCTGAAATGCTGATGATAATAATTGTGAGAATAACGAAGATGTGGTGATTTAAACACTGAATGATTATTGATATCCTTTTAAGGAGCAATTTTCGTTAATGGTAATTTTCCTTTTTCCTCTCAGCCCGTGGGTCTCTTAAAACAGTGATTTACATCTGGTTACAAACACATGGCTTTCCCTGCCATGATTCAGAGACTTGTCAGCTTTCACTAGACAATTTTCAAAAAGAAACACTCTATGAAATACATATCAACCGCCAATGGATACAGTACCACTCTCGTTGACTACTAAGCCGTAAATTAAATTAAAAAAAACTGAAAACGTACATAAGCTTCACCCCACTCACCCATAAAACATAAAAATGTATTTTTATTCCGTTCTTCGGAAAATTATCACAAAGGGTTGCTCAAATTATTCCCAAATACAAATTTTACGTTTCCTTCACCACACACGAATCACTCAAACACCTACACAACCACAACATCATTCCACTCTTAGCGAAATAAGAGTTTATAAAATCCACTGCCAAAATTGCGAAACGAAATACATATATCAAACCGGCAGAAGCTTCAAAGGCTAATTACATCTGTGGAAATATAATACAAAGAGATCGTTCTTTCCTACACCTCGTATAAACACAAACCAAACTTTCCACCCCGACTCAGACATTAAAATTCATGAAATAGATGGTTCATTCTTAAAATAGAACATACATTTTGGAACAGAAGCACTTTATAAATCTTTCACATTTTTCAATCAAAGCAGATATCTGAAACTTTCCTCAACGAGCAAACTAATTTCCGTGTTCACTCTGCTAATAACTGTACACATTCCTTCCCCCACAAACTGACCCTTCAGCCTCTGAGACATTTCCAAAAAGACATTAAACAGACCTCCTCCGACCCCTCGCTCGCAGCTACAGACAGCTGTTTAAACCCCGTTTCAAATTCCCTCTGCGCACAGGCTCTTGAATTTTGCCGAAGACATCGAGGTAATCAAAGCGGCTCAACTTATTCTTTTCCACTTATTGTAATTTAATTTGCTATTGATTTATTATTATCATTTTTATTATTATTATTATTATTATTATTATTACTATTAAATGCATCTATTATTTATTCTAATCCCCCTATGTACTTATTATCTTCTTATTTGGCATTTATTTTGTATTTTATTTATATTTGTCGACTGATGATGACGTCAAAGCCGTCATCAGCCAGCTCTGTAAATAAATACTATATTAAGTCGACAGAGATAACTTCCATTCTTTCATAATTTAATTACGTCAAAAGCATCACATCAGCATTCCCACAATTCATTCCCTCAAAGCAGAGATTTACAAAACGGCTGTACGCGATTTCTCTGGGGTACATAGGCTTCCAGAGGTTATGAAGATACCTTCCTTGGGGCGATTTAGAGAACCAAATAACTTCAAAGTGTTAGGTTATAGAAAATAATTTAGACCACGTTTGTGTAACTTTATCATGAGAATTAAATATTTTCAGAAACGGAATTTCTTGCATAGTCTTGTAATTTTCACCCGTAAATTTAAAGTATTTTTCATTAAATAAAAAATGAACTAATAATTTATTCTAATTATATTTCAAAACCATTTTGAGAAACATTTATTTGGAGATACATGTGGTCATATGTGAGGAGAACAAAATGTAAAATGTTCGAGAACCTGAGCGTTTGAGCGAAAGCACTTTCGGAGAAGGAATGCGCCGAACCGTTAAGGTGCGTTTACACGAAGAGACAAAGTCTCGTAACTTCATGACGTCACGGAGATAAACTCTCTCTGACGGCTTTACACGGTTCGAAATATCTCCCGAAACGCGAGTCTCCTAACACACGGGAGAGTTGGTTCCTGAGATATCTCCGGAAAAGTATCTCCTTGCTGTTTACACTTGATACAAATGTCTCTCGATGTTCTCCGGCGCAGCCATCTTGAATAAGCAGCTGCGAGCAGTTTGAGGTTAGAATGTGACAACTGTTGCAGCTGCCTGTGCCACTTTCATAGTTTTAAAGAAGCGGAGGAAAAGAAAGAGACAAGAGTGAGTGATTTTGTTTTCTTGAAAAAAGAAGAACTGAGTATTTATAAAACTTTGATGGCGGAACTACAAGAAGAAGATTTTTAAAAAAATATTTATTTGCTACCTGTTCAATGGCATTACATTTTATTCAGAGACAATAAAATAAAACAAGTTTTAATTTATGGACGATTAAAAATGTTTTTTGGAAAACGTGGTCGGAGTCCAGGATGAGGAAAATAGTTTTGACCTAATGTAAAGGTTTGAAAAATGGGTAAAGTTGATAATTTGTTTTAGAAACTTTTAGTGAAGTTAAGTATAAATGATTTGAAAGAATCAATTTTAAGTTCTCTGTAAATTCGTGTTATGATATAAACTAGAAAAGATATCAAATGTTGCGAAGGAGATTATTTTGAATTATTTGAAATTTGTTAATTTTGGTAGAAGAGGCATTACACCTTGGGTAGGCATATGAAAGAGAAAACCTAATTACGGTTTTATATAACAAATTTTTACAATTGATCCGTAATTTGAAGTTTTAATTTATTAAAGGATGTAATAAAAATAATATTATTATAAACGATAATGATTTCATGTACAATAACTTCGTAACTGCAGAAGGATTTGATTTTTTTATTAGGAAATATCTCACGGAATCAAAAAGCAAGAAAAGTGGAAAAGAATTTATTTCGGAAAGAGACTTGGTTTGACGGTACGGCGGTTTTTGGCCACAGGAGATACAGTAATTTGTCATTTGTATTTATAATTCCCCAGTATATAATTTCCCACAAAGAACAGAAATCCACCGATCACGTTGGAACGCCGCACAGACACAGACAGACGCAGAATGGCTAATCGAGCACGTGAACACTTGCAAGAGAGCAAAAAGTCTTCCAACTCTCTTTGAATACTATTTATCTCCCAGGAGATACGATTCCTCATCGATACCAGAGCCTTTACACTGCTCTCTTGCGGAGACTTCGAAAATCTCTTGTGACGTCATGTCTCCGGAGAGAAGATCGCTCTCCTGAGAGTTTCCACGTGTCTCCTAACCAGTTCCGGAAAGTTAGGAGAGAAAACTCTCTCCGTGTAAACGCGCCTTTAGAGAGGGATGGATGGCGAACGGGAAACCGGCCTAGGTGTCTCAGGGTATCAATTGATGTCAGTAGAGTGCTCTTGACTGGGAGGTTCTAAGGTTCGAATCCCGATAGTGGCAGAATTTTCGACACTAGCTTGAATTGACACTAGGTTGAATTCTGCCGCTACCCGGAAGAGAATTCTAACGGACAGCAGCTTGATCCGTAGATTTCCGTGGATTTTTGGATCAATACTAGAGAATGCTTGAGCAGTCAAGCTAACAAACGGGCCGCGGTTCGCGCGCGATCTCCCATTCCCTTCACCTATCCCCACCCCTTACACACGCGCGCGCGCACACGCGCGCGTATATGCATTGCACTACCACATATGTCGGGGCTTCGAGCATGTCCCGACTGGGAAGGTGCCCCGCTGGTGGGAGATATCTGGTTGGGGAAAGCCCCGCTAGCGGACGTTTAGGTCGATGCCAGATCTCACCACCCAGCGGGGAAATATCGCCGCCACTTCCCGCGATAAAACATGCGGTACACTTATGGGGCTAATGACCTTGGCAGTTGATGCGCCCGTAAACACGAAATAATCACTCGTTCAATCACTGAATCAAAAGGGGGGCGTGGGAGGGGCTGACGGGTGCCGTGTTGTGCGCAGCGGAGCGGAGTGGCCGGCGCAGGGCCTGGCGCGCCGGCGGCCAACGGGCTGTGGCTCGTCATGGGGCGGGGCGCCGTGCCGCGGCGCCTGACGCCGCCGGCCAGCCTCTCCCGGCGCCGAATGAGCCCCCTCGGCGTTGTGGGCTTCCCGCCGTCCTGCACCGCGCTGTCGCTGCCGCCACCGCCTTTGGTAACGGCCTTTCCTAGGCCGCCGCTGCAGCTGCCGCTGCCGCTGCCGAAATCGCTGCCGGTGGCGAAGCCGCTGCCGCTGGCGAAGCCGCAGCCGCAGCCGCAGCCATGCCCACAGGTGCCGCCTCAGCAGATGCATTCACTGCCGCCGCCGCCGCCACAACGGATGCCGCAGCCGGGGGTCCAATGGCCCCGCCCGCCGACGGCTCACAAGTCCCCGGCGACTTCACCTTCGAGTACGCCCACGAAAGAAGATGCCTCTCGTCCACCAATGAGGAGCAGCCTTATGGCTGCACGGGATTTCAACCGGTATATTAATTAGTGGGAATTGTACTCTTAAGTTAAAAAATGTATTTTACAAGAACGGCTTTTATCACATTAATGCAACAGGAAAAAAGCTTTCCATATTTATGTTTCAAGGCTTGCGAGAATTTTCAATACTCTTTAAATATTAGCATTGAACATTTGAATACGCACATAAAAAATACAGATAAGTCAATAGCATATGGGTAATTTAATTAGACAATTCTATCAGAAGGGTGACATGTTGAAGTGTTGACGGTAGTCATGGAACTCCTGATAGAATGATAATCCTCGTGACTGTAAAAGCCATAGATTCTTACGCAAGTCAGTTACATTTTATTTTAAAGATAATTCATTACCTAATACAAAAGATTTTTTTCGAAGTTTATCTCTAAATTTGACCTTTTATAAAAAGTTAATATTAAGGATATTAGGTTGTTGACTGTATGCCGTGAGAAAAGAGAGAACACTTATATTTGATGTGTCAACGTTTCGTCGAAACGTAGGCATAACGTAACGTAGACGTATCAAGCACAGGCAATCGAAGCCAAGAGTTTCGACAAAATGTACGCATATGAAATATAGTTTTCTCCCTTTTCTAACGAACTACAGCCAATAATTCTATATCCTAAACATTAACAAAAATTGTCAGTTAAAAAAATGTATAAGAAATTAACGTTGTCTCTTGTGTTTCAATTGGTATGATAGAATTATGTATCAATGTTTATTTATTATGTCATAAAGCCACCAGTTTCACTACAGCAAAGTCTTTCAGATGTTTCAAATAAGAAATTCCATTTCTATGCTTAAAAATATCACCCTCGAATAATCTCTGAACGGTTTAAGATATTGAGATGGAATTTTCACCAAATAATTCAGGAATCATCATTTTGTGCCTATTAGGTTTTTAGTAGAATTTTTATTTTAAAGGTTGGAACAATTTTGTTTTTAAATCAAAAACTACAGATTTTTGCGCGAATAAATCGTTAGGAGACAAATTCAGCAATACTATATATATTGGTGTTTGGACGACAATTATAAGCAAAAAAAAGTATTATAACCGGTATAAAGTAAATAGGAGGTACTTGGAAGTTAGTATCTCGACGCCGAGTAGTACAGCTGTCACAGAGAGCAAGGTGTGAGGCAGTTAAACAGCCGTAGCAATTACAACCGTCGAATTTTCCATTCAAAAACCACCCCGGCGTTCCAATGATACAATTTTATGCTTCATTGCAATGACGCTACTCAAGCTACAGCGTTCAGTTTTCGTCCAGAAGAATCAACCGATGTGTCTAAGAGATTACCGTTTTGTAACTAAAAAGATAAAAATGGTAATTTCTTAGACACTTCGATTTCGGCTAACAACTAAAGAGTAGTTAGCCCTTTTAAAACATCGATTTTAAAAGAGATGTATGATAGCATTAGTCTTGCGAAATGCACTTCAAAATAAGCATTGCACTGCTGCTGTTTTAACATTGCTCGTAATGAACATAAAACTATATTGTCTCAAATATGAAGACACACTCGCATACTATAATTATATTATCTACTTATTAAATTTTCGTAAATGACAGGATTAGTATTTAGTAGCCATTGACGAAGAATATCGTGAGTAATGAATTCAATCCGTGGTTTTGATTTATATTTAGAAGTCATGACATGCATTGAACATCTTTTTCAACGACGATTAATTTGAACCGGTGAACAATGGGCGCCGAGAAATTCTTTAAAATTCTAAAAGCTTCGCGAACTTCCGAACCTGTTATAACACTATTTTATTACTCATTTATGTTAAGATTCTTCATCAAATATTAATATATCTCTCATCCAATGGAATAGTGACGTAACTTTAGAAAATGAAATTTTATAGGACAAGAAAAATTCTGAAATAAACTACTTTGAACCAACATTATACCCACAGTAAAGTCATGGCGGCTTGTACCTAGGTTATATGTTACTTCCTACAAAGATCTTGTTAAGTATTACTGTCGTTAGCCGAATTGGTTAACTACGGTCCATGAAGTCCCAGAGTCTTCCCGCCTGGGAGCCCCGGTTACTAACGGCTCCGAGCCTCAGGCCGAAGGGATAAAATTCATTGACTGCGAAAAACTCAACACATTCAGAAGAAATGAATATCTTTTAATATATTTTGTCTGGTATAAACTTTTGCATTTGTCCCTTTCTGACAATAGTGTAATTATTTCCCGGAAATTTATGAGCCTTTTGTCAAAATTAATGATTACAAGATTTCAATCAGCAAGTTAAGTAAAAAAATATTCCAAGGAACAAAGGAGACAATAGTATTCGATTGAATATTTAGCAAAAGTCATACAATTTACATGATTATCAACATACATATTAACAATACATTTACTGCGTTATTCTTTTTTAAATTTCCTGTTCTCCGTTCCACAGAAAACAGTAGAAAGCACTTGTGACAGTGTTCTACAGAAAACGGGAGAATTTCGTGCAGCCTTTTAATATTTATGCGGACGTTTCAAGTTTCTGTATTAGTTCTGGCCTATTTACTTTCTTTCGCACTATTTATCAGTTACGTCATAGTTCCATTGAATGAGCGATACGTTGTATGGCTAAATTTATCTCCTCGAGATTTATTCATTCGTGTGAAAAAAGTACAATGTTCCACTGAAAAAACAAAGTTAATTCAATATCTTTATAAAATTTCATCTCCGTAACTTGAACCATTTAGCGAATTCGAGGTGGGCGCTTTTATTGAATAACTCTGTATACCTCGATAAATGCAAAAGTGTTGACGATTCCAAACGTTTCATCTAGCAATTAGCTATCAGTGCCGACAAAGTACACAAAAGCTTTCATCCACTCTCGACCCAAACGTCCTCCAGCATCGCTATAAGTACACGTGTCCTACGTGTGTACCTACGTATGCTTTCCTTGTATGTCGCTTTGTACGAACGTGCGTGTGTGTGTGTTTGTGTTTGTGTTTGTGTGTGTGTGTGTGTGTGTGTGTGTGTGTGTGTGTGTGTGTGTGTACGCCTTTCTTCTATATCCCAAACGCTTTCTCTGAACACAGCGGACCTCACGAAAATAGGGAGATTTTGCACGGCGAAGCGTTTGAAAAAGATCAAGGTTGAAGACGATAAGCAGTCGCTTGTCGTACGCTATGCCGTGCGAACTCCCTCGTGCAGCGAGGGGAGAAGTGGTCGATGCCGAAAGAAGCGCGGGCGCGCGAAGGAGGCTACCGTCGGCACCGCGCCCTTCCCCGCCGAGGCCTTGCGGGAGAGTGACCGGCCGACTGGTGTCGCTTACGCGCTCATTCACTTTACCATTTTTTCTTTCTATTTTGTGTCCAAAGCAATAAATCCCTTTTTTTCTTTTTCCGTGGAACATGAAGGGTTTTGGATGTGTGGTCATTTGTACTTTACGTCTATTATTATCTTAAGACAATTACTTGAATTTGCCAATTTTTTTAACAGACAAACATTCCAACATTACATTACAAAGCACAATGTAAATGCTAGTTATTTTCTTGGTAATGTTGTTTTTTATAGTAAAGTAATGTGATGATGATTGTCTGTTAAACATAATCAATTAAAGTAATTATTTTATGGGTGGTTAAATAATCTCTTCTTGGGGCTACTTTTAGCAGCCTGAATTCTCACTTTGTTCTTAGCTTTGTTTTTATTTTATTTTCGAACGCTATCAAGGTTTTCCTTTTAAGAATATTTCAACAATGCTCAGAACTTCGCAGAATTTTCACCACATTTTCTAATATTTAGTTGAAATGACGGTTTTGTAGAAGTGACGAGTTTTCTAAACATGTAAGTTGTGTTTCTCTGTAATAGTTCAAAGACATGTTTTGGATGTGTGCTTCTATTAATTGGAATGTTGTGCACAAGTGCGTGCAGACTTTTGCAGTTTCCTTACTAGCACTTATTACAGTTGTATTATTTTCTCTAAGCGTAATTCTAATTTAAATTTTAAGTAGATATACTTCGTACTTTCTAATTCTAACCTTAAAATTACGCGAAAGTGCTGTAATAAATCAAATGCAAGTAACAATTTGATATGAGATTTAGTCACTATCAGAGAGCTGACTTAGCTCTCTCTTGTTTTTTATTACACACGAATAAAAAAAACTTACATTAATTTTCTGTTCAATATTTGAATGAACTATGCAAGGTCACACTGTGAGTTGATTAGCACAATGGTTACATACAGAGTAGTGATATCACCCCAAATAGATTCAATTATTTGTTCTCGTGTAACAACTACGCAATTTTCTAATGATAGTTTCCTTTGGTGTCTTCAGAATTTATGATAAAGTGTATTTGCATTGGGATACTACTTATTAAAGAAGAAATTCTCATTATGCATGCTCAACCTTACTGACAACGGCCGGCGATGTGTTTTACTGAAAATATTCTGAAATATTTTGTTATATAAATGATCTTATTTAATAGTAATTAACAAATACATTATTGGATATAATTGTTTCTAAAACCACACATCAAGCTCTCATATTTTTGAAAGTTTATCCACCTAAAACGAATTTAGACGTCCGTTCTGCACTATCTTTACGATGAGAGTAGAAAAAGAACCGCTATTTCTCTGAAATATTCCATAAATTCCATTACTTGTTTTGTTTCAATCCTTATGTAAAATTTATTTTATGCAATTTTGAATTGACTTCTTTTTCACTTTCTACGTGATACAGATTCCTTTTATTGCTAGAATAGAAATGTCTTCGAAAAAATGTAAATTTAAAAAAATGGCTTACCTTTGAAAGAATTTTGTTCCCGTGATTTACCGGCATCGTCCTATTTTCTCTATTTATGATATTTATAAATTACTACTGCTTATTAATGTATGTTGAAGGGATGAAAATTGAATATACTTACGTAAACGTAATGTATTTAGTGAGTTAGTTATGTAACCCAATTGTAGAATGTAACATACATTTCATTGTAAAATATATTACACAAGTTTTGGATAATTGGAGAGTACCATAAGTATGGCAATTATATTTATGCATAATTAACCATTTGAGTTGCTTGATGATATTTTATTACTGCGTGAATGTATGTTTATTGCATTGTGGGAGTAACTCAATGAACCTGCTTCGAAGATAATTCGAAGTTCAATTAAATAGTAATTCCGTAATCTAGACGGCAACATTGTATTGAATTGAATGTGTTTTAGGCCAATATATGTAAGAATATGTGTTCGTTTCTTATAATCTTAGTCAGAGTATACATAGTGGAATTAAAATGTCATTCTTGTGAAGAACATTTTCATGTATTTATTCGATAGGGTTCTGACATACAAATTCTTATTTGCTTGCAGATATGGTATTGTAATTCCTAGTATTGCAGAGTTCTCACTTAATGGTTGTATCGTATATTTGAAGCTGATGTTATAATTAGCAAAAGAGGTCACTAAATGTCAAGGTCTTTAGTGTGTGTTCCCAGATGTACCATCCGTGTAAGATGTATCATATATTTTCATGTGCTTTAATTAGCTACTATGTGTTTCCTGCAGTTTGAGGGGACTGATTAATATAGTGCAGTATTGAAAATCAGTGTAATGTTTGTTGAAGGATATTATCTAGTCTTTAGTGCTCATAAGTTCTTGCAATTTCTGGCGGCAGTCATTAGCAAACATTAGCATTTGTTTTTGCAGCAAATGAAGGGTATTGTGTAAAACAGACGCTGTATTATAAGTAAAAAATATATCATTCTAATGGACTTAACTGGACATAATAGGCTTGAAAGGAATGATTTTGCTAGTTGTACAATTTATGAAATATATCCCTTTGAGTGTGACACATACAATAAATTAACATTTTAATGAAGATATTATAATATATCTATATATATCTTTCTTAATATAATAAGGGAAGAGAGCATTGCTTCATTGTATAGTTAGTATGAGCAATGTATGAGATACTTATCTTCGTAAGAAATATGGTTACATGTTTATTAATACTGCATGATAATACTCTGTTAGTCATGAAGTGTAGGCGCTAGCTAAGCATATTTCATGACTCAGGAAATACGCTTTAAATAATTCAATGTGAAATGTACGTAGATGTATTATATGAATATCCGATTTAGACGCGTAGTACTAGTAAATTCTTTAAATATTAGAGTTTCGAATGTTGTAGGAGTATGTACTGAGGAATATTTCGCATATTTCAAGAATAGAACAAAGTCCTCTTGGAATGCAATTAATTTCCAAATAAAATATTATAATATTACGTACGTTTAGTGATTAGAAATGTTCAATTGTATTATTTCTTAGATATAATTTGGATTGATGAACAAGAAGGCAGACGTATTTTCATTTTTAGATTAGTGTAAATAGTGTTCACTCAAAGTTAGAAGCACTCTAGAATCATTTTTAAATTTCATGGAGAACTTATTTTGAGAAAATCGTTTGTTTTTGTGAAAGGGTAGTGAGATAATGGAAAGTTCTCCGCACATGATTCTATTTATTAGCGTACGGTGTCTGTAGGGTGATTTTCTCACCGTAGTCTTAGTACAAATTAGTTGACTTCTATAATCTGACAATGCATGGTAGCGATAATTACATTCACGTATATTATTAGATCTCACAACAAATCATGAGTTTGCATATGCAGCTTAGTGGGTGAAGAAGCTGAGCTTCCGGTCGCTAGTGAAGGAGTAGGAGAAAATGAAAAGTTTTCCGCAGCTGATACTATTTATTAGCATTTGGTGTCTGTAGTGCTATTTTCGTAATTGTAGTACAAATAAGTTGACTTCTATTATCTAGCAACGTAAGGTAGCAATATTTTCATTTATTTATATTTTAGATTAGCGAACTATAAAAAATCATAAGTTATTTGTGTCTGCAGTTCAGTTGGTGAGGAAGCTGAGTTTCAGGTTGCTAGTGGATTCAATCCAGGGATACATTTCACTCTGAAATCTTCCTTTTCTCGATCTATCTCAGCGAATCCTCAGGCCTATATTAAACACTTGAGCTTGGACATTAGTTAAAGTGTCGGCGGGTGCTTTTATTCTCCTCCTGAGGACCTCTGATCTCTGTGCTTTACCTACCAGCATTTATGCGCATCTATAGAAACAAGTTACGGAAGATCGTGTATTAAAATTTTATGTGTAGTATATTAATAAGTATATTAGTATATTAATACATGATATTAAGTATAAGAATATTAAATTGTAAGAAATGCGTCAATATCACTTCAGCAAAGTGGCATGGCGAGTGCAGTAAGTGTCAAAAGGCAGTGGGAGATTAGCTTATTCTTGATCTTATATTCCATCATAGTAAATGTCAATGTATTTAGGTAGTAAATAATAAATGTAAACATGTTGTATTCTAGAATGTACTAGTTCATCTAAGATAAAGTCTTATTGTATGTAGTCTACTCTATAACTGAATTTACACAATCTCTAAAGATGTATATTAGAATAAAAGTATAGCTAGAAATTGTATACTTTGCCACAATCTTAGATTATAGATTAATTGAGATTGCATTTCTCAGGCTGTTTATGAAATTATGGTCAGGCATTTGAAAGTGATGTACTTGTAATATTTCTGTATTGTCTTAAAATGGTACTTAATATTACACTCAGCAATTTCGTACCACCACTTGTAACCTAAGCAATTGATGTAATGAATGTATTCTAGTTATATAAAAAAATTATAAACGGATCTTGAATGTAAACTCATGGCACTGTCAAAAGGTTTATGAAATGATGATTACAGCAAGTTGAAACTACACGATTATACTCGCGTAGAGTATTTAGTAACATTAAGAAAAATATATTTTAAGAACTTTGCACCACAAGAGAGGTTACTTATCACTATATAGTATGTTATCAGTAACTAGATAACTAGATATTACAATTTACAATTCTATTAATATATAATAAGTATATAATCATTTCTATTCTATCAGCTCTATTCTAACAACTCTATTAATATATAATAAATATATAATCCTTTCTATTCTATCAGCTCTATTCTAACAACTCTATTAATATATAATAAATATATAATCAGAAATACATAAATATATAATCAAGTAAGTTATAAAATATTTACCGTCGTTTTAGTAGATAGTGAAGGATATTATTGTCCATTTATTTATGTTCAATGGATAATGAAATACTCATATCGTAATCGTACATGTTTCAATTATTACTTCTTCTTTAGATAGAAATATTAGCAAGCTACAGATTTTTGAAGTGATTCACTTAAATTTGCGCCATGTTTTGGCTACTTACTTTTTATTAGTTCATATTGTAATTTTCTTTTTTGTAACAAAAGGGAACCTACAATGTTGTTTTAATTTTCTTTAATTTGAGCATTCATGGATGTAATATTGTTCCTTAATAAATTGAGGTTCCTTACAAGAAGAAAATTTGAGATAAGATATGAGACGATATTGAAAGGAACGAGAAAAAAATTGGCGCGAACCCCGAAAACAGCGCATCTTCGTGTTTATGACTTGTGAAAAAACAGTGGAACATATCTAGTCAATTTAAATTTTTCACGTTTACTTATACACATCTGTTATTGATTTTGAAGGTACATATTCCAATTACTATTCTGATTGGTTATACATGTTGACATACATACATGAATTAACTGACATTTTCTTCTTGTAGTTATATTTTGAACATGAGTTGTGATCATAGATACGTTAAGTGCTTCAGATAAGTACTTGTATAATCATTTTCATTATTATTATGGTTGTTACTATAGATTTGATGTATTGGTTTGCACATTTTTGAAAATAATTTGGTTCCTCAAATATACTACAATGAGGTCGTAACTCATTTTTTCTATAAATTGTACTATGTTGTGAAATATCAAATACAATGTTTTACTAATTTAGTTATTGCTAATACATTTTAGAATTGATGTAATGTGAATTAATGTACAAGAATATAATCTCTAGATGTTGCATCTGAATTGTGTTTTTTTTGTAAAGCGAAAATAATTACTGGATACATAATTTACAACTTTGTTGCGTTTGTGACCTCGAACGCAACAAGAACATGGAAACACATCGTCCCCAAGTTTTCTGAAAACAATCCTTAAGACTATAAACAATTCTGAAACATATTCCTGAATACCAGTTTTGCCATTATACACCCGTTAACTCACATATTTAATGCATCCTTATACACCGGAATTTTTCCATATATTTTCATAACGGCAAAGATTAATCCGCTCTTCAAAATAGGCAACAAAAATGAAATTTAAAATTGTCGGTCTATTTCTCTTTTGTTGGGTGTTTCAAAAATATTAAACTTTTTTTACGTACGAATGGAAACTTTTCTCAGTAAACACGACGCGTTTTCAGATTGCCAACAAGGATTACGAGAATCAAAATATCTGGAAACGGGCATATTTTCTTTTCTTAACGATGTCGCATCATCCATGGAACAAAATGAATCACCTATTTGAATATTTTTAGATCTTTCAAAAGCGTTTGACGTCATTGATTATAACATTTTACTTTGAAAATTACTTTCATATGGAATCCGTGGTATTGCTCGAGATTAGTTATGTTTGTGTCTGAAACAACGATCTCAGAGAGTATACCTTGGCGGACAATCATTAATTACGTAACGCTAGAGGGAGTTTGAGCCAGCGTTACGCTGTGTTACATAGGAAGCAGGGGGTTTTCGAGTAGTGTTATGTAATACGGACTTTTTTTTACATTTTTTAATTTCCATTGAAATAATTCCTTTTTTTGAGTTCTTATACTAAAACATTAAAACATTATCTTAATAATTTGTTTATATATAATTTAAAGTTATTAGAAGTTCTTGTTAAAATTGGAAATATTTTTTCATTAATTTTTTATTGAATATGTAAGATCACGAAGAAAATATTTAAAACTGATCTGTAGTATTATCTAGAATACAATTAAATTAGCGCACATTCGCGCATTCACCGCGCGAAAATTAGCGCACGCGCAAATTAGCGCACATAGACTCGCACATTCACCATCCACAACGGCAGCGTGTTAACGGCATGTGATCAGAAATTTTCTGGACTGTATGTCCTTCCTTCACAAAAACCTTGCCTTCAATCTTATTATGTGGATTCAGCATTGAGAACTAATTCCGACTTAAATTATCATAAATTTTAATGCACAACACAAATAAAATAAATGCAAATTTTTATTGTGTTTTAATTTATTTTCACTCCTTACATATAAAAGGGGGTGTTGTAGCTGACTTTACCTAATTATTTAGGGGAGTTCAAGCTCATTACCAGTGCGTTACAGGGGGAAAGGCATTATTCAAAATACTCCAAATTTGCATTATGTAATTTATAGATGGCCCCTTACAGGAATGATGGAACATATGTACACACCTTTCATAATTTTTCTTGTGGAATCCCGCAGGGATCGATTTTACGCCCTATTCTCTTCCTAGTATACGTAAACGATATGCCATCAACGATTCGAGTCGGAAGAACAGTTCTCTTTGCGGATGATACGAATATTCTTTGCAATAAAACTGTAAATATTACAATATCAAATGTTTCAAATTTGTTCCGTAATCACAAACTAATACTAAATGAAAAGAAAACGGTCTCAGTGCAGTGTTCCATTTCAGATATACAATTCTGTGCTCCGTTGAAAATAAACGGTGTGCCATTAACTGATGTTAAAGTAACATTTTTAGATCTCTCAATTCAGTCAAACCTCAAATGGAACGTCCATTTAAATGAATTGAACACAAAATTGAGTTCATTTTGCTACGCGTTGAGAATTCTTTCAAATTTAGGCAGCGTTCATAGTGCTTGTTCGCGAATGTTCATTCCTACCTGAGATATGGCATAATATTCTAGGGAAACACATCTCTTATCTCCCAGACTTTTAGATTACAAAAAAATTACAAATAAAAAGAAAATTCAACTCATATGATTCTTGTAGACTTCTCTTGAGTAATCTACAAATTTTACCATTACATTGTCTCTTGACAAGGTTTTTGTCAAAAATGTCTTACGCAAGGGCGGGAATATATTTTCAACAAACGTATATGTCCATAACTATAACATTTGATGTAGTAATTATATTCATCAAGTGACTGAATCAACAGCTCATTTCAAAAAATCCATATAGAATACATGTAGTACATTATTTTACACTTTCCCACGTGACATTAAACGATTAAATTGGATAGAAATGGTTGTCACCAGTAAAATATTTTCTGCTGCATAACTGTTAATAATATGCACATAGCTGTTAATGTTAACAATCATATTTAAAGTGTTATATAATTTTTGGACTGTGCAACAAACAACCTGTAACAAGTATTGTACCTCAGTTTCTGGGTCAATGACCTCCATCTCGATCAGGTTTTTCGTCCGATTTACCTGATCGTTTGAGCAAATGGTGAGATGGTCCCTTTTTATGCTAATGAATGTAACTTCATTATCAGTGCTAGACTTCTAGAATTCAATGGGAAATATAGTTTTTCAAATTAGCGTTCTCCATGTTGTCGCGACAGGATGTATTATACCCTCTCGAAGGACATGTTGAGAGGTAAGAGCCCAAATCTAGAGCTGATTTACCCTTGCAAATTCATTGTATTACGTCGGGAAGAATATTTTGTTAACAAATCTTGCCAAAAACGCTCGTTTCTTTCTATATTCAAAATTCAACTAGAATATAGCTGAGGGTAGGGATTCAAGAATTAAGAAGACGTGCACAGAATTCACTTCTCCCCGAAGCACGTCACAGGTTTTTAACCTTTTTGACGTAATACATTTAAAAAATAGATTCCCGTATAACTATTGAAATAATTCGGCCTCATACTTAATATTTTATGCACTGTGACAGAGGCCAAGCACATAGGGGAGTGAGTTGGACGCGTTGTATAATGCCTCGCCCGAAATAATGCGTGCTCTAGAGATCTCAGGTAGATTAGGTGGTCTTGAATCGGGGTATGATGAAAATTCTGTGTTATCAATTACCAACACATATTGACGACCATAGCATCACCAAAGTGGCAATGCGTGTATATAAAAAGAACGAAAATGGAATCTTATGAAATAAATGAATCACAGCAACCAAAATGGTTCGATATCTCATTTTGTCAGTTTTGATTAAACTGTGAGAAACTGTTCTTAAAATATAAGCTCATATTTCCATGCATAAAAGTTCATTGTGTGTGACTTCTGCGACGTCTGTAGAGTGTCCTTAAACTGTTAATGTTAAGAAAAAATGTTCGATGTCCGGAACTTAGAACCTTTTTGCTTGCTCTTGAAAATTTTACGCTCCTGGACATCGGAAATTTTTGTTTTCTCCTATTCAAATGCGTTTACATTGTGTTAGTTTTTCTAATTCTAAATTTATACGTCATCAGCTTATTATTGCCGACTCCGCTCGTAATTTTAAAGACCATCATTTGTTGGCAACGGTAGAGACAATTGAACCGGCATATTACGTTGCGGCATATTACTGCGGTTTATGTGGATGGTGGGTTGCAGTCACGAGAGTGCTTTTTTTGCAGCAACTTGCGAAGGGCAAATTCAGCGTGCGGAAATGCCGTCTTTTACGTCCAGGTGAGCCAGAAATGGCCAGGTATGAATGGTGAATAAAATGTCGTATGGCAATGCTCGATAACGTGAAGTTAGCCTTATTCGTATCTCGAGTCTCATACTCGCTTCCGGCAGTCACACGATACCGGAGCCCATGTGCGAGAAGTGTCGCTAAATGCAAAACGTGCTGGACTGTAATTGTGATATTTATCATAGTTCATGCGCGCGTTTTGCCCCCAAAACCATGTATGATTGAACATACTGAGTTAACAATTTGACGAGAAACAACTTGGTCAATATATCGTGCAATGTATTCTCTATGTCTCCCAGAATCCTGTTTGAAGTCTGAATCTGCTCTCTCCTGACGTCTCAATCGTTCTCTCTGAAGTCTCAATTTCTTCTCTCTACCTGTCGATCCGCTCGCTAGCATGCTCCCCCGCCTCGAATTTTGCGACTCCCTGAACACGTGATCGTCGGACGGGTTCACATTCGCTATTAAACCCTCGGTACGAGAACATCTTATTGAATTTGATCATGCTTTTGTTTATTTCTGGGCAGCATGGGATTCGTTGGGGTTGCACACTTACGTAGGGCATATTGCTTTGAGATATAGAATTCAATGGGGTCTGGCAATTGTCACGAGTAGCTATCATTCGGACGCCTCCCTTTTCTCAAGCTTTGTTTCCCTAGGGTGACATTGTCCTACATTTTGAGAAGTGGGTGGAGATGGCTAGAAGGCGTGTGTAGACTGCCTTACGTCTGGGGCAAAGGCGACATTCATCAGCTCGTGGTTAACTAGGGGTGGGGCTGTCTCCCAGAGGTTTTTTAGGCAACGCGGAGCGTATCTAGTGGCTTCGGTGGTACAAAAAATTGAACTGCCAATAAGCATTTAAAATAAAAATCTACGAAAAAATATTTATTCTCTGAGAGATTCTGCTTCATCAATGGATCATAATGAAGTTCCAACAGGTATATTTTCAGATTAACAGCATTGATTACATTCACAATCAAAATTGTACATTCAAAATTATTGTTGTGTGAGAGTAGGTTGGATGATATTGTCGTAGATGGTTTCTCTTCGTACCATAGCCACCGATCGCAAAGAGTATGAATGCCTTTTTGGCATGAAAGGACATTATTTACTCGTGTTTTAGCTTTAATGTCAATAGAGCGCGGGGTACCGCTAGCAGCCTTTAGGTCTTGAAATGGGGACTCGTTTCTGGGCATTAACTCACTGTAGGCCGCCTACTCACTTCACACAGCTGATCTAGAAGAACGCGATGCTCACCGTACTTAAATGCTTGATAAAAAAACAAATATTTCTCAACATTCCTGAATTTTGATTTTTTGTTACTTTTCTATATTTATTATAATTATATACTTTTGTGCTTAACTTCACTTTCTGCTGAATTGTTTGAAGGAGAAATATGCCGGTTCGAAAAAGAGAGATCTAATTCATCTCAGAGCATAAACAATTTAGTATGAAATAGTATTATACACTACAAGAATTACACTGGTCGACGGGATTCTTATCCTTGAAGCGATCCCATATTTTCTTGTCGTTGGGTGTAAAATGAAGAAGTGGTACAGTCACATCATCGAAGGTCATTTTATGATTAGGGTGAGATAACATGTGGCTTCTACTTTCTAGTAAAGACGTTTCAGCATTTCAAAACCCTAAAAGGCACTATAAATGATAGTCTACGAGTACTGCGCACCTCCTCATCAGTTGTCTCTATCAACCACTGAGCAATTTATTCTTCTCAGCGGTTCATGTTGCCGAAATCAAATTTAGAAAAAGTGTGAGAAATCAAGCTGAAAGCACGGTGCTAAACAATTTGTTTTACAAATGTTTATTTGTAACATTTCATAACAAAAAATATTTACGCCGTAGGTCGAGAGCCGCTTTCTGTCACGTCAGGCTGACACACAAGACATTATCACGCAATGAATATTTGCATCAGTCATTAAATCAAGATCCTTTCTTTGTAAATATTTATTAATATTTGAAAAATCAGCCGTAAGCATCCGAAGAACGTTGAGACACAATCGCCGACTAATGGCCACTCGAATTTGAAAGTGAGCACTGCGCTCCCCCTCGAACTACGGTGGCAAAACTTATCTTGGCGACGTGGGTGGCGCGGAGCAGAGACCGCTGCGCTGGCGCGCCGTGGGGCCGGGCCGCCGGGCGGATACAAGCCGTGGTGGCGCGCACGCCCACGAGAGCGCGCACTCGCTTTCGCGACAGCGTCGTGCATTGGCCGCAGCCGGATCGATGCCCACGAGCCGACAGCCAGTGAACGCCAGAGCCAACACACAGTTAGGATAGAAGTAGGGCGGGACGTGACGTCAGTGATGGCACATTTTCGCAAAACATCGATTCATCAACAAATACTTTTCGAAGTTGATGAAAACATTGATGAATGAAATATGGATGTCTTAAATATGATGAAACATATCGAAGTAAAGTGTCCTGGTTCTAATGTGGTACATAACACGTCAATATTAGTTTAATGTATATTTTGGCCTTAAATTTGACAGTCATTTTAATTTTCTAATCAATGTTGTATCTAGTCAAGATTAAAAATACAGTTTAACGCTATTACCACGAAAAAATCAAAAAAGAAATGGGAATTGACAACAATAACAGTTGTGAAAGGCTGTTGATTTTACATTCTCGCTACGGCTGATGCATTAGAGAGAAAGTTATGTAATGTTGCGCGCAAAAACGGCCAACTTTCGGCATAAAAACTGTTATTACAGGGCCTAGTAACGGAGAGGTGGATAAAGTCAGTTGATAAATTTAGAAAAAATCCTCTAACACGTGGTTATCGCCAGAATCCAATGTTTTGTTGCTCCTTGATACCGAAAACGCGAATGACGGCAAAACATTTGTCTGTCCGTCCGTCTGTCCGTCCGTCTGTCCGCCCGTCTCTCCGTGCGTCCGTCCGTCCGTCCGTCTGTCCGTCTGTCCGTCTGTCCGTCTGTCCGTCTGTCCGTCTGTCCGTCTGTTCGTCCATCCGTCCGTCTGTGTACAACGCTTGCGGTTAAACCGATCAGCCGATTTTCTACAAAATTGATATTACCCAATCGATCAAAGGCTGATGTGGTGGCCCTTTGAATTTGAAAACTATATTTTAATTTTGGAGGGTACTTTCAAAGGACCCCTGAGACATTTTCAAAATTTTCAAAAGCATGGGTCCATCAAGTTTTGTTGGATAGTGTAAACGACGTTTAAGAGAATGGTGCAGATCTCATTTGCATTGAGTACTCTGATTTTTTTGAAAATTGCAAAAATTCAATATTTCCGGCATCTTCTTCTACAGTTATGAAAATAGATATTTTTTCCCTTAATGAAATCTGTTCCTTATAGATATATTTTGAGTTATAGTAATGTAAAATTTTTCATTTTAATCACAACAGATCTTCGGTGCATCAGTTTTTTATTAATTTTTATTATTTTTTACGTCAAAAACAGTTAAAAACTGTGTGACGCGCTACGGGAAGAATGATTTTGTGCACGTTTTCTTAATTCTGGGATCCCTACTCTAAGCCAAATAAAAGTTGAATTCTGAGTACAGAAAGAAACAAGCGTTTGTGGCCTGACTTGTTAACAAAATATTCGCTCCCTTATAATAAATATATTTTCAAGGCAAATTAGCTATAGATTTGCGTTCATATCCTTCACCATGCCCTTCGTGAAGGAATGTACTTCTGTGACTACACGAACGATAATTTCATTAACTCTATTTCCCATTGAACTCTCGAAGACGTGCACAGATAATGAAGTTACATTTAAATCTAGAAGCCAAACAAACGACCATCTCAGCATTTGCTCAAGGATCAGGGTGACTGAACGGAAAACCTGATCGAGATGGGAATCATTGGCCCAGAATCTGATGTACAATACTTGTTACAGGTTGTTTAGAATTATATAGTCCAAATAGTAAATAACACTTTAAATATCATTGTTAAAATGAATATTAATTTCCTTTGTGATGCTCAGTATAGTCTCTAATTGTATAAAAAACAGTTATGCAGCAGAAAATATTTCACTTGGGACATACTTTTGTATCGAGTTTAATTGTTAATGTCATCCGGCAAAGTGTTGTAAAATAATTTACATGCTTTGTATATGAATTTTTTTAAGTGAGCTGTTGATACTGTCACCTGATGAATATGACTACTAGAGAGTTCCCCTGGCAGGTGTTTGACCATCCATCCTACAGTCCGCATCTCACCCGCAGCGATTTTCATCTTTCCTTTCACCTCACGAAATTTATGTCCGGTCAGCATGATGCGTATCACAATAATTCAATGTTGCAAGTGTCTGTCAACCTATTCCAGGCGACAGAGTTTTACGACACAGGGATACAAACATTGATCCTATTGTATGACAAATATCTCAATTCGGATAGTGATTATGTGAAAAACCAGTGCAACATATGCTGTATATGCTACAATAAAATTTTCCCATGAAATTGTGTTTTCTTTTTATTGACGACTCAGAGAAACTTACTTTCTGGATGCGCCTCACAGAACAAACAGTTGAGTATCGAACACTTCAGATTCAACAAGCTGCGTAGACCAATAGACCAACAAATACATAGAAATAAAACTTTTCAAAAACTAATGGAACTATTAAAATGAGAAGCGTTACATTACAATGTATGGCAAAGAACACGTCATTCTCATTATAAACCTAATTTAATTCTAGAAAAAATTAAGTTACTATAAATGTCAGAGAAACTTACAAGATCTACGTGAGAGTTGTAGATAGTAAAAAACTAGCGCTAACAAAATCGGCTTCGTACTGTCCATTTAGAGTGTTAAAGAGAATAAATAAATCAATAGAACAAACGTTTCCCATCCAGAATACAGACAAAAAGTAGGCTACATTGCAAGAAAGGAAAGCTATCGTGATTGCCGAATACTTATATAAAGTTCTAATGTCTAAACAATTCTTGGACCAATCACCGGAAAATGAACAATGCTCTCGCATATACTCGCTCCTACGGAATCGTCACCCACATTTAACACATTTGCTTCCAAGGAAATCAAAGAAATTACGAGAATCTACCTCGCAGCTGGATACAAACCTACAAGTGCTGAAATTCATCAAAACGTGCCGAAAAATCAATTTGTGCTAATTACATCAATATTTAAAGAAATAATGAAGAATGTCCCACTTCCCTCCACATTAGAAAATACAGCAATACCTTTTTCTGAACTCTGGAAAAACAATTTATCCTACTTCCTACCGATCCATTAGCATGTTACCAGTTCTGTCGAAGGTACAGATACTTGAGAAACACGTCACACAACGCCCTCATCCAATCTTAAAAGAAATCGAATTGATTTTAGACCATAAATTCTAATTCAAACAGCGTCTTTCAACAATTTAAGAAGTTAACGAAATAGTAAACGTAATAAACGAATACTATGTCAAGGTATTGCTCTACGCTATTTTATGATTCAAAACAAGCCTCCTAGAAAATATCGCATCCTTTGCTGTTGTATAAAATTAATATTTTTTCCTTCCCAGTTCTTCCCCCTTTTCAAGGCTTGCTTAGGTATAGTAGGTATTTCCAAGTAAAACATAAAACGGCACTGTGTTCATTTCGAGCAATAGAAGCCGGCGTCCACGACTGCTATAGTTCTATACCTATTTTGTAACTGACGTGGAATGAAAGTAAACAATTAACATATCATATTGAGGTGTATATTTGGCCAGAAGATTAACTTGGAAAGTCTACATAAAAAATAAAATGAACTTGAACGAAAATCTAGATGTTACCAATGGCTAATAGCTAAGCATTGTTCTCCGAAATAGATCCCGACTAGAGGAGCCCAAAGGTTAACCTCAACCAATGTGTTACTTTTTAAGTTTTAATGTAAGTGAGCTATTAAGCTTTCACACCTATGTAAATTTAAACTAAACTATGTAATTACCGTATGTGTAAATAAACGACAAAAAAGCAAAGCATTCCGAACTTTCGTTGTCTAATTCATCGTGAATAAAAATATCCTTTAATGCAT
Source organism: Gryllus longicercus (assembly GCA_038098605.1). Classification (NCBI taxonomy): domain Eukaryota; kingdom Metazoa; phylum Arthropoda; class Insecta; order Orthoptera; family Gryllidae; genus Gryllus; species Gryllus longicercus. The sequence goes on from JAZDUA010000615.1 coordinate 596,959, forward strand.
TGAGACCTTCGACATCTAACTTTAGGGCTCAGCCAGTATTTTCAACATCGAAAATCTTCAGCAATGGTTACGCACAATCGGGCCAAAATTACAAACCACAAGTTTACGGTGTAATAATTTCCTTTTTTCTTCTCAAAAATAATTGCCTATGATTTAGATTGATTTGTGATGGATATTTTATATTCACTCAGTCAAAAGTAACAAATCAGTAACAATCTAAAAGTAAAATCAGTAAGAGTCAAAAATAAAAAGCAACAATAAAACCTGTTTCAAACAGTGAAAATTAATTGTAGACATGGGTGATCATTCGAACGAGTGTTATGGAAAAAATGTAACATTTCCTCAGAGTTTCAAAGTCATGTTCTAAAATGTATCCTCTTGAAGTGTTTTTAAATATAATCTCCATTTCAGTGATAAGTCTTGTAAGCAGATCTGTTTTCCTAGATATCATGTCAAGAATGTATTCCATCTAGTTTGGGTGACAGTTATTATTTTCCTTTTTATTTATAATTTCTTAGTGAATTCAGTTAATAAACTCAGACGTTGCTACAATGACTCACACTATTTTGTATATATGTGCATGACTCCGGTATTACTTCAACGCTATCATTCCAATTTTATTTTTTGTAATTGTTCAAATTCTAATTGAATTTGTAATCATGTTTCTCACCGAGCATTAGCTCAAAGTGAACTTTAATAAATCTATCTAATGATATGGATATTGGTAAGAATTACAAAAGGTAAGTCAAGATATTTTTATTTTATTTTTCGTTAATCACAATGAGGTACAGCAGCAATGCTCGTGGTATCTTTTATTCTGAAAATATAGTTTTTCATACAATTCAAGATAAGCGCTCGATTTTTTGTCAGATGGATTTTTGCAACACTCCATCAATTCGGATCGTACATGAAAGTGATACCGACAGTTCAGACTTCCTTTGTTGAGGGGAAAAATGAAACTCTTAGAAGACGAGTTAACACACTTAGGAAGTATTCCTCCTTTTTTATTTACTTTCGCTCAAGCATGACATTTTTACTTTTGAAAATTCATCACTGAATTAGCTTCAAAATTAAGAGTTTGCTATAAGACAAATGTACAATACTGATCAATGCTTCCCAACCGTTGTTGAGTGACGGTACTTGGTTCTGAATAATTGGGACGTCTCATTCTAACACACTCCAATTATTCTGAAAAATTCAGGTATTCATTACACGAGTGGAGTAAATGATGGATAGTTTCTGTTTAGTATATCCCGAGGAAATGGGAAATTATAGTATGATCGTTAAGGGACATGTGAATTTAATGTACAAGTTTGTAATAGAAAATAAAAGTAACATTTTTATAACTTTTTTTATGTTCGAAATAGGACCTCGAACTATCTGTAATTGAATTTATTTTGTAATACACATTCCAAGAATTTTATATCACGTACTGTTTTATAAAATACTGCCTTTGGGAACACCTGGAATACTTTACAAAATATTTTAGACCAGATTTTGTACACTTGTATATAAAAGGTATATTCAGACAAATGATTTAATTAATATATTATTGATAATTTATCATCACATTATTCTTGATTTGGGAAACAATATAATGGAGAAACCTTTCTTTCTTATGCTTCTTCTGAAAAAGAAAAATAGGGTTTCTGGATATCTTTTTTGGTGGAAGAATGATCAGTATTATACGTTTTTAATTTTACTCATAATTTTAAATCGTGAATGGCTATAATAATATCCCAGATTACACTGTGTCGGAAACTCGTCTTTCAGACATATCACATCGTGAAAAGAAATGTTTGCACCATTGAGAAAACATTGAATCCTTTTCATCATTGAAACCTTCGCAATACCCTTTTCTATTTCAGAAATGTATCAGATCCACGTTTTCTTTATAATAGGTGCAAACACGCATACAGAACTTTACTGAAATGATTGGAAACATTTTATCACATGTGTAATCCCTAATTAAGTAATTTTGTTGTAAATATCGGCCTATGAGGATCCTCATGATGCTGATGCTGCAGATAAGGGAACCGTAAACAGAACAATTGTAGTGCAATGGGGTCTTAATAAAACTGATACCACGATGAGCACTTAAAAAACAGCTGACGCATTGTATCTTCAGGGGCTCCTTATTGAGCGAAGAAAGGCTGGATTCTCAGCAGGAATGTACTTGGATGTGTACCTGTAACAAAGATTGCATTTTTTTTAAAGTGCGAAAGTACTTGTCTAATACAGACCGACACTATTATTGTGATCAACAGCAGTATATAGCACACCAAATAAACAATATTTTGCATAACACGAGATGACATATTATGCAAATATTGTTTGGACATTACACAATTTACTTCACAATATCCAAAACTAGTTGTGAACTAATACAAAATTCGTTTAAATAATGATTTACAGTCGTATACGGAGGGGGCCTCAAAGACGTTTTAACAATCGGAATGCATAAAGAGGAAGAAATATATGAACCAGTAGCGGCTCGTGCTTAGTTTGCACAATTGCACAACCCCAGATAATCGAAAAAGTTCTTATAATATACATTTTCCATTTAAGGACAATCAGTATTGAAGATATTGCAGCTACATCGATATATACGATATCAATTTGAAATCAAAGAGTGCCCCATCTAGCGCTCTCACCGGCGTCTCGGGCGCTCCCAGGCAGTGTACCACGCCACCCACTGAAGCGTTTGGGCTGCATTTACAGCATTTACTTTTCGGTGGCGCATCTCTACGTTTCAACATAGAGCCTCCGCAGTTTTCGCACCGCAAAGAGCCGGCCGCAAAGCGTGACGCGACGGTGCGGCGTCCGAGGATGTCACAAATTTTCTGTCTTCGTCCGAATCTAGCTGCAATTTAATCTTAGGTATTTTGCACGTTATTGAAATTATATAAGTTCAGTCAATTTTCGACGGTATTAAATGCATTATTTATGATATTTGGAATATTTATTTTCATTTCATGTTAGACTTGTTGATTCAAAATGTACATTTGATGAGTCCTTTGTGTAGAGTAGGCCATTCTGGAAGAAACTCTTTTTCTATCCCTCTTCTGCACATGGGATGTGCATTGATCTTCCTGGAAGCACCTGCAGTTATTCTGCGAACATCGTTATGACTACGTGTGTGTGTGAAATTTCATTATTTCAATATATACCAGGATAGTGAAATTTTTGAAATGTAATAATTTAATTTCGTTATGACAACTCTTAGCAGCAATAATATCTAAGTTCATGAAATGAAATAGTGAAAAACGGGTCCAAACTGTAGTACTTGTTGAAAAATGTTGAAATGCGATCATGCTATTTTCGAAAACTGTTCGTTATCATTTTGTATGAATTTTGTTACCCGCAATTGTCCCAATGCACAACAAGTGCCCGCATAAAAAGTCGAGTGCCCGCTGGAAATGAAACCCAGAACCATGTTGATTCATGTTGACTCAGGGAGGTGAACATACCTGACACGGACACTACGCATAAAATTGTGTAATGTTTAAATATATATATATATATATATATATATATATATATATATATATATATATATATTAAACATATTTTTTAGTTAATTTACATGAATTGCTTACGTTTTATTATAAACTAGTGTTCTGAATTTTGGATATTACACTTCCGTCATTCGATAGAGCTGCACCCTCCCACTCCCATTGTTGGGGCAGAACCCGCCACTGCTGGGTAGTAAATGACCTCTTCCAGCCTTTGGTTATGTTGGTCTGAATGATAGTGTATAAGTGTGAAGCTTTCAGAAGGTCGGCAGTGAGTATGTAGAGAGTAAGAAATGTAGAAAGTCACAACAGCCATGTATGAATATGTTTTAGCACCATGATAAAATGAAAAAAATGATAGATCGCAGAACAGTGCATAAGTATGTAACAATTTATGCAATCAATGCTGTTTATTCAATAAGTTATCTAGTGATGCTACAATAGAACACACTTTATTGCTTTATTTATAAATTTGCAATTCTCGAAAAATAAGGAGAGTTCACAAAAACCAGACAGCCATTCTTTTAGGCGTCCCTTGTTTTATCCGTGAAAAAATTAAAGAAACAAATTGCAGTGGTTTTGAAGAGAGAAAATGTCCAGAAAAAATTGGAGTCTGGAGAATTTTTTGATAAAATTATTATTTAATTTTTTTAATTGTCTACATTTCACGCGAAATTACGCGAAAAGAACTCAAATTTTGCAGAAATTGTACATGACCTTATCTCATTGAAACTCTTTCAACAACAGATTTCATTCAGATAAAAATCTCTGTTTTGAAATGTGGTATTAGAGTGTATGTAAGTGTGAATGTATGTAAGTGTGAATGTATTTATGTGTGAATGTATGTGTGTGTGAGAGAGAGAGGGAGAGAGAAGAGGGAGAGAGAAGAGGGAGAGGGAAGAGGGAGAGAGAAGAGGGAGAGAGAAGAGGGAGAGAGAAGAGGGAAAGAGGGAGAGACGGAGAGAGGGAGAGAGGGGGAGAGGGGGCGAGGGAGAGGGAGAGGGAGGGAGAGGGAGAGAGAGAGAGTTGGTCAGTTGCTTTGATGGATACAGCCAGAACAGTACCCTAACAAACGAGTCGCGGGCCGCGCGCGTTCTTTCCTTCCCACTCCTTATCCTATTGTATCATTTACATTCACTTACACTTACATGCAGTAAACAAATGTCGCGCGGGAAAGACCACCGCCACCTACCGAGCAAAAATATGCCTTACACTACGGGACTAATGGCCCTGGTAGTTGATGCGCCCGGAATCTCTAACAATCAATCAATTTAATGAAAAGATGCGTCGTTTCGGCAATTCGAAGGCAAAGCGTTAGAAAAAAACTTGGAGATTTTTGAGAAAAATGTGGAAATGTTGAGGCTTCATGTACAATATCCCCAAAAACCAAGGCATCCGTCACAGACTCTAAGGGCCTTGCATTCATTTATATTGATTGAGGAATACCAATTTTGGAAAAAATCGGATGCACAGTTTAGTAGCTAGCTCGTCAATCGCTTTGTTTACCGAACTTGTTTTTGATTACTCCAGTAGAATTCGTTTATAGTGATATTCTGGAAACGCTTTCTGACATTAAGAACAAAGTTAATTCTTTTATCCCTTCCTCTCCATGTCCACATTCTAAGTCCCAATATTTTGTTTTCGCGGATTCGCGGTCTAAGTGCTAGCACGTTTTTCTACGACAAGAAGGATTACGATAATCTCTATCTCCAGCATATTCCGGACTATTTAAGGTCGTTGAAAGTCACCAGAAGACCATAAAACTACTAATAGATAATAAAGAAATTCTCGTCTCCATCGATCGGTGCAAAGCAGCTTACTCCTGTGCAGAACTCCTGTGCAGAAGATATTGTTCCTCATCGGTGAGCCTGCGCTTTTGACACTGCCTACGGGAATGATGTGGCGACCCACCATACATGCATGGGTGTTGTGGAGACCGTCAATGGCAATCAATGTTATGACAAAACGACCGACAACAATTTAAGAAAAGGTGTGATATAAAAGCTGGGTGGAGACAGACAACAATTACTTCTCCTGACGAATTTTGTTAATCTCATGTGTATAAGTTTAAGTGCTATAATACATTTATTTACATTAATTTCTTTCATTAAATATTCTGTCGAAAATTTGCCATTTTCCGGTGCACCATTGTAATACTTTTTCTTCTTACGAAGTAAGGGCGAGAAAGTAAAAATTATCATTCGATGTGAGTTTTCAAAGATCCGCTATTTATAAAAAGGAGGTACTTACAAAATTTGGCAATGCGCTAATGTAGATTACAGATCGCTAAAGCTGCAGCTATTTAATACAATAATTTGACTATACTTCACCGTAAATAGTACATCAAAATATTAACTTAAAATTATATTGAAAATTGAGAGCAAAATTTGAAGCACAGGTTCAAAACTATTCAGTACACCGTCCTTGTAACGTTCAAATTAAGGGAATCGCTACTTGTCTCGAAACTATTAAATTTCCCATAATTAAATTAACGCAGTGATTTATTTCTTAAAATAAACCAAACCTTTTGGCTGATGATAATACAATCATGAAATTATCATTCAAGATTTTGTTCCACTAAACGTATACAAAATGTATATTAACAGCGGAAAATATTATTCAGTATATTCTTTATATATATTGAAACACAGAGTGTTTCCTTATGCTAATTAGAAACATTTAGCATAAGAAATTAGAGCTTATTTTGAACTGCGGGGTACACGGCAGGCGCGACGAACAGTGGTGGGGGGGGGGGGGCAACGGCCACCGCCGCCACCGTCGTCGCTGCGAGGCGATCGTGGGAACGATGGTCGGCCGTTACGAACCGAGCGGGGAGCTGTAGGGAATTCGGGAGTTACGAGGAGGGCGACGGTTGAGGCAGTCGCCGGGGGTCGGCCGTGGCCGAAGGAAGCGGCCGAGATGTGGCCGGTGATGTAGGACATTAACTAATGCAAGATTTGTTGAAACAAGAATTAGGAGATCGGGAAAGTAGAATGTGGAGGAGGTTGGCACGAAGAGAACAGTGAATCGCGTATGTGCAATTAGATGATGTGAAAACAATGCAAAAACAGTACGTAATGAAACTAACGCTGGCGCGAGTGGTAACCACGTGCTCCGCCGTTACATCAGAACAGTGAACGATAACTAGAGGGAAAGCGCGGTGATATTATCCGAGGACATTACGGGCACGATACGGACGTTGCCGAGAAGTTGTGAATATTTCGGTGATAGTGCAAGCTGAAGTACCAGGAGTCCGAGAGGCCGCCAGCCGAGGCGACCCCACACTACCCGTCGCCGGACGCGCCGAGCTGCATTGGAGGTCGGCGACCCCTGCTGGCGCGAGCAATAATCCGAACAACGGAGGTATTTGCTGGGGCCCCAAGGTATGACAAAATATCATGATAAATCCGATCTTGGTACCAAGGCGAAATGTCTCAGTGTATTGTATCATGTAAATAACAAATTAGTTTGTGAATAAATAATGTTCGTGATTATACAACATATGCTAATTGAATTTCCCAATGCTATATCGACTCCTCATAGGGACCCATTCACGAGCAAGATCCCCATCTTTAGTAACTTCTTTGCAGTGAAAGTACCGCCAAACGCAGGTACGTCACAATATATATATATATATATATATATATATATATATATATATATATATATATATATATATATGTTCTAACTAACCCACCTACACCCACAACTTGCCACCTTCACAGCAGCACGCATGAACCGTAAGCGGGTTATGTGCACACAAAATGTGTGCAAGTGCACTACTCTCATTTACAATTTAACTGTGTCTGAAAATAGTAGAATAATAAATGTCCTAAGTAGAATATTTTATGCAGGCAATAGCGCATCAAAACGTCTCCTACTATAATACTGCAATTTGTTGCCACCCGTGACCTCAAATTCTTAACACTTTCGTATACTAGTTTTTCCCTGCCGACGTGAACTTGACCTATTTTCCGCGCCCTAACCGTTACCTCGTAGACTTCCCACTTTTGGCCTTGATGGTCGTGCGCTGGTCTCTGCGTCGACGTCGCTCGGTCCCAGCTTCTGCGTCGTAAGAGACGGGATTCGCCTCTGCCGTCTACGCTGTCTTCTTGCGTCCTCTTCCGTTCTTCTTCCTAGTCGGCCTCTTCTTCTTCCTCGACTGCTACCGGCGCCTCTGACTACGCCCACGTTGCGAAAAATCCCTTGCACTTCACCGAATACTCGTGCAAGTTCCTCGCTCGTTGCTACTTCTACTTTGCTAAACCAAAACTTTCAATGCTTCTCTCACAACGGGTAACTTTTACTTCCCGTGTCGTTAATTGAAGAAACACTTTACTGAATCTGCACTATCTCGCGGACGACTGACTAGAACGTCTGTTCGACGCCGAATACTCCTACCTAGTAGTCGTTGCAGCGGCAAACAATATCTAAACTAACGTTAACGAAAGTGTTGACTCGGCGAGCGGTGATCAAAATGCTACTGGTTCGGCGATCGGTGATCAAAATGTTGCTTACTAGACGAGTGGTGGCAAGAAAAGAGAGCTTCCGCTTGCGGGTTCGCGTATTTATCGTCCGACGCCTGGGGAAATTCTCAGTGGTGGGGCTGCTTCCCCTCTCTCAACCCTTCACAAGGAAAACGTTGCTCGCTAGTTCGCCTTCGTTTAGTACGGGCAACGGATACCAGGCCGCGCGTTTAAGAACCTCTGCTTTCCGCGCCTGCTATCCTCGCTGCCTGGGGGTGTTCATACATACGAGACGGTGGTGTTATGGGGTTGCACAATCCCATAACGCCACAATATATATATATATATATATATATATATATATATATATATATATATATATATATATATATATATATATAACAAAAACTGTTTAGGTGTGCTAAAACTGTTTAGTGTCCCGCAAGGAGTATGAAGTCAGATTTGACTGAAGAATAGCTCTTGTGTCCACACTGCATGTTGTGATGGGCGCAGGAGGATGGCGACAAAGACCGCTGACAGTTATTTTGTGAACTCATTATTCACAGGTCTTGGTGAGAAAGAGAGAGGGAGGGAGAAAGAGAGGGTAAGGGAGAGAGAGGGAGAAGGGGAATAAACATTGCACAACTACTATAGTGATTAAATAAATATCTTCCTTAATTAAATATCTTCTAAAAAATAGGTCTTTAAATTCTGTCATGTGCATTTTTTTTAAAAAGAGTATTTTTTAGTAAAAAATGGGAAATTTATGTCTTAAGAGAGTTTATAAAAACTTTTTTCTAAAGAATGACTCTATATTGTTGATTTTTCTCAAAGTATGCTTAAAAATTGCGCAAGTCTCGTGTTCTTTGAACTCTCGGAATTATGTAAAATTGCAAAACTTACAAAAACGCGAGAAAATACTTGCTGGAGCGCCAGTTGTTTATTAAATGTAACTGTAACAAAGTCTTACGAAACCGCAGCCCTTTTCCTGCTGCAATTGAATGCCACTTATACCCAATTCCAATTGAGTCTCGAATGTCTCTAGAATGGTAGATGAGCATTGAATTACGTTTCGTCAGTTATTGGAGAACTTAGGGAAAGCGATTGACTTACATTACAGTCTTATTCGTCATTCCTTCCTGTAAAAGTAATGAGTTGGTTTCTTAGAACTCCGGTATAAGGAAATGAGTACATGTGACAAATGCTACGTTAGTGCTATATATTTAGACTCACAAATGGTATGTTCTCTTTCGCATATTCTGTGCGCATGGCCTCGTTCTACGAATCGTAAATATGTCAATGAGTTGGGATGCAGACTTCAAACTTGAGGTTCAAGGGGTCGTATTATGAAGCGCTGGGTCCGCGTTTCGGTCGAGCGTATCGCCCGTCTCCACCGTCTCGATGGTCTCGGCCGTCCCCTCTCTCTCCGCCGAGCGCCTCTCAAGTTATTTACTCTTATCTTTTTTGCATAATTTTGTTCAAGTCTCTGTTCATTCCTGATTCAAGATTATGTACTTTATTTCCACTTTCGCATTACTGCGTAAAAACTAAAAAAGGAAGTATTGTAATGTTGTGGTGGAAATACGCGATTATTTGACAGACAAAAACGTGTTGTCAGACCCTAGTAACAAATATGTGAATACACCTTGTACCTATAACTAGTGAATTACTTTCTGTAACACATTATGTAGTCAGAATTCATGTTTTGTGGGACTTTGGCTCCGAACAAAGTCTGTCCGTCTGCATATCTGTCTATGGTTTACTCTAATGTCGTAACTGTTCATACGATTTTCACAAAAATTGGTATTCCCGTTCGATCTGAATCAACTTGAGGGACTGAAAGTATAAAATATTTTGATTTGGGGGGTATGTTACATTAAGCCTTAATTAAATCTTCAAATTTTTCTCAAAAATTGATTCAAATTTTGTATCCATTTTTTAATTAACATTTTTCCGCGGATAGCATAAAGGTTTCTTAAAAATTTGGCGCATTTCTCATTTTCGTTGAATACCTTTTTTTTCCCTTCGAAAATTACAACGTTTAAAATGTTTTCGCTCTCATCACACAACTACAATATTGAAATTACAGCGTTTTTCCTTTGATAAAATCTGTTGCTTGAGCAACAGATCTTAAATGAGGGTAGGCCTTTAAATAGGGTGATGTTCACATTTTCGAAGATGTGAGTAGTTTTCGCATAATTTTTAAATTATTGATTTCTCAGAAACTGATCTAATAATTATCTTTATTTTTTTCCTGGAATTAGACTCTTAAACGTTTTAAACTGTGGTATACGTCCCATTTTCGGTGAATATTTAATTTAAAAAATTAGCATTGCTAAAGTATAATATTATGACAGAGCTTTTTCTCAAAAAATATGTTATAAAGCATTAGTTCTTTAAATAAATTCGCGTACACTTATTTAAAAAAAGAATATTTTTCCCTTAATATCTGTTTGAAGTTAATGCAATATTTAAAAATATATTAAAAATTACATATTACATTCAAATTTTTTCTTTAATTATTTACACCGTTAGGGCAAAGGCGCTTAAAAGTGGCACAGATCTTTTTCCGTTGAATTGCCTGAATTTTTGAAAATTGCAAAAGTTAGAAATAATGCAAACAATATGGTGTTGTAGCATCACTAGCTTCAGTACGCAGGAAAAATAAATTTTAGTGTTCCTTTAACTTAATGATTTCTCTTTCTTTAGACACAGTCAAAAAATAAGTTTCTGTGCATGCAGGTAGGTACTTTTAATGTACTACGTAGTTCAAAACATTTCACATCAACTAAAATAGTTGAAAACATTTTACATTAATTAAATAAAATGTCTTCATTGTTGCGTAATTCAATTTGACTTTTACGAGGAATAAAGTAAAGTATCCACAAAACGTGTTGGATATCTTACTCTTTGGAAGAAAACGTTCATAAGACAACAATAAAAGTACACCAAATGGGGACCTTCCCAATGTATTTTAGATGACATCAACCACAATCAACTTTCCACAGCGTCATATTCAGGTTTAACAACCATCACCCGTATTCAACTTCCATCTCGGAAACTCAATTATTTTCAGTTCAGTTATTGTCTGTATTAAAAACTCGTATTATTGTGCAGAATTTTATTTTTATGCCTGTAGATTATCAATCATTGGAAAGGACCGAGTGAAGAAATAGACACACAGTAATCAATATTAATGTATAGTGACAAATATATTAGTTAAAAAATTAACAAATCATAAATATTATATGCACTTATATAAGTGTCACAATATACAGTAGTTGTCCATTTGACCAAAAATAACAAATAAAACAATTATAACTTTCGAATATGCGTATACATCAATTTAATTAAGAAGAGTAGACCCTTTGAGTTCGTGAATTAAGGCCTTTACAAAACCACAAGCATTGAAAGAACATCATTTTCATAAGACCGATCCAACATGCTTGTGGTGTAAAAAAAGCTATAACCATCATGTTAGTGCATATGTTAGACCTAGGACCTTGTTTTTACATATACTCAAAATTAGCAAAATGTTTGAGAAATTTGGAAAAATTTCAGAAAAATTGAAACCTCTCGTGAAAAACCATTCTAATATCACAAGAAAATGTGTCTTATAATAGTGCATAGTTCAAAGAAAAGGGTCTTATGCATTGAAGCTCATACAATTTGCATTGTATACCGATTTTTGGTGTCCCAAATTCAAAAATGCATTTTTTCAAACCTAAACTTCTATACTACATAATCTTGAATTTTTGACTTTGATATTTCTAAACATTTTTCAAACTCTAAAATTGCATGCACAAAAATCAGCGTGTGAAATTCAAATTTTTGAAACTTACGGGTGTTTAAAAATCGAAAGCTTTCTTTTCTAATAAATTTTTTAAATGGTGTACATATTTTTAAGTGTAAGAATCTACATTTCGAGATTAAATTTATATAGTATTTAGTTGGCAATAAGGCAATAAGAGATTTTCTTCCAAAAATTCGCCGTTTACCACCGTATGATTACAATGCTTTCTCTTCTTACGCACTAAGTGCGAGAAAGTAAAAAAAGAAACAAACGGAATAATGATTGCAAATTTCTATCATGAATAATATAGTCATTTTCCTGTATTATTCCAGAATCTCGGTAAACACGAAGAGCAATTTCACAATTTCGGTGTCGGTGTCGATAGTAATTTACGAGTGAACTGACAAAAGGGAATTTAAAACTGAAATTATATTAAAATATATTAATATACGTTAAACGCCGATCAGATGGCCGAGATCGCTAAGGCAATAGTGCCGGAGTGGTCTCGGACCAGAAGATCGCGGGTTCGAGTCCCGCCTCGGGCATGGGTGTATTTGTGTGTGTTTGTATGAGTGTGTCGTCCTTTCACCCCTCATTATCATCATCATTTCATCTTTCATACCCCCAGAGCTAACAACCCTGGGGGATAAAAATTGGATTCAGTAAAAAATACTGATCCCCCCCCAATTGAAGTCATACACCTGCTACCGCGATATATAATACTGAGCCACGGTAAATGCAGGATGTATGAACGCGTGGTCCTAGTTGGCCGATTCGCGAGAAAAAAAAATATACGTTAAATAAAATGCCAAACTATATTCCTCGTAAACTACTCTTCAAATAGACGCCACACCACGTTGGCAACGGTCGCGGCGTAGGCGTGTGTGACAGCTGAGTGGTGGCAGGGTTAGGATCTTCCTTCCGAGAAAGCGAGGCCTCGCTCCGAAAGGAAACCGGCCAGAATGCGTAACTCGTTCAGGGTTAATCTATGGACTCGGCCCCAAGACCCTTTAGTCAGCCGGAATGAGAATTTAGACACCATCTTTGTAAGAGCCCATCTAATATGACAATACATTGTAAACTAGCATTCTTCATTATAACGAAACATTCTTTATAACGTAGAAATATATTGTTTAATTGATTTACATTAAAACTCCAACATTCATAATGTCTTTCTCTTATTTATCTATTACTTATTTTCAAACTGTGAACATATTCTCTCTCTCTCTCTCCCTCTCCCTCTTTCACACACACACACACACGCGCGCGAAAGAAACTACTCTGGCATTTGTGTTTCCTTTATAAAAAGTTTACACAGTGTGTACTGTATTAATGCAGTAATTCAAAAGGCACACAACGAATATTTGTCATGATAAAAATGTATAGTGTCTCTGGCTAAACGGACCTCCGGACAATAAACCGAATAATTGATTTTGAGATATTTGGCAGAACAACAGTAAAAAATTGTTCGTGACTCACGGGAGAGAAATATTATCTGCGCAAGTTTTCTTGATCCCCAGTCTTCTAGCCCATACTCTCAGGAAACAAACTTGAATAATGAATAGAATTAGGAACTAAGCGTGGTTAGAAACATTTGAAAATTATAAATTTTAACTCAGTAGTAATACTTGAGTAATAATTATATGCAACGGTACACAAGGTTCAGGTTTGATTATATTGTATTCCTAACAAAACTCACTGCCCGTCTACTCGTACAATTATCACCCAAAGAAGAGCTCAAACATTCGTGCACAAAGTGAAAGTGGGAGATACCTGAGTGGGAAAGCTCCGGAAGCCTCCGTAAGGTGTAGGCCGGATCTCGTCATCCAGCAGGGGAAGAACACCACCACCTCCCCCTCCCGCAATAAACCTTGCACTACGAAGCTGATGACCAGAGCACTTGACTCGGCCGGAAACACGAAATAATTAATCAGTTTGGCAATGAGTTGTAAAGTAACATTGTTCGTTTTTTGACTAAATAAATCAAACCCATCTAGATGTTTGTGAAGTTGGCTCTTAGGACACCTCTGTGGATATGAAATGATGTGTTTTTAAAGCTCGTTACCAAGTGCATGCTTCCCGGAAAGGTTCATATGAAGACCATGTGGAATGGAGAGTATTTGTGAAAGAAGGCTTAGCTCAAATAGTTTAATACTTTGTGTCTCTCAGATGCAGTTGCAATTAGTTGTTTGCGTGTCTAATTTCTTTGTACAGTGTTTGTCTGTTGTATGAGAAAGATGAGACAGCGATATTCGTCATTGGGGAGAAACGTAGTTTCTCAACATGTTGGTCAACTGTAAACGTCATTAACCTCATTTCATCGAAATCAGTCATTCTTTACGCTATCTGAGGACAAAGTTTAATAGAAAACTTTGTAGCAATTTATAATTGAATTGCGAAAATGTTGAGACTTCACGTAAAGTTTCCCCAAATCCACCCATTTCAAACTCCAAGGTCCTTCAGTTCGTTCAGACTGATTGCGGAATATCAATTTTGGATAAATATTTTTGAACAGTTTAGTGGTTACTTTGGCCACTGACAGAGAAAGTTTTGCCGTCAATCGATTTTTCGGTAACAAGGGCCCACAAAACATTGTCTCTAACTGCACAACGCGTAAGAGGAAGTAATTTACTACATATAGGAAATAGATTTATGAACTTTTTCTTTACAGACAAGATGAGTTTTTCCAAAAACCGACGATTTGTGGCGAACGATTACAATACTGCCTCTTTTTACGAAGTAATGCGAGGAATTAAAAAAAGAGGACACAAGATAATACAGGTTAATATATGTCCAGTTACTGCAAAACTCCCCGACTTCTTACCTTAGGAGTGTTACTTTGAAAGGCTCGGTAACAGTCGACTCGTATCATCGTGTATAAAAGACTCGCTTAAAAATATAGAAAATTTTGAAGCATGTTTTACCAAAAAGTCTATAGCGCCTTCCTTTTAGTGTGTGCAATAAATCTTCCTCCTTTGCCTAACTTCTTTACACAAAATGTACTGACTGTGTTACGAAATGTATGAAAAAGAATAATCGTGCGTTAATAGGAGATAGTTGTGAAAGAAATCTTCTGGGAATCGCTAGGAATTGGAGTTTTACAGATAGCATTTGCAATAGTCGTCCTGGTAGCGACTTTCTTCGACCAATCTGCTTATCAGATGTGGAAAACCCTTTACAACCTGGATATTAACCTAGATAGTCGCAGTCTACAGAACCAAGTTTCAAATGACACAAGCTATCTTATTATTCCTATTAATTCTAAAACTACAATTAATAGCTAAATAATATAAATTTTTACTTTTGCTCAATTCATAATTGTGCAACCAACAGTCCATCTGTCGGTAATTGTCCTGTCTTTTATTCACGTCTTCATGAATATTTCGTGTTTCCAGGCGCGTCAACATTTGGTTATTAATACCGTAAGTGAAGTGATGTTACAGTCGGGAAGCGGCGATATTCCTCCTCTCCCACTGGTACGTGACAACTAGTATCGACCTACATATCGGCTTGTGGGCTTTCTTTCTCCAGGTATCTCCCCCAGGATGCCACACTTCCAATCGTGACCAACTCTAAGCTCCCGACTAGTCTCCCGATATGCATGGTAGTGTAGTGCTTGTAAATGTAAGACTGTGTTAGGGGAGAGGAGGGGACAAGAGTGAGGAAGAAAAGATCATGCGCGGGCTGTGACCAGTTTACGATGTCGTGATCCTATCGTTTATTTTATAGAGAATAAGAATTTGATCGTGTATTCGACAGAATCATCAGAAATTGCTTTCAGTCCTATGTATGGCGAAGACAATCTGAAAATATAGTTTTATAAAATTATTTTAATATTTATATTTATTATATTTTGAGCTAATGCCAATAAATGAAACTTCAGAAAACTAGTAGAACTGAAAAATGTACAGTGTTGGTTTATCATTTATCAGGAAATGAATTCCTTTCGCAGGTAGACAAGTGTACGGTAACTTTGCTGAAAAAAGGGAAATAACACCGCCCCTTAGACGGCACCAAGTCGCGACGCGACGGCGCTGATGGGGAATTCAAATGATTCAGGCCCTGCTCGTATAGCGGGCGAACTGCGCAGTTATCTGCATACCGCCGCCTCCACCGCCCGTGGCCGTGCCTCGTCGCCGCCGTTCCCACGCCGCGGAGATGGCGGGGATGTAGGCGGGCAGAGGCCGGGCTGGCGACGAGGGCCACTGTCCGCCCCCGCGGAAAATTTCCGAGCAGTGCAGCCGGCCGCTAGAATTCTCCTCCACACAGTGACAGAAAACAATCTACAATAGCTACTTAGCCAGTGTCGAAAATCCTCCCATCGTCGGGACTAGAACATAGGACCTCCCGGTCAGAGGCACTGCAGTGACATCGGTTGATGCCCTCAGCCACCTCTCCCGGTACCCTTCTCAAGTGGCGACCAAATAAACGACTTCTATCGATTTGCCTGGAGATGTCCTATAGTATACGGGTCCTATAATATACTCAGTGATTCCGTTCATGTGTTGGGGCGTGAACATACATTTTTCTTGGAGTGGAGGGGGTTTCAGGCATGTTTCCTCGCTTCTCCTGCCCCTCATTCTTTCGTTTCATCATATTCATCATAAGAGGTGTATTCACTTATCTCAGCTCAGCCTTTTATTCAAGAAAGGAAGAAATTCATGTTTCCGGGCGCTTAGGTTATTAGTCCAGTAAGTGTAGCGCCGAGAGATGGCCTTGTTACTCGCTTCCTAGCAATGAGATTCGGCGGCGATTTGCACATTGAGTCCGTGGTTTCCTTCTGCAGATATCACTACCACCGGTGCACCGTCCCAATCGGGACAAACCCTAAGATTCTTACCGGCCTCTCGACAAGTGTGGTAATGTAGTACATGAAAGCACTTGCATGTGTTTAAATATGGGGAGAGGAAAAGGAATGAAAGATCAGGCGCAGTCAGAGCAACCACCCGCTGAGATTCTCCTCCACACTACGGTGGCATTTCACCTACAGTTAGTGCGAAAAATTGATCGTACACCTAAGAAAATCTGACAAAAACATGTATAGAATATAAACGGAATTTTATAGAAATATGTAGATAGAATACATAAGGAAGACTTCAGGAAAACAACTATTTATTTCCTCAAGTCATAAAGCTCAAACTAGTAAAAATTCTAGGATATTTATAAATGAAAGAAAGCACTTCGATTTTGAACGCGCAAAACTCATCTTACACATGTATTTAACAAATATATTACCTCATATAATACAAAGTACGGTTTCCATTGCTTTGGTTATTGTCTGCTCTCTTCGCGGCATGGATTTCACTAACTCGGTCCTAGTTAAGGGGTCAATTAAACACCTTTCTCTTCAATGAGCATGTTTAAGACATTGTTCATTAGACACATTGTATTTTCTATATTTCGTCTCCCTTCGTGACGAAATATATTACTTTTGCATTTATCTGAAAATATCTCTAAATTCCAAAGACCAATCCTTCCTTTCGGGACTACTCTGCAAAATCTTCACGTTTTATGTGATTTGTTTATTAACGTACAACATTTTCTGGGTATGATACCCTTTTTGCTGCAAATATTGCGAATTGTACTAGATGATACTTCAATATCGCGTTTCCTCAATTCCTCTCACAATTTCACAGTAATTTTGTGTCCTTTCTTAATTGTTCGAGTCGCTAATCTACTTCATTGAACATTTTTGGTCTATCTGATCGGTCATAATTTCTTACTACTTTATAAATACAAAACCTATTAATTATTGACTGCATGATTTAACAAGGTCTATTTTAAAATTCAAAATATTTTGCAAAGATTAGGACTTACTGTACAAATTTGTAATTACTTTCTTTTTATAGTGTTACTAGTTTCCGTTCGGTTGCTGACCATTTTCCCCTCCTACGTTGTGCTGGCACCTTTGTACTGAGGATTATCGATGCTTTTCTCCTTGTTAGTGCTACACGGAATTTCATGGAACATATAATAGAACTCCGGATGGGAAAGTATTGCTTCATTATTTCGACCGAACTATCACATTCGACGTCTAGTTTGCAGGACTTCTGTTAATTTTATTTTATTTTTAGTTATTAGATTTGTCTTTTGTTTTTTTCTTTCATTTACTAAACATGAAATTTAATATTATTTATATTTTACGCTTAACAAATTTATTACACACTATGTATCGTATTAATGGACATTTATAGCGTTTTCCATTCACCGCACTTGTGCGCACTCAGTGCGCAATCAGGGCAGCATTCGTGCTCCATTCGACCACTAAGGAGCAACAATGCACAGAAGTTCATGTCCCATTCGCACAATTACACGGAACCAGGGCGCACTCAGAGCGCCTACGTCATCACCACCGTCACTGTCTAGCTAACCTAACCGTTTACTACACACCATTTTGAAGCATTCTGTTCTAGACTAACAGCGCCCCACGAAGCAGAAGCGATCGAGCGAAGACGCCTTTCTCTCGATAATATACCGAGGAGTCTGTTCCGAAAAATACTTCTAGAGAGCAACCGCCGCTTCTGCGAGCAGAACAGACAGATACTGGAGGAGGCGCGGCTCCAGCCGCTGCCGCTTTCGGACGAAGAAATGTCGGACGAAGAGATGTCCGACGTGGAAACATCAAAGACCAACGAAGAGGTATCCCGTGGCGCCCAGCGAAACATCCGACGCTCTCTCGACCCCTCCCCCGACTCCCCACCCGACCAACCGACCAAAATCTTCCTGGCGGATGACGGCTTCCGCCTAGTCACCAAAGGCGCTAAACCACAACCCCCAAAGGAAAGCCACCCAATAGAAACTGCAAACCCCTTCAACCCTCTCTCCCAACCTGTTTGTGCTGGCTTCCACCCAACCGATGACTGTCCCTCCCACACATCCAACAACCCATTTACCCCCAAATGCACAAACTGTTCCCAAAACCACCCCGCCTATGACCAACAATGCCCTGTAATAGCAAAAGCCCGAGAACTACGAAACACCCAACTGACCAAATCCTCATCCCACCCACCCCCGTCCAATACACCCCAAAACTTCCCAACCTTAAGACTCTAGAACCAATCCTACGCCTCTGCTACCAACCCAAACCAAACACAACAAACCTCAGCCCAACAACAAACCACCTCATCAACCACCCAAGATATTAAAGACCTCCTCTCCCTCCTCCAAAACCCGACCATCAAAATGATTATCCTTAACCTAAAACCCCTCCTCGAAATCCTTAAAGGCCCAGAGGACATAATCACAAAACTGATAACAGCAGGTATCAAATTAGTTGAAATCCTCAACTAATGGCTCCCCTCCCTAAAATCCTAACCCTTTCCTCGTGGAACGCGCGAGGCGGCATAAACCAGAAAAAAACCATCCTCACCCAATTCCTTAAAGACTACTCCATCGGGATACTATTTCTACAAGAGACGTGGCTGACACCCGACAGATCCTTTTCCATTCCCAACTACATCGTAACCCGAACCGACAGAACATCATCCGCTGGAGGCGGTACGACAATCCTAATCCGAAGATCCATCCCACACACCCCTTATCAACTACCTCCCACAACAGCCCTAGAATGCACCGCAGTTGCCATAGGCTCCTCCACATCCCAAATACTCCTGATATCCTGCTACAAAACCCCCCACATACCAATTCCAGACTCCGACCTAGACACCATCAAAAACCTTCCATACCCTTTCATAAGCGCAGGCGCCCTCAATAGCAAATCAACGTCGTGGGGCTGCATGACCAGTAATGCAACCGGTTTCCGACTTGAACATTTTATAGACATAAACCCCCAAATCCAGCTGAAAGTACCCACGGAACTTACCCACCTAGTCCGAAACAACACTCATGACATTCTAGATATTATCCTACACTCCTCACAAATATCAATAACCATCCCCCACCCAAAATACGACTTATACGACCTCTCAGACCACCTCCCAATCATCTTCACAAGCTCCTCAACCTCCAACTACATTCTCCCAAAACCCCCATCAATACCAAACACCGACTGGAAAAAATTCAAACGCCTACTATCCAAGAAAATCCACGTTCCCCAGCTATCCTTACCACTCAATCCATAGACAACTCAATAGACCACTTAACCCACCAGCTAAAACAATCGTACCGGAAAACCACAACCTACTCCAAAAACACACACCCCACCCTCCCTGGCGAAATACTGATGATCATACGACACAAACGACAAGTTCAACGACACTATTACAAATATAGACGACGACGACGACAGACGAGAATTAAAAAGGACACAAAAGACTATACACAACCTACTTAAACATCACGAGACACATAAGTACGACGACTTACTAACTGACAATAGCAGCCCCAACAACATACACAAAATCATAAAGACAATCAGAAACCACCTCACTCCCATTTCCCCTATCCTAACCACCAACAATACCTTAACCTTTGATCCCCAAACCATTACCAACACCCTCGCCCAATCCCTAGCCGAACGCTTCCGCCCCTCCAACATCCCAATCCCAGACAGTGTCCTTTGGAATTTCCTCGAAACCTCACCTCTACCTCCCGACCAACAACGGACCTGGACGACGAACGACATCGAAGTCAAGACAATACTCAAGACGATAGACTGCAGTAAATCGCCCGGACCCGATGGAGTCCTCCCATCCCAACTCACTCACCTAACAAAAAACGCAATAAACCTGATCACCCTAATCCTCAACTCCTGTCTAAAACTGTCCTACTTCCCATCCGCCTGGAAGATCGCTCGCGTTACCATGATCCCCAAACCCGGCAAGGATCATCGGCTCCCATCTAACCACCGCCCCATTAGTCTACTACCTATCCTCGGCAAATTATTTGAAAAAATACTTCTCCTCCGTCTAACACCTCTCCTCGACCCCATCATAACCAATTTGGCTTCCGTGAAGGTCGCTCGGCGGCCCTCCAAACCTTAAACCTCTCCCTAACCATCGCCACCCCACTTCAAGATAGAAAAGAAATCCCTGCTATTTTCACAGACCTAACCCAAGCCTATGACACCGTCTCCCACCCAATCCTACTCATGAAAATTCGACCCTATATCCCCGACCATATTCACACCATACTACAAAGCTACCTAAACCATCGCTCCTTCCACATCCGACACATGTTAAAAACCTCCCCAAATTACCCTATCCATGCCGGCGTCCCGCAGGGCGCTGTGCTATCCCCAATCCTTTTCTCCATTTATATAAACGACGTTCCACAAACACCTGGTGTACAAACTCTCCTATACGCCGATGACCTTGCCTTCCTAGCTTCCTTCAACTCCCTAAATAGATCCCTTTCCTACCTACAAGATTCCCTAAATAACTTCCACCTCTGGGCTTCCCAAAATTCCATCATCATAAATCCCTCCAAATCCCATGCAATCCTGTTCTCCTACAAAACGTACACATCCAACCCCCCTCCTATAACCATCGGAAACGAACCTATCCCCTGGACGCCAGAAATATCCTACCTCGGTGTAACCTTCTCCCGCAGACTCCTTTGGTCCCATCACATCCACAAAATCACCGTAAAAGCAACCAGGATCACCAACACCCTACACCCTTCCTCACCAATCCCCACATACCCACCAAAAGAAAAATTCAAACCTACAACTCCTATATCCGTCCCATCGTAACATACGCCCATCCCACCTGGTTCGCTACATCCCACACCAAACTAACCCGCGTAGAAAACCACAACATCCGCCTCATTTTCCGCCCACCCATGTACACCATTTACAACTCCATACGACTCCAAAACAAAATCCCCCATATCCTCACATACCTCCACAACTCCACAATAGCCCAAATCCAAAAATATATCAACAATCCCCTATTCCGAAACCTAATCCTTCCCCATTACCACATCCTCAGAAACCCACCACGACACACCCGTAAAAAACACCCCTTGGACATCCTCAAACTTCCCCCTCCTATAACCTAAGCCAGAGGACATTAACGAACCCCTAAATACATAACCGACTGACAACAAACCGACTGAATAACTGACACGCTGTATACGCCGTCTACAACAAAACACAACTCCGCCGCCTCCTTTAGCGAAACCCTTACCAATCTCTTCCCCCACCCCTCCCCACCCTATCCCATCCCATCCCAGTCCTCCCCCTCCCACCCCCCGTCATCCGCAACCCTAACAAAATAACCCCTCTCTCCACAGACAACTAACCCCTCCACAAACAACCAAGACTCCTGGTCCCCGTCCTGTACGGGGGAGAGGAGTCGAAAACCCCTCAACAAAAACCCACCAATAACGCTCAACGTTCGAAGAGACCCCGCAAGGGGTCAGGCGAACACGAACTTTACACCTCGTGAAGCACTGTTGCAACGGGCCATTTTGAGGTTAGGTGCAGAAGTTATGAATGTTGATTTGGATTCGTGTGAAATTCAGGCAATGACACTATGAATGATGAAGTTTATCATGTTTTACAAGAAGTGTCTTAACATAATGTTGGTGACTTACAGGAAGCTTGGAAAATCAGTTTGTGTTTTTGTGAAATGTAACTTTGAATAACGTCTTGTTAACAAATACAGTGCCCTTTAGTAAACAGTATTGGTACGTCTAAATTTCGAAACGCTAACTAAAAATTAAAATAGTGACTAATGCCCTTACAAAATCATTCAAATATACTAAAAAAAAGTTCTCGCAATCGCATACATATGCCAGCGGTAATGCTCATGTTAACATATTTTTAGTTTTCAATAACCAAATAATTCTGCAGAAGATTTTCGGTTCAAAATCTAATGTACTATATCAATCATTGTCAAAGCTCGAGAAATAAAATTTCAAGAGATACGTTTTGAAGATAAGATAAGATTTTAAGTTTTCGATAGTTTTTAAATAAATAAATCACACGTTAATAATCTGTGAATTAAGAAATAAAGAATTACCAAAAGTTGTACACGTTGTGCTAAAATAATAAATATAAAAATTGTAACAACAGTCATAATTAAAAATTCTTATTTTTCGAGTTCTGTAAGTGTGAGAGACCAAGAACGGCTGTCTATGATCTCACTGGACAGCGCACACGCACTGACTCACTTATCAGTTCCGGAATCCGTGTCATTCGTTGCTGCCTTTCACGCGTGTGGGGCAGCACTGTTAGGCAGCGATGTCGTTTGGCCCTGCACTAGTGTGGGTTTCAGTACAACGAATGGAAAACGCTATTAGCCTCTAACGTAAATGTACGATCACTTTCTGCACTACCTGTAGTTTTCTAGCTACAAACGAAAATCCGTCTCCGTCGGGCTCGAACCCTAAGACTTCCCGGTCAGGACTACAGGTAGGGTTCGTAGAGCGGTCCGTACTTCTTAACGGGCTTGGTTGAAACAATTGTCTTCAAGGGAAATATTTCTTCAGTCTTGCTTTCGTAATTCTAATTACTATATAATGACGACATAATAAGACCTTTTGAAATGACCACATAGGATTTTACACACAAGGATTCAAAATATGAAATTGTAGTAAGAAACATAAAAATATTACACATTTATTTATGCGTCAATAAATACATCAAAAAATATATACCTGCCTGGAATATTTTTGTGAAACTGAGAACACTTTTTGCAAAGTTTTGTTCATTAATTGTTTCATTATTTAAGAGTTAAATTCTCAGTATATGTCACTCTAAAACCGGCTTCTTAGTAAACAATTGGCATGAATGGATCACTACATATTTCAGTTACTAGTTACCTCACTGCACATAATTCAAGAGCACATTTCCAAAGTGACGTATCTACACGAAATACAATTTTCCGAAAAGGAGTGTATTCACATTCAGCCTATTAGTTCAAGATATGTTTCAAAGGTTTTCAATTCCCTTTTTACATAGGAGAAACGAACTTTTTAGAACCATATTTGACAGCATAATGGAGGAGCGTCTTAAGAATATGATAATTATGACAACAAAACAGACTCTATTGAGTCACGTCGTTTTGAAAATCAACTTTTTGTTTGCGAAGGTCTGTAGTGCTCAATGATCTTGATCTTATATGTAGCAAACCACTTGCTCTAACATTGGGTAGACTGTATCCACGTTTTGTGGTCCTTTACAATGAAAAATTGGTTTACAGTAAGTGGTCACCGCTAGCACGTAAACTGTTGATAGAATTTTCTCCAAAACTTCTTTTTTCCCTATTGATATGGCCGAACTGAAGGCCATGCGAATTTCAAGGGAAATGAGCTGGTCTTATCAGAGTTTTCGAAAATTGCAAAAGGTATGTGCATATGTGTGCTATTGTAGCACCGCTAGTTGAAGCTAGTTTTCTTCCTTTTTCTGCCGGGTTTTTTTGGAGCATTTTCATTTCGTTGAGCTTGTTGAGGGGAAGTGTTGAAGTCTCTCCTTGAATCGCAACAGAACTGATAGCTTTGCGATAACATTGTAGCTCGTCAGGCCGCCGACAGGGTGGAAGGGGGTTGGGGAGGGGAGAATGTGGGAAATAGCTTTCGCGGTGCCCTGAAGCGCCACCTTCCACAGTGGACTCTAGGAGGTGGTGCCTGAAGCTAGTTCATTGGGCACATCCTCGCTATGTACCACACGTAAGATAAAGAAAATATTAAGTTTTATGAAACAAGGCGAACCCGCAACATGTTTGAGATTCGTTTTCAATGAGTGCAATTTTTAAGAAGTTCCGCCGTCCGGTGCACAATAAACATTATATTACGTATACTACTAAAATAGTATGTTTCGGTTGATCTACGAAACCAGAAGTGGTTTTACGTGCTCTACGAAACCAGAAGTGGTGTGTATAACCTTTCACTCATGGTTGTACCGCAGAAGGCCAAGGACATTACCCGGAATATTCCTTTCCATGCACGTAAGTAGTTGTGTTGTTCTTTGTGTGGGTTTCACTACGAAAAACCATAAATTTATCGGCTGACTTTAGGCGTCTACGAGAGGTGTTTGCTCAGTCTAGGGGGACACCCGCCCCCTAGAAATAGCCTGCGGTCAGTGTTACTATGGAGAGAGGCGGACTAAAACCGCCACCAACGATGCGCACTTGGCAGTATGGTACCTTTAATACAGCGCACGAGTTGCTAGTGGTTGCGTGTGAGAGTCAGGGAGAGACGATGAAGGAAGAATCAAAAGACGAAGAACAATCGGAGGCGAAATTTCCGGAGAGATGGCCGCTGAGGATAACAACTTCAAAATTTCGCTCAGGTAAAATAATATTGGTAATAGCAATCCGTTAGATGTGTGAATAGAGGCACGGATCAGTGCATCTATTTGCTCTTCATGATGTGTGCTTTTTCCACATATGCATTTTTACTTTCTTGTCTTCTGCGTACTTACATAGTAAGAGAAGGTATTGTAATGATGCAGCTGAAAGTGGCGGGTTCCCCTCCCCCCCCGAAAAACTCCCTGTTAACGAATTCCCTGTGTTGATCCCTGTAATCGAAAGAGAGGATACATATGCTTATTTACGTAGTAAATTACGACGTGTGGGCAGAACTCACGTTTTGTGAGTCCTTGATACCGAAGAACAGGTTTACGGCAAAATGTGTTCGCTGGTCCGTCTGTCTGTCCTTTCGTTTGTCCGTCCGTTTGTTAGCTCATTCAACAGTCCCCACTGTGGCCAACGTGGCGCTGAAAGCTTTTAGACGATGTAGTATATACGTTTTTAGCCTTTAAAAGTCAGATTAATCCCTTTTTTGCCAGCTAGAGATGTTCTCAAGCCTACGCTCAACTTTTATTTATTATCCACGCATAGGTGTAAGATAGAGTTGTAATCATGACATATTCCCACCATCGATCGTAGCTTATTTGGCCCGCCTCAGATTTTTCTTCCTCCACACAGCTATAGAAACTGAGACAATGTGTATTAGAAAGCTGAAGCTTCACTTTTGCCCAGGGCCCCACAGCGCGCTAGCACGTTGTTCATGAGTCTCCCCAGGGACCTGTTTAGATTATTTTCTCCAAAATTGATGTTTCCCACTCGATCTAGACAAACTCCAGATCCTGTAACTTTCAAATGGATATTTTGATTTTGGAGGTATCACATCAAATCCCAAAATTTTGAAATTTTTCTCCAAAATACCTTTAAATGTTTTTATTAAACGTTTTCCTCAAATCGGTTCTAAAAATTAAATCTTCAAATAAGGTCATGTAAATTATTTTCGAAAAAAGTATTTTTGGCGTAATTTCTCGTTGAATGCAATGGTATTTATTTAATTTTTTTTTAAACAAATCCAATTTTTTTCTTAATTTTTTTCCTATAAAGGACTCTTAAAATGGCGCTGGTTTTATTTTCGTTCAACTTTCTGAATTTTCGAACATTCCAAAAGTTAGAAATAATGCGGGGAAATATGTACTTGTAGCACAAAAATTGCCATAATGAAATCGGTTCTAAAAACCTAAGTTCTTTTAATAGGGTCATGTACACTCCTTTGAAAATGCGAGAAGATTTGCGTTATTTTCGATTTAAAAAATATTGTTTTTATTAAGAGCAGGGCTGATGGTATACTATACTTCTATCAAAAAAATATGGGTTTGCAAGTTACCTCCATGCAATTCTATGGCAAAAATGATTTTATTTTCACTTATTTAATTTAACCTACAAAACGTGAAATTAAATGCTGCACAATAAGTTTTGGTGAATTACTAAGAAATGAAGGCGGAAATTTCTCTTTCAGCTTTACGTCTGTACTTTCTAACATGGAGGAAACTTGCAAACCCATATTTGTTTGATAGAAGACGTAAACACTCATATTAATGTATCTATGTTAGATCTGAAAATGATAAAAAATTTAAAGCCCCCTGTGTTCTATTTTCCGTAAAAGCACAGTAACTGAGATAGTGACAAAATATCCCTATCTTGTAGGCTTAATAACCGACAAAGGTGGCTTAGGGCATCAACTGATGTGACTACAGTGTTTTTGTCCGTGAGTCTCTAGGGTTCGAATCCCGTCGGCGGGGAGATTTTCGACACATATAGCGAGGTCGAATTCAGCCGATGTCTGAAGGAGAATACTAGCGGCCGCCTGTTTTGATTGGTAGTTTTCCGTGGTTTCTCCAATCAACACCAGGCGAATGCCTGAGTAGTACCCTAGTAAACGGGCCACGAACCGCTCGTCATCTTTTCTTCCTCTTACACTTCCTATCCTCATCCCTTACACACACTCTAACATGCAGTACACTACAACACACGCCGGGAGATCGGTCTAAAGCTTAGAGTTTGTTCCGGCACGGGCGGTGCCCCGCTGGTGGAAGATACATGGTTAGGGAAAACCCTGCCAGCCGAAGGTAGGTTGGCACCGGATTGTCTCACTGATTTCGCCACTGAGAGGCATCAAATGAGCTTTCTGCTCTTTGCCTTTTATTTTCATTGTGCGTAAATAAGTTGTTCGTTTCCAGCGGAAGAAAATAACAAAATATATGTTGTAAAGATGTTTTGGAGTACCGTTTTCAAGTAGAAAAAAATCACATTTCTCTCATTCAATGCAACTTGAACGAGATATCGCAAATTCAGTTCAGACCTTCACATTAAAATGCGACTTTTGTCGATTCAAATATTGTGTTTAAACGAACTGTTTTCTCTTGGTAGAAGAAACATTACTATCGTCTTGAAGGACTGAATCTATTCAGAAGAAAAATCTATTCAGGCTTCAATTGAAACGATGGCGTTAAGCAAAAAAGAAAACCAATAAAAACTTCAACAGCAAAAAATTCACGTGCATTACGCAGTCAGTGAAAACGCAAGTTACTAACGATTTAAAATGTTCTGCGGTTGGGCTCAAACCGGGGAGTCGTTCAGAAAAATAGCCATTCATCAGCTCGCCTTGTCTTGATAGAAAAGGTAATTGCAGTATTGCCGCAGGGGCCACCGTTTCGGCGTAATTAAGTTTGGAAGATAATTTGTTTATAACCACTTTTTAATTTCCAGGCAATAAAGATATGGGGACGTCAGTAGCACCACTACACAGAGAATATCTAAACACATGTTAATTTTTTTGTTTATGTTCACCCTACAACAGTCCCATTCGACGCCATTAAAATTGCAATAGTGTTGTTTATTAGCACATAACTCTTAAACGAGTAAAAACATCTATACGGCAAATTCACGTTTCATTGATTATTTCGTGTTTCCGTGTAATAATTTTCATTCAAATAATTAATTTATTTTTCATTCGACTGAACGCTCCCGATTTTTTCACAGATTTTCTGTGTATGTGTTAAACTTCCAAGGTATTGAATCCTGTTATTCTCGGAGCCTTACAATATCACGAGTCGCCATTGCGGTCGCGCCATCTTTGATCACGCGAACACGAGCACTCCCGGTCCCACTACTTCCCCCACCTCTTCCACGAGCGCGAGCGCGTCGGGCGCTGTCGACATCTGCACGGCCCGCGCCGTAGCTCCGCGCCTGCGACCCTCGCCACCCGCGCCCCGCGCCACCCCTACGATCCACGCCCCCCCCCACTCTCCACGCCCCCCCACGCTCCACGCTCCACGCTCCGCGCCCCGCGCCCCGCGCCCCGCGCCCAGCCCTCAGCACCCCGCGCCCCACGCCCCGCGCCCACCGCTCCGCGCCACGCGCCCCGCCCCCCGCCCCTCGACCCGCCCCTCGACCCGTCCCTCGACCCGTCCCTCGACCCGTCCCTCGACCCGTCCCTCGACCCGTCCCTCGACCCGCCCCTCGACCCGCCCCTCGACCCGCCCCTCGACCCGCCCCGCGACCCGCTCCGTGACCGCCGCCCCTCGCGCCCCACGCCACGCGCTACGCGTCACACACCACGCTCCACGCGCCCGCGCTCCGCGCACCTCGACTCAATCCCATGTCCCCTGCGCGGCCATGCTGCCCTGCCCTCTACTCCGCATTCCATACCGTCCTCTCCGCGCTCTTGCTCAACGCTCCACGACTCACACCCCGACTCCACTCCTCCTGCACCACCAACTCCGCACCAGGGCATTACACTTCGCGGCCCGCCCCTTTGACTCCGCGCCCCAAGCTTCCTTGCGGCTGAGCATCCTACGCCTTCCGCTCCACGTCCCGCGCCCGGCGGCCGCGCCGGACCAGCGGACGGAGTGGGCGTCCCGCTCCCCTCCCCTCACAGCGTTCCGCGCCAGCGCTTCCCCCTACTCCGTAGACACCGCAGCAATCCGCTCGCTAGCAAGCGGCATGCGCAGCCGACACGCTGCTTTTTTGTTTGAACTACCCCCACCTTTCGGGCCGCCCGCGCCGATGGCGGGTTGAAGCAGATTCTTACCCAAGTTAATGAAGTTTCATGCTACAGGGTTTAGTGGGTAGGGTCTTAGTAAATGGCGATTTTGTTTTTCTTTCGATCTCTTCCTGTTTCTCGTATTTTGTTATACTTTTTCTTGTATTGTTTCTTATCAAATTTTCTTTAAAAGATAGACATTCATTTAATTATTTCGTTTATCTTATCGCCTGTTTTCAACTCCTTTTCTATCACTTCGTAAACATTATGAATATATATGAATCGTGCCCAGTTTGGATCAGCGCAGGAAATATAATACAATAAAACTCGTAGTAAACCAAAATCAGTTCCTCCGCACCGTAACAAATGTCCCATGGTACATTTCCAACGCTCAACTCCATAAAGAATTCCAGCTAGAACCGTTAACCAACAACATCATTTTTGTATCCACCTACTTCTTTCAGAACATCTCGTTTATACCCAACCTAATCACGCTAAGACTTTGCAAAATTCCAATACACAGAACCCGCATCAACTATAAATTTCCTTTCCATCGATTCCTAAATAAATTCTCAGATCTCGAACCAAAGTAGAGATATTATATAAAGATACCTCTACCACCCTTGTAGTAATGAAAGTTGTATTTTAAGATTATTGCTAAGATTATTGTAAGTTATTATAAGTAGATATAAGCAACTACAACACATGTAAAGTGTATTAAACACTGATATTTGTATTGTTCTATCCAAGAGAGCATATATATATATATATATATATATATATATATATATATATATAATATAGTACGAAGTTGCTCTACAGCTATCGCCGTTTCTCCGCTCTGTCTCCATGCCTCTCTATTTGACGATAGATCATCTCGCATTTCTCTTGCCGTAATAACCTCTTGCACTCCCTGTTGCCATGCAAGTCTGGGTCTTCCTCTCTTCTGTCTTTCTGCGGCACCCATTGCAGGACTCGCTTTGGCCATCTTTCATCTTTCATTTGCATAACATGACCGTACCAGACGATTTGTTTTTTATCTCTTTCGTCAAGAATAGATTTCTTTACATCCATTATCTTTCTTATGTCGTCGTTCCTAATTCGGCCACACCTGCTACAACAGCAACTTTTACGCTAGAAGTCCATTTTAAGGATCAGCGGCTTCCCTTTTGTTCTTTTAGCAATCTCCCGAACTTCTGAACCGTATGTTGTAACACTCTTAACTAGTGAGGAGTAAAGACGTCTTTTCGTAGTGTTAGTGATGGTTTTGTTCCATAAGACTGAGTTTATACTTCGTGTCACGTTTCCCAAGCTTATTCGTTTCTCAATTTCTTCTTGGCTATTTCCCTTATTGTTAAAAAGTACACCAAG
Organism: Gryllus longicercus; assembly: GCA_038098605.1. Classification (NCBI taxonomy): domain Eukaryota; kingdom Metazoa; phylum Arthropoda; class Insecta; order Orthoptera; family Gryllidae; genus Gryllus; species Gryllus longicercus. The sequence goes on from JAZDUA010000615.1 coordinate 627,297, forward strand.
GTATTTGTACCCCAGAAGATCTTTAATCTCATTGTTACCAACTGCCAGGTATTCAGATTTGTCCATGTTAATGTTAAGTCCTGTTTTTAAAAAGTGTTCATTGAGTTTACGGATCATGAAACTCAAATCGTCCCCATCTTCTCCAATTACTAAATAAATAAAATTTAAAAAAGTATGGATAGGGTTTTCCGAAAAGACTAAATTGATGGATTCTGTACTTCTTGCATCAACGACATCTCCATAAACAACAATAACAAGTGCATTTGCACCGGATTCGAATGCAGATAATTCCGCATAATTCAAGTTACATTTCATTTCAGACAACGCAACATGCCGATATTCTTCTGTTACCATTAATACCGATTTCGACGTTTCCACTGAAAACGCAACGGTGCTGTTTTCTTGTTTTACACTCTAAATTCACCCCACTCGTTCTTTACGTGTTTTCATATTTTCATTCTAAATGACAATATTTTTATGTGTGGTCACCGAACCAATTCTAGCTGTTTTACCTATCAAATATACAATACGTCAACGTCTATTTTTTCAGTGACACATTATAATTAATGACCTATTTATTCACAATCTTTGTGATTTGCATGAATTAAACTGTCATAACATAAATGGATGAGTTGTTTCGGTCGTTATTGAGATCTTATGTCACAGAAAATTATAAACATAAAAAAGATGAAAAATAATATAAACCGCATATGAATATAAGATGTGAATATCTATTCTACTATTGATATAGTAGTACACCACAGATATAGAAGTATATCTGTGGTTTAAATTGTTCTATTTATTTTATTTAGCATTCATATCATCTCTGTGCAATGGTTAATATTTTAAGATGGACCGAAACATCGTCATCCATTTATTATATGTAATAATGTTTTAATTAAATTATTAGGTCTGTGAATAAGTATGCCATTTATTATAATAATTGGGCCATTGTTTCAAAGCTGAATTAAAATAATGCAAACAGACGTGTGAAACTACCGAAATATAAATTTTATGTTACGAACCTGATGTGAATATTATTCAATGAAACAACTATACTTAAACAACTTAACATATCATGGACAATTTGTGTGTGTGTGTGTGTGTGTGTGTGTGTGAGGGTTTAAATAAAAATGCTGACATTACGATCAATTTCGTGCAAAATAATTACCATTACTGACATGATATTGTATTTAATTAGAAATCACAGAAACCCCGATTAAGTTCTCACCGAAACACGGATATAACACGTTAATACGGCAAAAACTAGTAACTATTATTCACACATTCTGAAAATATTGCATACTTCCGGTACGATTTCTCAGTCCTAGTATAATAATTGTCGTTTATTGAACACAGAGCGGATATTTGTATAAGAGAATCCTCCAATTGAAGTAGAAGTCAGAGAATTACTTATTCTACGCACTTCAACCCAAATACGAAAAGAACGGCTCGTCCGGTTTCGACATTGTCATTGTAGCGAAGCATTGGCCGGAGGGTGAAAAGTTATCGCTTCCTTTGTGGTAGCCAAACAAAGCCTTCGATCGCAGAGAGTGTGTAGGCGACTAAGGAAAGAGGGAAGTGGATGAAATTACCTTCCGCCAACGAATAAATAGAAGAAAACTTCCTTTTGTCTGGAACATTTTATCCGTGCTAACGAATTTTAGAAGATTTGCCATATGGTCCCCAATTCTAATAATAATAATAATAATAATAATAATAATAATAATAATAATAATAATAATAATAATAATAATAATAATCTTTCCCCAATCCTTCCTTCTCCCCTTCCTCCTTCACCTAATTCCTTTTGCGGATGGGTATTCGTATAGTTTTCGGTCTCTTTCTTTTTCCTCTACGAAAGAGTTGCCAGGTTGTTCCATGTATCTGAAATTACATCTAAATATCTAAAAGGAAGAGACGTGGAATTCAATAGGTAGGAACTAATTGTTATTTAATTGATTGATAATTTCGTGTTTCCGGATGCGACCCCTGGATGGTGAGATCAGGCGCCAGAGTACACGTTGGCTCGCGGAATTTTCTCCGTCCGAGTTGCTTCCACCAGCTGGGTACCGCCCCATACGGGACGAGCTCTAAGCTCCCGACTGGTGCATGTACGTGCGTGATCAGAGCAGCCGGTCGCTAGAATTCTCCTCCAGAGAAAGGCTGAATTCGCCCTAGCTATGTAGCTAGCGCCAGAAATCCTGCCACAGTTGGGACAGGAGCCCTAGGACGCCCCGATTAGTGTCGCATCAGAGCTGGAACCGACCTACACGTCGGTTTTCGGGGTTTCCTGCAGCGTCACGAGAAACTCCGATCCCTTACTATAGCGATAGGAAAGAAACAGACAAGTACGCTCGCCCTTGCAAAATCTTCACAACTGTTATCTTGCCATTTTGTCTTTCTGCATGTCGCTTATTTTTTGCCCGGAAACACAAAATTAGCAATCATTGTTAACTACAGGATTTGTATATATTTATTTTCTGTAAGTTTGTTCAAAAGGAGTTCGGTCGAATGTACTATTTGCAAAAGGTGGATGGTCGCTGTGCTCGCTGGAAACTTCACGTTCAGCCAGTCGGGTTGAGGAGAACGTGGGATGAAGAGCGATAGCGCGGTTGTGCGATGGTCATAAAACAGAGCGGGCGGCGGGGGGAGCGTCCGGAGGGGGCGAAAGGAGAGGGACGGCGGACACCTCACTGCTGGGATGTCTTGCGTTCTGTTGCCTCTCAATGGAACAAATGTGACGCGCTCAGGAAGGATGACCCTGAGAAACTTGCTTAATTGTCTACAAGTCAGGAGGGCGCACAGATTTGCAAGCCATTTCAAATTAAGTAGTAGGTACTTTGCCGAAATACTTAATCTGTAATAATAACTTTTTACGGAATTTTTCGAATATACTCCGAGATATTAGTAATAATATGTGTTCTTGAATTTCTGAATTTTTACTATGATTTATTTAACTGTGCACTTGACGTAAATAAGCTGTTTACGGTTTTAATTCAATCGGGAGCTTGAACGTCCCCATAGTGATGTGACTGTAGCGACATATAAACTTCCGATTCGATGAAACCGTCAACAGCTGATTTACGTCAAGTGCACGACTAAATAAATCGTACTATAATGAACTATAATCCGCCACAGAAATCTATCTTACATTGACCGTATGTAGGTCTACACCAAATATGCAAGACTTGTAGCCGACCAATGTTGATCCTTTTCATATTACTTTTTGTTGTACTTCAGATGCTCTTAGGGACGTGTTATCAGTCTTACGAATATTTATTGGAAACGTTCACAACTGCCTTGCACTAAACATCAACTCAAACATCCCTCTCTAATGACATATTTTTTGTTTATGTAAAATGTAGGTGTAGGGACAGGACATGAAAGGAGGGATCTCGCACTTTGTGGACCGTTGTTTACGATACTGCCCTGGTATTCATCTGGAATTGATCGGGATAAATTACGGAAACGTCCGAACGCAGAAACAGAAGGAGGTAGCTTAGGGCATAAACTATCATTGCAGTGCTTCTGACCGGGAGTACCTGCGTTTGAGTGACGATGGTGGTAGGATTTTCGACTCTGAACTTGTCAGCTAGGTCGAATTCAGTCACTATCTGGAGGAGATTTGTAGCGGCCGACTGCTCTTATCGGTAATTTTCCGTGGTTTTCAGATGAAAACCACGCGAATGCCGTAGCAATACCCTAACAAACGGGCTACGAACCGCGCGCGATCTTTCCTTCCTCTGCCTACCTTCACCCCTTTCACACACACAATAACATGCAATACACACCACACATGCTGGGAGATCGGTCGAGAACCTAGAGCTTGTCCCGGGTGGGGTGGTGCCCCGCTGATGGGAGATACCTGGTTGTGGGAAACCCGCTAGCCGATGGTAGGTCGGCGTCGGATGTCGCCATCCAACGGGGGAAGACCACCGCTATCTCCAGAGGAAAGCGTGCACTGCACTAACAGGAATAATGACCTTAGTCGTTGACGCGCCCGTAATCATTAACAATCAATCACCGATCGCAGAAGGGCGGTTTTATTGAATTCGCATTTAGATTTCTGCATTGTCCGATTTAGCTATTTATGTTACCTAGCGACGATAATTCACGGACGGGGCCAACAAGAGCATCGCCGTCTACGAAGTTTTCTTTACATACTTGCAACTTTCGTACTTTTTTTAACCAACTGCACGTCCCATAAGGGAAAGGGCCTCCTGCTCGCGCAGGGAATTATTAATCCTTCTTTAATGAAGTGATAGGATGATGATGGTGAAGTGACGATCACAAATACATCCATGCCAAGGCGGGATTCGAACCTGCGACCCTTCGATCCGAGATCGCCACGACAACAATGCATTAGCGATCTCGACTCTACGGATGAACTTCGTACTTTAGGGCCTGGTTAATTTACATTTAACAAACATTTAAAATTATTGGCGTCATGGATTACTACCAGAATTTATAGTTTTGATGAAGAAAAATATGTGTAAGAACGACTTTCAAACTGCTTAAAACGTTATGGCGCGCACGCTAGTACATCATGGTTTCTTTGTCAAAAATTGTATCGAAATCACTATTAATTGACTGCATAGGATTTTCTCATCTTTTACTCCTTTTTAATCGTCCCTAACGACACTACTCGTGACGTTATGTTGCCACCTTTGTATTTCATCTCCGCTCTGCAATCTGAATATTGTCTTTTTTTTTACTTAATTCCATCTTCATACTACATTCTCTATAACCTATGGCATTCCATTTCTTTTTCTTCTGTCGAATTCACCTTTTTCATTTTGATCTTTCTGTCGAATTTTAAATATACTTCCATTCATTAGTGTTCGTTCTCATCTTATGTAATCTATCAATCTTCATCCCTCTAGTAGAATTGCGTCGTAATTGAAGTACATTCCAGAATTTCATGGTTACAATTAATATTATGAACGTGAAGTGCTCAAAGAGTCAGAATTATTGGAACTTAATACAAAAACTGCTAGCCATTGTAGGTTCATCACATCAAAGACTTGCAAAGTTGGGTATCTTCTTAGTGCGTTGATGGTCCGTTTCAGAAATTTGCCCATAACGTCATAATTAGACTCGTATTATCAGACTAAACGAGTGCGCTTTGACTGTCATTGACTTTTTCCACATTTATTTTAGTGACTTGTGTTGCTATGCACATAAAATTAGACTGTTCTTATGTTTATGGATAAAGTAGTAATATTTAAGAACACATAATATGAAAATCATCACATAATAATGTAAAATGTATAAATACTATTTTTACTACTCTTCTACATACTTGTAGATAACGACACTTCTGTTGTTTGATCTCTTAGTTTACTTGATAAAATTGCTACCGTATATGCTTCATTAAACGGCAGGCAACGATAAGAATATTATGGCGGTCTATCTCATTCTTATTCATGACGTTTATTCTTTTGTAAGCGTGTCATTATTTCTCTGATGATGTGAATACTTGAATGCTTTTGTTTACTTAAAACGTTTAGTTATTATTAAACGGTGCTCAATTCTGTTAAAAATCTTCTACTTTTAAGTGAGTATACTTAAGTAATGTATATTTTAAACAATGCACAGTTAAGAACGGGTTCGGCGAGTCGGAAAATAATTTTTTAGGACAAACTTTTTAGTCTTAAAACGCCGAAGATTGATTTCCAGATGAGCTGATAAATACGACTTCACCTTTGCTGTATTAATTCTCATACAACCTTAAATTTTTGTCAGACCTAATATTTGCACCTGTTTTCGAATGTGACATACTTCTAAAAAAGAGTACCCACGCTATATTAAAAAGCATTATAACCATTGAAAGAACACGATCTACGAATAAATGAAGCTGCAAATGCGCATCAAGAGTAAACAGTGTTGCTGGGTAAACATTTCGCATATTCTTACTCACCTAGAAGCCTGGAAACAGCTCATCCCATCCATAGTGGTAGACGAAGAAAACGGCATACAGGAACACGATAATGTGTATCAACAGCAGGACCATCACTTCGTCGTATCGCCAACGTTTGTGGCGCACGCGTGTCATTTCGCAGCGCGGTATTCACGGGCGCGTGTCGGCCAGCGGTCGGGTCGGCGGGGCGAGCGACGCGCGTGCGAACGACCTCTCCCACGCGGCTGCTCGCGTTCGCCTGTGCCCGCGGCGAGATCACCCCGCTGGAATTTCATACTCGCTCCACCTTGCCGCTCGCAGGTGACGGCGCCATTGGACGCCACGGTGGATGACGTAGGCGGGGAGGAAGCGAGAACATTGCCCGGGATGGGATGCTCGAGCTTCGATGTCCCGGCGGAGGCGGCTCTCTCAGGCACTTTCGTGATAACAAAGAGATATTGGTCTCTTCGTTGCCTGAAATTGGATCTCCGTGCTTCCTGAAACGCTGTATGTTGTCTGACACACTTCCTCCTCCTTCCTTTCTTTCTTCACAGGACAATGCTGCGTTAAATGCTTGTGCTGGTTGTCACTGTATGTCGATGACAATAATTCGTGCAATTGAGGTCTGAGGAGACTTCGTTTTCCAGTGACCGACATTTAAGCATTACTAAACATTATTTATCTTTTGTTAATTGTTACTTCATTCATGTGAAACACGAATTTTAACTTATATCACAAGAAAACTTTACGAAAATACACGCAAAGCTGCCAGAAGAATTCTTTTGAAATAATATAAAAGTGGTTTTCTTTATTCTTCTTCTTTCGTAACATTGCTTCCGTTTGTAAATTGAATGAACGTAATGGCAGGCAACATGACCAAAGGCACGATTGATAGAGGAATTAGCAAAGCATCATAATTTTATATTACGATATATATAAGATGATAACCATGAATTATGATTAAAAAATGAATCCAATAAATTAATGTATTCAGCCAGGCGGAGGGACCAAACTTGCAAGAAAAAATCACTTTTGTAGTACTCGTATTAAGGACACTCAAAACGTGGATATTGACTGCATTATTTATTCTAGGACGTAATTCTCTATGTAGGGAAATAGAAATAATCCACTTCTTTGGATTTCAGGGACCCATAAAACGTGGTTATTGATTTAAAAGTCGGCATTTTCCCCAACAAAATTACGTAATTTCCTCTTTCTACAGAGTAGGCATGAGAAAGTATAATATTATCGATGCTTTGATAATTGCTTTTAGAGATGTACCACGTGAGAGAGAGAAAGGGGGAGTGGGAGAGGGAGAGAGAGGGAGAGAGAGGGAGAGAGAGAGGGAGAGAGAGAGAGGGAGAGAGAGGGAGAGAGAGAGGGAGAGAGAGAGGGAGAGAGAGAGGGAGAGAGAGGGAGAGAGAGAGCGCGCATAAAAGAGGTATAGATTGCAATGGTAGTGCTGCACTAGCTTCTTATTGTCCCTATCGTTTACGCATTTAGTTAAACCCTGAGAAGTACACTAACTCAGAGGTTATAGTGGTACTATTGTCATATCCGATTGTGCCACTTAAGCAAGAAACTATTAATATAGTCCAATGGTCACAATAAGACAACTGCTCAATCCGCTTCATTTCGTGCCCCGATTATCTGCTTATCTTCAAGAACATGAGTTTTTGTACGTATTTGGGACTGTATTTAATTAATTTTTCGTCTGTGGATAATGTGTTTCAAGTTTTTATACTATATCTATTGTGCCGTTACGTGTGTTTGGTAAAAAATGATAGTTTTACCTTACTAAAGGTAATTTGTGGTGGTCAAAGCATGTTCGCAGCACGTTGTATAAACGTTTTTCCTGCATTTTTACATAAGCAAATACCATTCTTAGCCGGGTGGCCGAGATCGCTAAGGCAGTAGTTCCATAGTGATATCGGACCAAAAGGATCGCGGGTTCGAGTCCCGCCTCGGGCATGGTTGTATTGTGTTCGTCCTTTCACCCCTTATCATCATATCGTGTCATCCTCTCACGCAATCCTCACACAACCTCACAGTAGCCATACCGTCACACGTAATAGTGGTCGCTAATGACCCAAAAGTTGATGCGACCTTAAATAACACACACAGGCGCAATAACATTCACAGTAATTTTATGAAGTCGCTGAACCCCTGATTTGTGGAAAAATCTCGTTCAGAACTTCAGGGTTTTTCTTAATGTCCAACTGATCTCCATTCCTCGAGTGGCGAGGAGAAATGATAGGAAGATAGTTATTTGGGAATTATGCCCTACTTTTCTAAGTCTGGCAACGAATTATTTTTTTTATTATTGCTCTATTAAGATATTACTCAATTCTACCTATTCCTTACCTAACAAGTGTTATGACATCTAGGTGATCATATTTTGTGTGATTTTAATTGATTTTGTTTGAATTACTAAGTTTTCTGTCATATTTGGCATAGACTAGTTTTTTAGAATAAGAGAAAACTGCTGATGTTTTAAATTATCTAGCTATCTTGAACAATGAGATCGACATGAAAATTGACATTTAATTAAATAACAATGTATAATCGTTAGTGAAGTAAGGGAAGCACACGAATGGCATAATGTTATTGTTTCATGAGTAATTAAATGTACTATTGATTCACCGGTTGCAATGAGCAGCCAGCATCGTCGTTCCTTCTGACACGACACTAACTACAGAGCTACGCAGAATTCACCCACGGTTTGGAGGAGAATTCTAGCGGACGGCTGCTCTGATCGGTGTAGTTTTCCGAGGTTTCTCCGATCAATACCGGGATAAGGGCGGAACAATATCTTGACAAATGGACACCGACCGCGCGCGATCTGTCCTTTTTCATCCTTGTACCCTCCTCTTCCCTTACATATACACACATAGATACATGCACTACACTACCACTCATATCGAGAAACCAGTCAAGAGCTTACACCCAGCTCTCACCATGCTGGATACTCGGATTCACTTGAAATTTCGCCATCTGGTAGAACACCATGCCAAACCCACAGATACAAATTTTGAAGTGCTATGGCGTATTAGAAATAGTGTTTTAGATGCGTTTTGCATTGAGACCTTTCGTGACCTCCGCGCCTTCCTCAGCGGATAAAACGTTCCTTCGGCAGCGCCAGGAAGAGACTTTCAACCGGTGTCAGATTTCTAGCGCGTTCGTTCACAACTGATGGCAAAGACCACACACGAAGATTGGTCTCTTTTTAGTTTGAACTTCAGAGTGACACGCGTTCTCAATAATTCTACCAAAGTCTGTTGAACGGGTCCATAAATTACGTAACGCTGAAGAGGGGGGAGGGAGTTTGAGACAGCGTTGTGCTGCGTTTCATAGGGGAAGGGGCGGGGGTCATAGTTTAGTGTTACGTAATGCTGATATTTTATTTTTAAAATCTTTCAACATTTGCTGAAATAATTCCTTTTATTTAATCTTCCATTAAAATATTACCATACTAACAAATTAAATGAAAATATAATAAATTAAAGAAGTTCTATTCCATAAATTGCTACAATAAGTAAACACATTTTAATTAGTGATATATTGATTGAATACTGGGACAGGGAGGGGGCTTGTCGCAAGAGTTACGTAATTATTAGAAGGGGGTTCAAGTGCGCGTTAGACGTGCGCTACAGGGGGGAGAGGGGGGTAATCAAAATACCCCAAATTTGTTACGTAATTTATGGATGACCCCTACGGATGTCGTAAACCAATGCTATCATTAAGGAAACTGAAAAAAAAAAACTTACACACAGTGCACTTGATGACATAGTATAGTCGGGAGCTGACATGTTTGCGTGCGGAGAGCGGGATGCTTTTGACTTATTTGTTTTACTTATTATCGTCTGCAGTTAATTTTTGCCTATGGAAACCTGGAGCAATATACTTGGGGGAATAGTTGCGGACTAGGGGGGGGGGAGGGCAGATTCCAAGAACACCGAACGCATTCCGCGGCCTCGCAATCAAGTAAGCTCCCGACTATATGTTACATTCGATGATTTAATTTTCTATTAGACCCCATTATTGTGAAAATTTTGTTTACAACCGGAAAGTGAAATGTAATTATTAATTAATGTACCTTATTTATTTATTGTATATCGAGGTATCATTTTCAGGGAACAATATCTTTGCAATAATTGTATTTTACTAATTCAAGCTTGTGTTCGACCTTTTTGTCTGTCCAAACTTGCCATGTAAACATTTTTTTTTCACCCCACCTGCCCTCCGAGGCAATTGACACCTTGAAGACAGATATGCTGAGAGCAGCGGTGATTTCCCCGCTTGGACAGGCAGTAAGGTCATTAAAGGTCTCAATACTAATTGGCGCAAAATCACTACTCGCACTTTAAAATTTGTATGTAGGTGTTTTGAAAGGTGCTGAACAAGCTGGTAAAATTGCATGTTAATCGGAGTATCCATCACGGTGAGTGTCGCGTGTTGGAATTTGTTCTGGCTGAGACAGTGCCACGCAGTGGAAGATACTCCGAGAAGAAAATCCCGCAGGCCGACTTGTAGGTCGGCACCTGATCCCGCTTTCCAACTGAGGGAACACATCCATCTCTCGGAATATAACATGCACTACACCTACGGAAATAATGTTCATAGAAGTTGACGCGTCCAGAAACACTAAATAATTTATTATTATAACATGTACTTCGCAACAGTTCCACTTTTGAATGCTTTATTCTAGAATTCTTTCCCGTCTCGACATACAACAAAGATTTGTATATTCCCCTCTCGAATTTGCAACGGTCCTAAAAGAGCACGTGTAGTCATCTCAAAATTATCAGTAATGCTTAACTCGTCTTCGTTTGACAAGTGACATCAAACATGGATGAATGTATTCAAACGCTAGCATGCATGCCAGGTATGATGCAGTTTCGATTAGTGCAATAGAGTTCGTTTGACGTTTCAAACAAGTTACGTAATAATTGTATTTATATACCCGTGGTGTTAAATATTTACAAGGTCAAGGTTATGAGTTCTTCTTCTGCCTGCCCGATACTTTTTCAAATTTCCTATAATTGATGTCAGGTGTTTATTAAGTCGTTTTACTCTCTTACCTTACTTTGTAAGTAGACAAAGTATTGTAATCGTACGCCTGAAAACGAAGTCTTATTGCCGGACATACAAAAAGACTCCTATTGCCGGGCCTGGTAAGAAAAACTGGATAAATCGTATTTTAAATGACATAGATAGGAATTCGGTATTCTTGTCTTCTGAAGTGAAATGAATTAATAAAATTTTCATAGTTAAACGAACGTGATATTGACTTTTTCTACCGGAAAAGGTCGCTCAGGGCATCAACTGTTGTTACTGCAGTGCCTTTGACCAGCAGGTCCCAGGTTGGCAGGTAGTCACTAGATGGTAAGATTTTTGACACTAGCTTGTCAGCTAGGTTGAATTCAGTCTGGAGGAAAATTGTAGCGGCCGGCTGCTCTGATCGGTAGTTTTCCGTAGTTTCTGTGATCAACACCAAGCGAATGATTGAGCAGTTCCCTAACAAATAGGCCATGCACTTCGCGCGATCTTTCCTTCCCCTTCCTTTTCCTGTCCCCACCACTTACTTACATACGCTTACAATAACATGAAATATACTACTACACATGCCGGAAAATCGCTCGGGAACTTAAAGCTTGTCCCGGCTGGGGCTATGCCCCGCTAGCCCACGGTACGTCGGCGTCGGCGCCATCCAGCGAGGAAAATTATTGCCACCTTGCGAGGAAAAAACCTGCATTACACTTACGGGACGCAAGTGTCTTTAGCAGTTGTCACGTTCGGAATCACTAACAACCAATCAACAAACCATTGACTTTTTCTGTCTGCGAATTCAGAAAATTTAGGGGTTGTTCGCTTTTTACTCTCTCGTACGTATATACGGAATTCGAAGTGTAGAAAAAGCTATGTATTCCTGGGGGAAACTCAATTTCCTGTTTTTATCGGAAATACAAGTTTTGGGGTCCCCTGATATCGGGAGAAGTGTTTTTTCAAATCGTCCATCCATCCGTCAGTCTCGCTTGCCGTCCATTAATCTGTAAACAATCTCTGTGCCTAATCTATTTGCTCGACTATCGATCGAGCTTGCTCGACTTAAAGCCCTGCGATTTTGAAAAGATTTTTTAAAGTGGTAAGAGTATGAAATACACTTGTAAAGATATCATATGTCCGATTTTCACTGTTACCCCAGTATTTTCGAAAATTGCGAAAGTTTAGAATTTGTTGGATCTCCTTGTACAACTTCATTATTGAAGACAGATTTTTCTTCTAAAGAAAATTTTATTTATCAGCAAATGTTTCTCGATAATTAGTTCTTTAATTAATGTCGTGCTCATTTTTTAACATATTAGTGGGTTTCCCGCCATTTTCATTGAAATGTGGGCAATATACAGTATCTGGAGATGAAACGTTGAAACTTCGAAAATAAGCTCTTAAGATAATTTTAAGCATATTTTGTGTAAGAAACTGCTTGAATATTCCGAATGGCCAAGCTGCTATAAGAACTTAAAAGTTGTTTTGAAAATATGCTTTCTAGGCAATAATTTGCATTCCAGATGCATAGAGAAACTTTAGAAACATGTAAATTGTTTATTATTTACATGAGAAATGAATATATTTTTTCAGAAAGAAAAATTGACACGGAAATAAAATAGTACTCAATTTACACTATTCATTGCTTTTTTTTATTCTTAATTTTTATTTCTGAACAAATATATTGATTTGTTTTGTAAATAATAAACAATTTACATGTTTCTAGAGTGTTTCTATGTTTCTGCAATGCAAATTTTTGCCTACAAAGATTTTTTCCAAACAAACTGTGGAGTATGTATTGCGCCTCATCCATTCGAAATATTCCTGTAGTTTATTGCTTTAAATGTGGTATATGTTTTAAATTGTCTCAAGAGCTTATTTGGGAAGTTTCGACGTTTCCTCCCCGGATATCCTGTATTGAACAAGATTTCCTCAAAAACAACACCAAATGTTTTCTTTAAATTTTGTAAAGATAGTGCTAAATGCAGATAATGACACGACTTCAACATATTTTTGATGTATTATTTTGATTTTTTAAATAGAAAATCCTATTTTTTAAATATATTTCTCACGTCGATAATTTTTACATTATAGACATTTTTATACAATATTGCATTTGTGAGTACAAGGGCTTCAAATAATTCCTGATGAATTTTCTCGAAAACTCAAAAATGTTCCGTGAAAATGTACTCAAAACTGTCCATTTTCAGAAACGCTCAATCTTTTTTTTCAAATGTTTCGAGGAGAGTTTGCATAGAACCAGTTTCGACTAGTCTATGATTCTTGTAAGGCATTCTTCAATTTTTACTAGTATATGCTTGAAAAATTGAAAACATTTGAGCAAATGTAAATATTTTTTGATGTATCACTGTTTGCTCAATATAAATATTAGATGAAATTCAACTACACCATTACATTAACTGATACGTACGGTACACATTTTACTCATATTCTACAACATTTTGGGTAGTGTTAATGGATTTTGAAAAAATTGTTTATTAGAGTGCACCGTTGATAGACTTTAACGGTGAAGTAACTGTGTATTGTTGCTGTGGAAACGAATGGTGTGAAACTCATTCAAATACAAGGGTCAAGCTACAAAGCATATTAAAGAACGCGAATACACAAGGAGACTAGTTTTATTTGGTATTAGTTTCATAAATTGATTATAAGGTTGGCTGTAACAGTGCGGTCAAGCAATTCGACCTCGTTAAAAGCATTGGGCATGTGAGTTTGAGCACGTTGGTACGAGTACTAAGGCCGTGGATTCAAAACCCGCATAGAGCATGAATGTTATAAAGTGTGTATTTACCGTGGGAGAAATTTCGAATATCTCCTGTATTACATTTATAACTTTTTAAACCTTCCGTTACATCTTGGCTTCACAGGCAAAAATGAATGAGATATAAGTGAAATTGAACTGGATGGTTCTCTACATTCAGAACAAGCACCCAAATAAGACCAAGGGATACCATGGACAAAAAATGTATTAGTACATTGCTGAGATAGGTCTATTCGACTTTAGAGGACCACAAAAAGGTACTATTTACTGGAAATGTCCCTACTGGAGCGGTGGAAACCGCGAGTGGCATTGGATAGCAACAACTATATGCGCCAATAAATAGCAGCTGGGAAGAGAGTGAGGGCAACACCAAAAAGCTAGCCCCGACGTGTGCGAGGAAGTTTGTTACATTCTGTAGCACCTATAGTTAAAATATGTACTACAATCTGAGTAGCTTAGAGGAAGTTGTACAACGTAAGTCAGTTTTTACTTTCTCGCCCTTACTTCGTAAGACAAGAAAGCATTGTAATTGTGCACCGGAAAACGGTGAATTTTCAAAAGAAAATCTCTCATTTCCGTGCCCTAGTAAAGAAAAAGTATATAAATCTTGTTCCTCTATGCCAGGAATTCCCAACCTTTTTCTTTCGTCGATCCCTTTGAAGAGAATATTTGCTTCATCGACCTCCCTTATGTTTTCTCTATAATATGCAGCATGCATAATCTTGACATGAAGAATTGCACATATATGCATTAAAGACTGACCAAATTTGTACCCCAATATTAATCTTCTTTTACCAACAAAAGGATGAGGATTCAACTTCTCCGGGTGTCCACTTTTGTACCCCAACATTCTCGTAAATATCTCGAATTTTCATTATTCAAGACACTTCCGCTTTTGAGTAGCTTCTAATGTATATTGAAATGCAGTGGGTATAATATGTTGACTGTATTTCAAAAACTGACCATAACATTTATCTAGTGCGTATTGCGGAAAATACTTTCTTGTGCGATTGAGAATTGTTTTCAATGCGTAGTTATATTATTTTTTAAGTTTTCTATTCATCTTTAGTTCTTAATTCCGAAGGGTGAAAGATGGATACAAAAGATAAGGAGCGAATGCGTAATTTATTTTTATACTTTTTTGTTTTACATCTGAAAAAAGCGAATTAATTTCATTAATATATTTTGTAATCAAGGGGGGACCGATAAGAAACCGATAAGGCGCTGATTCACATATGGTTATTGACCCCCACTTGATCCCTTGATCATCGTTGACCCTCTTCAAAATTTCTTCTACCTCCAGGGGGTCTATACCGACCCCGTTAAAAAAAACCTGCATTATATAGTAACTTATTTCCGCTAACACGTTGTGTAGTCAGAAACCATGGTTTATGGGTCGTTGATATCGAACAGTTGATTGACGGTAAATCATTGCTAGTCCGTCTGTGGTGAAAAGTACCGTCTAAACCGTTTAACCGATTTTCTCCAAAATTGATATTCAAGTATCAATTTAAAGGAACCCAAGGGCAAAAATCTCAAAAACGGCAATAAATCTTGTTCTAATCATTTTTGCAATTCATAAATTGCAAGTTTTAAAAAACCGCCCCAATTTTTTTCTCCTAGGATATATAAAAAATGGTAAAAAGGGTGGTGCTAGTCTCATTTCCGGCGAACCTTTTTTTGAAAATTGTAAAAACTTAATATTTCAAAACTAAAAAATTGAAGATAGATGTTTTTGCCTTAGCAAAATTGATTTTTGTAATCAGGTATTTAAATAATGTTATGAACCATTTTTTAAAAAATCGCGTAGTTTTAGTGTAATTGGTGCTTGAAATTAATGCAATTTATAAAAAAAATCTCAAAAAAGACTCCAAATTTCTCCACAGATAGAACAAGGATCGCTAAAAGAATGACTCATGTCTCCTTTTTGAGCGCTCTGAATTTTTAAAAATTGCACATTTAGAAGTAATCTGAGAAAATATATGTTGTAGTAGCAACTATAATAAATGCTTTCACAATTAGAGGGAGATGGAAACCCACTACATCTATGAATATGCAGTAATAAATATTGAATTGGTTTACTGATAGGAAATAATTGCTGAGATTCTATTAACACATTCCCGGTGAATGTTCGCACAACCCTTAGCGATGCACGGCACTCGGTCGGTACAGTACGGTCGTGGACTTCTCGTCACAGTCAATCTTCAACTCCTTGACAATTTTCGGTGTATGTCACACAAGGAGCACATACTTTCATACATTCCAGCATCATCTGCTGTGCCTCAAAATGCACTAATGCTCCACCGGCCCTCCGGCCCTCCGTGCTCCCAACTTCCGCAGTTGGTACCGGAGTATTTTAGCACCACTCACGTTGTCCTGGGATAAATCCCTAAATGCCCGTAAGTATCGAGCGAACTGCCACGACTTAGCCAAAAGTCCAACGGATGTGGAGGATGGTTCTCATCGCCAGATTGGCGCAAGCGCCTCACTGGGAGGATGATGTCGTTAGTAGAGGTAAGTTGGCACCTGAACAGTACAGCTATAATTCTATCCCACTTCCGAAATCGAGGATCCTTCAGGACTACGATACTGGATACGCCAGAAACGCGGCCTTCCGGCCTGCTCAATAGCCAAGGAAGCCTGGGGGACCACCCCCTTAGCAATGGGGGTTCCCGTTTCTGTGGCTGGTCGAGCAGCGGGATCTTGTCTGTTGCCCCATATCTGGGACAGGCCGAAGCCTTACACTCAAGGGAGTCACTGCGAGTCAAACCCTTGTGAGATCAACCGAGACAGAAGGTAGTTCCATGGTCTTTAAGTGGTGGGGAGTCGTTCTAGTGGTTGAGAGTCACCGAAGGTTCCCAACTCCGACCCCATGCTCCGTCAGCTGCAAGCTGCGTCCACACTACACCTCCGTTGGCGCTGACGTCATAAGTATCGCCGAGCCAGTGCCAAGCGGCTGTTATTAATGTCAAGTAGAAAATTACGAGAAAACTGCTCGTTTTTTCCAAAAAATAGTTGATCATTTTTAAAGAGCAAATTTTTAGAATATATTTTATTTAAGAAAAAATCTCTATCATCAATATTGTACTTTTGCGATGTTAATGTTTTGAAATTTTCGGAAATAACGAACGATTGCGGAAAAAGTGGGTTGAAAAGTGTAGTTGTAGAGAGAGGCCAAAAATTGAACTTGTCATTTTCGAATATTTAGAGATTATGAATGAAAATTAGATCTGCACCATTTTTAAGTCTTGTTTACACTATTCTGTATAATGTTTAATACAAATTTGGAGCCATATTTTAGAAAACTTGGAAAATCTGTTAATGCTTTATGTTTTGTACCCCCAACAATCAAAATATATTTCA
Organism: Gryllus longicercus; assembly: GCA_038098605.1. Classification (NCBI taxonomy): domain Eukaryota; kingdom Metazoa; phylum Arthropoda; class Insecta; order Orthoptera; family Gryllidae; genus Gryllus; species Gryllus longicercus. The sequence goes on from JAZDUA010000615.1 coordinate 644,390, forward strand.
AACTTTCAGGGCCTCGAGATCGTTTAGATTGATTTTGGAGAAAGTCGTCTGAATTATTTTGGCGCTATCGTTGACTATAGAGAGACACAAAGGCGGAAAGAGAGACGTTTTCCGGACGATCTATTTTCCTTCCTCACTTTACTACGTAAGAATGGAAAGTATTGTAATCGTGCGGCGGAAATCGGGAAATTGTGGACAACTCTTATTGCCGGGCCAAGTAAAGAAAGGCGACTTTTCGGGAAGGTCTTCCTCCGTGTCACTAGGGCTTGGAACTTCGTCCAAATTCGCTAAGCCGATTGCGGCGTGCCCTAGTTCTAAGGAGGCGCGCTCGATTTAATTTCGGGGCCATCATGTGGCTCTGGCGATGTTTACTAGCTCACCTGAACATGGTCCTCTCCGTAGGTATGTATCGTCATCATTCACTGTTCATGATCACCCTTCGTAGAGTGGAAGGCAAAAAACGTTACGAAATGAGAATTGTTCTCATTGTCTCCGATCAATCTCTAAAGAAATTATTTGGGGAACTAATGTACTTGTTGATTGATTTATTTGACGCCAAAAACAGACAAAACCTTTGTGTTACGTACTACGAGGAGAAGTATAATTTGGACATGTTTCATGATTTGCACAGTTTGATCTCTGGGATTTCTACCCTCGTGCGCACACACACACACACACACACACACTTTTAAAGTAAGTGACGTGTGTTTCTTGCAGGCATTGATAAGAAAATATTGGCTTCCGTGTAAAAGAAACTATTTACAGATGCAAATCAGCTACGCTGCAGATTTTGGCTATTTTAGGGGTTAGTTAAGGAATCGACTTGTTGCCACGAATTTTTGAATAAATACGTTCCCCACTGAACTCAAGACACAGATTTTGACGATACATTTACATTTAGAAGTAAAGCAAAGGATCATATCAAGATTTGCTGAAAGGATTAGGGAAACCGTACAAAAACCTGATCGAGATGGGATTATTGCCCGAAAGTACAATATTTTTATGTCTACATTTGGTCTTTCAGATTTATAGAGTACAAATTGTAACTAATACAATAAATACTATTGTTAAAATTATTTGTATGGTATAAATACAGTTATGCCTGACACTTATACCTGACAATTATGAATCAGTTTTAACCGCGTAGTGTTATCTGACAACGTGTTGTAAAATAATGTACAAGTTTTTTGTATGTGATTTTTTTTGTATATAGCTATTGATACTGATATCTGATGAATATGATTCCTTCGTCGAGTGTTATACACACGAGTTTTCGTGGAAAGTATGATACCAGCCTTGAGTAAGTCATGTTTACAGGAAACACGCGAGTGTATTTGCTTATAATTATACAATTCTTTTCTATAATAAAAGTGTGTGAGTTATAAGATATGTTTCCCCAGAATATACCGTATGTAAGGCGGGAATAAACTTCCGTGAAATATACTAGGAGTATGAATGCTTAGTAAAATTGAAAGAATTCTGGACGCGTAGCATAATAAATAATTTTCTGTTAACTTCATTTAAATTGAGATGAATTAAAGTTTGAGTGAATTGAGAGACCCAAAAATTTTGTTACCGTATTATCAGTCAATTACACATTGTTCTTTTTCAAAAGAGTATAACGCGATTATTTGAAGTGGAAAAACTATTTTGAAACAGTTTTCACTTTGTTTACTATTATTTTTATTACGAAACCAATTTTAAACATATGAAATTATACTATTTAGTATTTCTATTATTATTTCTATTTGTACAACATCAACAACTTTTTACTATTTTTATGTTTCGCAGCCACCACAACAGATCTTCGGAGTGTAGGATATTTCCCGTGGCTATTGGGATATTTATAGTTGAACTATTTCCCTGAAACACATGGCGAGCACGCAATTTCTGTTTATGTGCAAAATAAATTTAAAAAATTCGGTTACATGATTTTCATGAGAAATATTCTAGGCTCTAAAAATCTATATTAAAACAAACACAAACAAATATATTTATGGTTGCACGATTATCACTGTGGGCACGGAAATGAGCGGTATGTGCACGATGAATACACAGGCACACAAAATAAGTTGTCAGACCCGACGGTTCGACACATGTTTCTGCCGTGGCCGAACAGACGCCCTTAAAGTTGCCGCCAGATGTCGGTACCAATACCGCCCAAGAGAGTGCGCTGTCCGACAGCGCGGCAGCACCGTCACGCTCGGGCAGACATCGGCGCGCGAGAACTCACCCGTATCACCGGGTTGGCCAGCGGACCTTCGCCTCGAGCGGGCTATAAAAGAGCCGCTCGGGCAAGCAGGACTCAGTCGATAAGCGAGCGCCAGCGAGAGTATAGTGAGTGACATAGTGATAAAGTGATACGTCGAAGTGCTAACGGATTCTGGACTGCCCCACGGTTAATTGGTGAACAAGCGACGTACACGGACTCTCCTCAGGAATTTCGGTTGAACTTGGCTATTGTTATTGGATTTTGTTTTTTTGGATTCTGGAATAAAACACGTTTTAAGAAACCGTGTTATTCTTTGTTGTTTCTGGTCACAACAAATTGGCGACGAGGAAAAGTAAAATGGAGGCCGGCGACCCGATAGTGCAAATGTTAGCACTCATGCAGCAGCAGATGCAGCTGCAACAGGAGGCGTTCGCGCAGCAGCAACGGCAACAAGCTGAGGCGCAGCGGCAGCAAGCAGAGGCGCATGCGCAGCAGCTGGCGATTCTGTTGGAGGCAATCAACAGACGCCCCCCGCCCCAATTCCACTGTTTCCAGCCCGACTCGGAGGAGTGGTCAGAGTACCTAGAGAGGTTCGAACAACATTTACTATACAATCAGGTAGGAGGCGCAAAGACAAAGAAAGCGTTCTTCCTGAGCAGCGTAGGAAGCAAAGTGACTAGTTTGTTAAGAAAGCTTCTCCCAGAAAAAGACTCAGCAGAGTGGAGTTGGGAAGAGATTAAACACAAATTAGACGCGTACTTTAACAAAACGCCACATGTACTGGCGGCCAGGTATAAGTTCTTCCAGTGCAGGAAAAGTGAAGGACAGACGCACAGTGAGTGGATTACAGAGTTAGCTGGCCTGGCGCGGCAGTGTCAATTCAGATGCCCGCCACCAGAGGGAGAGACATCATACGCCGAAACACTGATCAGGGATATGGTAGTCTTGCACACGCCGGAAGACAAAATTAGGTTTTTAGCTTTGCAGAACGGAGATCCTTCATTAGAAGAAGTAAAAACCTTGTGCAAGACTTACGAGACCACGCGTGAGACGGCCCGCCAAATCACGGCCGGATCATGCGTGTGTAGTGTTAGCACTAAAGAGTCAGTGGGAGACAGTAGCTCGGACAGTGTCAACAGTCTAAGTAGTAGTGTCAGCATGAGAGCTGTGCGAGAGAGAAGAGGCAAAGTGAGAAAAGATAGGCAGAATAACCAGATAGGGGCAAGGTCGGCAAAGTGGGGCAACAATTCAAAGGAAAGAAAAAGTACGAACATTTTCGAGAGAAAGAAATCTTGTAGAGGTTGCGGAAAGTATCACAATAGAGCCGAGTGCAGGTTCAGGGAAGCACAATGCTTCTACTGCAAGAGAGTGGGTCACATCCAAGAAGTTTGTGAACAAAAACGACAGGCGGCGCGAAGCGCAAGACACGAAGAAGAGATGGAGGTAGCCATGGTTAGTGAGGTCATTAGTGGAGAAGGGCAGAAAAAGTTAACGGTGCGAGTTAAGTTAGACAGTCAACCAGTAGACTTCCTATTAGATACGGGAGCACCGGTCACGCTAATCAACCTAAACACGTACCACCGATTAGGGTCTCCCAGTTACACAAAAGTGCAAAAAAGATTGACCAGTTTCGGGAAGACGCCCATTAAGGTGCTAGGAAGCGTGCGCGTGCAAGCATCATACAAGAGCAAGCAGGCAGTCATAGAAATATTAGTGGTCGACCGGTATGACGTGACGAATATCCTGGGGCTGGACTCATTCGATAAACTGGGGTTCGGAGTTATAGACGAGATAAACCAAGTATCAGACCAGGATGAAGCTCAGGTCATCAAGGATTTGGTTTCTGAGTTCGCGGAGGTGTTTTCGCCCGGGCTGGGAGAGTGCAAGAACTTCCAGGCAAAGATCCAGCTTAAGGAGGGCCATAGACCACGGTTTTACAAAGCGAGACCGGTGCCATGGGCACTTAGGGACAAAGTGAAAGAAGAACTGACACGGCTGCAGAAAGAAGGGGTGATTACGCCGGTAACAGTGAGTCAGTGGGCCACGCCTTTAGTTCTGGTGAAAAAATCGAGCGGGAAGATCAGGTTGTGTGGCGACTTCAAAAGCACTGTGAATCAACAAGTGGAAGTTGAGCAATATCCGATACCCAAACCAGAAGACCTTTTCTACAAACTGTCAGGCGGACAACAGTTTTCCAAAATAGACCTCAGAGATGCTTACCTGCAAATACCTTTGGATCCCGCGGCCAAGGAAGTATTGGTAATCAACACACCGCTTGGTTTGTTTAGCTACAATTGATTGCCTTTTGGGGTAAACTCAGCCGCAGCAATCTTCCAGCGCTGTCTGGAGCAAATTACCTCGACCCTGGATGGTTGCTGCAATTATCTGGATGATATCATCGTCACGGGACGCAGTTTAGAAGACCATAAGCAAAACCTGAGAAAGTTGTTCACGGTTTTGCGAGACAATGGTTTTAAGGTTAACCACGAGAAATGTGAGTTCTTCAAAGAAAGAGTAGTTTTTCTGGGGCACGTGTTAGACCGCACGGGGATAGCCCCAACCCAGCAGCACGTGCAAGCTATTATTCAGATGCCCCCGCCAACAGATCTAAAACAACTGCAAGCGCTTTTAGGCAAAGTGAACTACTATAATAAATTCATTAGAAACTTTTCGTCGATAGCAGCCCCTTTAAACCAACTGAGAAAGAAGGGGGTCAAGTTTGTATGGTCAGAGGAATGCAGCAAAGCTTGGAACAGTTTAAAAAAAGAATTACTGCGCACAGTAAGACTAAACCATTTTATCCCAGGAAGGATCACAACTGTGGCGGCAGATGCCTCAGATTACGGTCTGGGGGCGGTGTTATCCCAAAAAGATGAGAAAGGGGTCGAGAGACCGATCGCCTTTATGTCAAAAACTCTAAACAAACACCAGAGAAACTACTCCCAGATCGAGAAGGAAGCATTGGCGATCATCTTTGCGGTGAGAAAGTTCAACGATTTCCTTTACGGTACCAAATTTCACATCATCACTGACCACAAACCGTTGGTGCAACTCTTTCATCCAGGGAAGAAGATCCCGGAATGCACAGCCAAGAAGCTGCAGAGGTGGGCGTTGTTTCTAGCAGATTACGACTACCAGATTCATTATAGGAGCACGTCGCAACACGCGAACGCGGACGCGTTGTCTAGACTACCCGCCGGCCCAGACCCAGAATTCGACGCGTCTGAAGAAGAATGTTTCCAGTTGGACCTGGAGGATCTGGGAAATCTAGCAGATTTTCCGTTAGAGGCAAGAATCATAGCGAGGGAGACGGACAAAGACCCGGAACTAAACCAGGTACGGCGCTTCATCAGAGAAGGTTGGCCAACAAGAAGATTAAGAAGCAACGCCGGGTGGTTTAACAAACAAGACAGATTGTCGTGCAAAGCTGGAGTTCTATTGTTAGAGGGCGAAGAGTTTACAAAGGTAATCATACCCAAGAGCCTCAGACAGACGGTGCTTAAATTGCTACATCAAGGGCACTGGGGGGTAGTACGTACGAAGCAGCTGGCGCGACGGCACTGTACGTGGGCAGGTATGAACAACGACATTGAACAAATGCTAAAGAGATGCGAGGCTTGCCAGCTTAACCAAAGCGCCCCCCCAAAGACTTGACACCTTGGCCGGAACCGGCGGAACCGTGGGAAAGGGTCCACGTAGACTTCGCCGGCCCCTTTTGGGGGTCCATGTGGTTAGTGGTAGTGGACGCGAAGTCCAACTACCCCTATGTGGTGGAGATGGGAAGCACCACCTCTTCACAGACCATAGAGATGCTGGAGAGGATTTTTGTTACAGAGGGTCTACCTGTGGTATTGGTTTCAGACAATGGTCCGCAGTTTTCGTCCCAAGAGTTCGCAAGATTTTGTGCGAGCAACGGCATCCAGCACATCTGTGCTCCGCTTTTCCACCCACAGTCGAATGGAGAGGCGGAGAGGTTCGTCCGAACCTTCAAAACTGCTATGGGGAAAGCGCGGGCAGCGGGGACACCAAAGCCCCGAGCACTCTTAAGGGTCCTGGCAACGTACAGGGTCCTGCCAGGCTCAACGGGCAGAAGCCCAGCTGAAGTGCTCCACGGCAGGCAGCCCCGGACCCTGCTATCACTGCTGAGCCCTACCGACCCACATAGAGCTGGAGGTATTAGCCCAAAATACAAGGTAGGTGACAAGGTATATATACAGTCACTTAAAAAAGAGCCAGCATGGGTGCCCGGGGTAATACAAGAGATTCGAGGTAGCAGGGTTTATGCGGTACGAACCTTAGAAAGACTGGTCACACGCTACCAGGGGCAGATCAGACCTAGAACTAACGAAAGTGAGGTAGACAACAGGCCATGGATATCATCCGAGGAATTTCGCAGGAAAGTGATGAGAGAAATAATTTATTCCCCACAGGAGCGCACGACCGTAGGAGCACCAGCAGTTGCAGCGGACACGCGGGAGGAAGCAGCCACCTCCGCCTGTTCGACCAGGACGGAACTCCGGCCCAGGAGGGCTACCCGTTCAGTGCGTTTTGCGCCATACGCAACGCATTTGGGCGCGGAGGGTGCCGTGGCCGAACAGACACCCTTAAAGTTGCCGCCAGATGTCGGTACCAATACCGCCCAAGAGAGTGCGCTGTCCGACAGCGCGGCAGCACCGTCACGCTCGGGCAGACATCGGCGCGCGAGAACTCACCCGTATCACCGGGTTGGCCAGCGGACCTTCGCCTCGAGCGGGCTATAAAAGAGCCGCTCGGGCAAGCAGGACTCAGTCGATAAGCGAGCGCCAGCGAGAGTATAGTGAGTGACATAGTGATAAAGTGATACGTCGAAGTGCTAACGGATTCTGGACTGCCCCACGGTTAATTGGTGAACAAGCGACGTACACGGACTCTCCTCAGGAATTTCGGTTGAACTTGGCTATTGTTATTGGATTTTGTTTTTTTGGATTCTGGAATAAAACACGTTTTAAGAAACCGTGTTATTCTTTGTTGTTTCTGGTCACAACAGTTTCTCTATGTATGTCAACGCGCTGAATCCGAATCTGAATTCAGAATTGCTCCACCACCATCCAGTTTTTCTTAAATCGCGAAAAACACCGTGAAGTTGTAAGTTGTAAACTCACGGTGGTTTCTTCTGATTTCAGATTCGGATTCAGCGCGTCGACATAAATAGAAAAACTTGTGTTAAGTCTTGGGTCTCACAATTTTTGGCTTCTGCAGAGAATAATGCTACAAGACACCAAAGTCTATTATTCGCGTGTGTTTTTCGCGTTTTAAAAAAACACTGGAGGGTAGTGGCGCAATTCTGACTTCGGATTCGGATTTAGCTCATTGACATGCATGGCGATACATGTGTCAAGTCTTTGGCTCTGACAACAATCCGCGAAAACAGAAATTAAATGTCACAGTGATTTTTTGCGATTATAAAAACTGGACGGTGATGGCGCAATTCTGGCTTCAGATTCGGACATGTGCCAAGTCTTTGCTTCTGACAATGTTTTTTTTATTTTGTGTGCCCGTGTTAATTATTATTAATTATATATTTTACCTTCTAGTTATATTGCGGTTCAAAGAACTGACGAAATCTACCTCAAAATTGCAATATGAATCTTTGCGCGATATTGAAATTTTATATTGCTCTGTTTCATATAGTGAAGAATAAAATTGAGTATATAAAATGATATCTGCAGTTAAGTTTAAATATTCTAGCAATTTTACAGGGTTTTGAGTAAATATATTACGCCAATAAAGGTGTACGAAAAAATATTTTTATTTAACATTTTTGCAAAAAACCTGTTTGCAAGTTTTTTGCTTACAAGGGAATTTGACAATTTTTTCACATTTCTTGCTTTCTATAAAACATGAATATGAGTTCTTTTATCGTAGTTCATAATAGCATTTTTATAAAATGTTTGATTCTGAAAATGTAGAAAATTAATAACATTATTCATAAATACATGAGATAATAGGGACTACAAACCATAATTTGTAATTTTTTTAAAATTTTTTATTTTCAACGTGTTTTAAATTGTACCCATTTCAATTTCGAAAACAATCGAAAAACATCAAAAATAACAATTGAATTAATTTAACACAGAATTTTAGGTATTTTTTATTTGTTGAATATGAGATAATTAAATATAAATTATTCAGTCTTACATAGGAAAACTTGTACAACGAATTCTTTGTAAACAAATTAAGTACTAGAACGTTTCATTCTTCTATAGCAACACTCAACTATACTATTGAATCAATACGTATTTGTAGATAAATTTAGAAATGAGAAAAAATCGTAAATAGCCAATGGTATTCATTCCCTTGCATTGGGAATGAGTTGAGAAAATACAAAAAATTCCATTGGTGGGGTAATAAAATTATTTCTTGTTCATACTAAAGATGCTGTGATGAAATGAAGGGTACTGAGTAGTGTATGACATTCTTTCCCTTATACTTTACTTTTTCCTGTTTTTGGCAAAAATAAATGTATTTTCAGAATGCATTTGGAATCACCGCGAAAGGAATGAATATAATATATTTTGTACTGAACAGTATTACATTCAGTCTCTCTCTCAAAAAAGATCTCACTTCTTCAGACTAACTCATTTACACACCGAGGCACATACCTACACACTGCGGAAGACTCACAAATTCACTCATCAACTAATTAACATACAACCATTCATGTTTGGTCATCCTCACATTTACTTAATCATTCGCCCACATACTAACGCACAGTCACCTTTGATATGCATCTTAACATTAGGTCAAACTCTACAACTCTCGACACACATTTGCAGATCAATTAAAACACTCCATTACACACTCGTACAAGCAAGCTTCCTCAGTTATGCAAGGATATGACCTACCGAATCTGGGCAGTCGTCACCAACCTAATTCTTGCTGACACTTGGACTGATGGAGCCACGAGGGGCATCTTCAATATTGCCCTCAAGAGAACTTCCTTCGTTCTCATCATCATTATTTTTTTCATTTTCTTCAACTACCTCATCATCATCATCTCCTTCTTCCTCTTCTTCCTCTTCTTCTTCTTCTTCTTCTTCTTCTTCTTCTTCTTCTTCTACTTCTCCTTCTCCTTGATCACCATCTTCTTCATATTCATTCGTATTTTCAATTTCATCATCTTTAGGTTTTTCAAGTTCACCACCTTTATCTTCATGATTACCTTCCCCTCTTTCTATTTCTCCATCTTTTGTCATTACTATTGCTTCTTGGTCTTCTGTGACAAAAGAAATAGCATTTTCAAAATTTCCTTCCGTATTAAATTGGCAAAAACAGGAATCATCTGTTTCTGCAACTGTGTCATCATGTTCACCATCTTCTGAGTCAACACCATCGAGGAGGACATTAAATCCATTTGGAACCCAGTATCGAAATGATGCTGCCAAGATCGCGAGCACCGTTTGCCCGAATTCCAGACATCCGCTCAAACAAGAGGAAATATTGACAAAGAGTTCTGCAATCAATAGACACTCTTGTTCTTGAAATTCTCTGGCATAAAAATCCACCGTTAACTGAAACAAAATATGCCACGAACGTTATATTGTCATTCCTCCCAATGTTGTGTTAGTGCATGGATATCAGGTTTGAAATAACATCTCATCAAAATTACGTAAAACTTAAAACTTACTGTACTCTGATGACCATAAATTTCTGACAGAATGTTGATTAAATCTTCGACCCAGGTGCCTTGGCAACGTTCCAAAATACGGGCGCGAGACAAATACATATGATAGATCTCAGCCAACCTGGAACAAACCACAAAGGTTCAATAATAAGCTCTGATAATTTTCATCATATCATCATTATAATGCTTGGATGTAGTGACAGACGTGCCCAACCTGAAACGGAGACCAACTACATTTCCGGGCCCCTCTGTCCCCCACAGGGCCCTCTTTTCTATGAAACATTTTATTTTCAAATGATGTAGTTACTAATAAATAAATAATATATAATACGGGGGGAATTAAATAATTTTAATCATACAGGATGGCCACTTCCCTGACGTTTTCAGTTTTTTTGTTAATTTGGTTATCTTTCCCATACTTACATTCCGTCAGATCAATTATTATTATTATTATCATTATTATTATTATTATTATTCCATTCTAGAAGTCAAGTTTCCCCCTTCCCATACAAAAGGACCAAGAGTCACTGAACGGTCGATTTTTAACGTTTACAGTACTTTCTCATCTTACGAGGTCAGGACGAGAAACTTATATCATTACATTTGTTGTAATCAAAATGTAATGAGAGAGGTTTTTCTCTCATTTTAGGATGTCCTTTATGATATGTTTTCTACACTATATTGGTCTGAAAAACATTATATGCGATACATTTCACTTTCTCTCCTTTATATCGTAAAAGAGAATGTACAGTAATCGTGCGCCGACAAACGAATTTTCAACAGAAAAGATAATATTGCTGGACCCTGGAAAACAAGTGAATAAATCTTGTTCTTATAGATAGTAAATTACTTCATCTAACACGTTCTGCAGTCAGAATCTATTTTGTGGATCCTTTATATCGGAAACTCGATTGGCAGCAAAAATGCCTGCCTCTGTTCGTCCGTACGTTCGTGGTCAACGTTAGCGCCTGAACCGTTCACACGACTTTTTTTCCAAAATTGATATTTCCCGATCGATTTAAAGGAACTGGAGGCCATGCGAGTTTGAAAGGGATTTTTCAGTTTAGAATGGTGCTTTACATGTGCCACAAAAACGTTTTCAAGTTTTTTTGAAAAAATGTTCAATTTTTTTAATTTATGTTTCCATCGGATAGTGTAAAAGGTTTAAATAAAGGCTCAGGTCTCATTTTCGTTGAAATCCCTGTATTATATTCAAAATAGATATTTTTTTCTTAATGAAATCTCTTCTTTAAAGACATCTTGAAATAATGCCATGCATAAAGTTAAAAAACTAATTGTAATTTTGAATCAGTAAAGCTAAATTTTAAACGTTTATTTTCTAATATATCGCTCCATTTTTTATTTAAATTTTCTCATTTGTCTAGGAAAACCGTAAAAATTAGAACTAATTCCATTTCCGGCAAATTCTCTGTATTTTCGTGTATTGCAAAAATGTAACATTCCAAAAAAAATTGCTTTAAATTTATTGCTATATGCTTCTATAAAAATCTCAAAAACAGCTCAAATTATTTTTCTAAGAACACTTAAAAGCATGATGCAGAATTAATTTTCGTTTCACTTTCGGAATTTGCGAAATTAGAAATAATGCGAGAAAGACTGATTTTAATCTCGTTTTCATTAGTGTTTTCGTGCATCAACAGCTAAGGTCATTAATTCAGTAAGTAATTATCGTGGGAGCTTCCGCAGCGGGATGGCAAGATCCGGCGCCCACCTACACGTCGACTATCGGAGTTTCCCCCCTACCGGGCATCGCATAAGCTCCCGACTGGTTTCCCCACATACGTGGTAGTGTAGTGCAAGCAAACGTAAGTGTGTGTGTGTATGTAAAGGGTAAGGATAGGGTCAGAAAGGGAAAGGAAAAAATGGCTGCGGTCCGTTTGTTAGGGTACTGCTCAGGCAATCGCCTCTTGTTTAAAAAGTTGGCATTCGACATTCGGTTTGACAACAGGCATTCACCTGTTGTTAAAAGAGAACGAAAAAACCTATCAGAGCAGCCGACCGCTAGAATTCTTCTCCGACATCAGCTGAACTCGGCCTAGCTAATGTTGAGTCTCGCCACTTTTCGTGTTTTAATTTGGAGAGGGCTACATGAATTTGACTATTGACATTGTAAGGATTCTTTGAAAACTATACCAAATGTTGAAAGATTAGTCCTCACCATACGAAATGAGAGTAGCAAATCGAAATCCATTTACGATGCCTAAATCGGCTTTCGACATATAAAATGTACAGAAATTAAATTATAATTTAGATCATTCGTACATATTTATTTCATTTTTTATTTCCAGAATTTTTAGATTTTGATGCAGATCCGGATCATTGATTAATTTAACTCTCCAAATTTGTTTGAAATTAAATAAAATGAAATTGATACTTTTTAAACAAAATGCGTTTATCATGTTAACTATATTGATGTAGTTTTGTTTCTATATATTTTATTATTACTGCAATTTAATTGATAGAACATATATTAAAATAAGTATTGTCAGCAGAGAATATAATTATATTAGGACAAAATGTTAGGATATGAACAGACAAGGGGCCATTCAACAAAACACATTTCAAAATTTTCATGCGATGAATATTAATTAAATTAGTTCAAATAATTATTAAAATGCATTGTTACTCAGTAACATAGTCACAATTTAGATTTCTTTACTATTGCGGAATGTATTCTCCAAGCGTAATTGCGTCCAACAAGGTGACGGAATTGTCGAGATAAATATTATTAACAAATTAACGTACACGATAATTGAATGTAATAAAATCCAAACAAAATATTATATAAAATATTATATATATTTAAAAATTAATATATTTTAATGCTTAAATTTTAAGATTTGAATGATATTTTAAATTTCAAACGATGAAAAACCTCAGCTAAAACACAAAATTTAAACCCGTGTCACATTAAAAATTCACAGAAGTAATTCTTGAAACAATGTTTTCATAACATTCGCCTTTTGTCACACGTTTAGGTTAGTAGTACACTATTCAAAGAGTGACCAACAAAACAAGTTACGCACTATGAACAAAAAGTCGTTGTTCGAACGATATGTATCTCACATTGCTGCTCGCAGACATCTATGACATAGCCCTTTCCTTCCGAGCCCTATATATTCTGGGATAAGTTGTAGACCCTGAACCCTGGTGATTTCAACAAAAAGTCTCCGAGAAGGTTGATAGGCGAGGAAGAGCCTGTAACTTTGTCATCCAATTCAAATGCCAAATTGCAGGATACCTTTTAGTGTAATTTTAATTTTTTACGGATTGACGCATAATTACCTTCTATAATGAAAAATTAAAAAATCTCTGACCTCTAAAAAAATTCACACGTAGATGGTTTGGAGGGCCTCGTTCTTAAATGACATGGATCAATTGCACAAATTGTGAGGGGAAAAATCAGGAATTCTTTGTATTTACAGAAATAAAATATTTTATTATGTAGAACTATGTAAAACTCTCTCGAAATTTTTGAGAGGATTTGCCCCCCCTTTCGCCAAGTGCGTATGCTTGTGTAATGTATAAGGTGTGCCCAAGTGCACAGGATACTATGGTGAATGGCGCCCAAAATGTGTGACCGAATGGTGTTACCAAATAAGAAGGTGATAAGGAAAGAAACTTTAATGTCAACATGCGAATTACATTTTATTTAGAACAGTACGCCCATAAATAATCATTTACATTGATACAAAGATATTGACACCAGCACTTAGGAACATTGATTTACAGACATTGTTACGAGCGCTTAGGAAGTGAGTGGATGGCCCCCGTGTAAAAACCCCTGGGTTTCTGACGGATTCTCTGTTCCACAGTGACTTGCATGACCTTTCATAAACATTTAAGGAATCTCTGACCTTTCAAAACATTTAAGGGGGCAAAGATATGGGAGTCGAATGGGAAGATATCGGGGCTGTAAGGAGGATGTTGCAGGACCTCCCAACAAAACTTCGCAAGGAGCACGAGGATTTTCTCCGACACCCCAGCTCCGTGTGTTTGATGTAATGCACTGTTCCTTTACTTGTTGCAAGTTAAACAGTAATTTCACGTGTGGTGAACCGACAATTCTGCCTTATGAGCTCACCCACAGCTGCAATCGTGGCCGTGTTGGTGACAACGTGCGCTTTCCACGGACGTGGCAAGTCCTTGATGTCAACTCGTCCCGCCGCTAACTCTGACACCACCGGAACACGTTACACCGTGCGAGACACCGCTCGCCATACACCTCGTGCATCCTGCGATGTGTTTGGGACGCGTGTTGCCATTCTCCGCGAAGAAATTGGATCACTGCTCTTTGTGCTGCTCTAGAGGAATCTATCATGCAACGAACGGCGGAAACAACGCGACCGAACTGAGGCAATCGACCTTCTCTCTGCCTGTGCAACAGGGAAAAACACCATCCATCGGCTACGTCGTTCGCTTACGGGGAGTTGAACACCGCAACTGCTACGGTCTCCTTTTCATTTGAGCACACCTTATGTATGGAATACTTACATCATAGCCCCTTCTGGATTGTGGATGGCCTCGTTGTCTACTATGCGATTGAACATAGTCTGAAACTCCAGAAGAGCTGATCCACACTCGAAGTTTGAGAACAAATCTGTTGAGACATTGTAAACTGAAAACAAATATATAAATGTTACCATATTGGATTGATCCTTCCTTTGAAAATGTTGCTATTTCAACCAACTGTAATCGATATTTTTACATACTTTTCATGTAACAAATAGTTAAGTACTTACGTAAAATATGTATGCATTAATTTACGGATCTTATGAGAAGTATATTGTAATAAACAAGTTGTGTCTATACATTATTGTAATTTATTTTGCAGATGCTTTTACAAGAAAGGTACTTACGGACCAACCGTGCCAGTCGCCTGGCGGAATACACTAGTTTAATATATACAACAGCAAGTTGCAGAATGTTGATACCTTCAAAATCTATTAAATGGTTTTCCATTGCCTCCGTTAGATACCTGAAGACGAAATTGTCAGTGATGTTTCAATTTAAGATGTCATTTCTTGACTTTACAATACGTATTTCTGAATAGTCAAATATTATAACATATTTTATAAATTATTTATATTATGTGAATCACTAAAATATTTAATATAATAATTAAGGATACATTAATCTTTATTGAAATATAGTAAATGTACTCACGATTGTGCCGATTCTTCATGAATTTCCATGTGATTCAAATAAAAATTTTTGCATACACTTGGTAAGTCTAAAGCATCCAAATCTGACTCATCTGATCCCTCTAACTCTTCTGTGTTCTCCTGCTCTTCGCAACTTCTTTCTGGCAAGTTTTGTAGAATATCGGGCCGGGAAGCCGTAGTCAGGCTGTTGCTACGTGAAGATTCCGCCGAGGTGGTTGAATCATCGGAATACCGACTGGATGAAGATATTGTTTCCCATTCGTCATCATGAGGACACGCACAAGCTCCCTGGCACTGACAGGCCACAGTATCCTCCTCATCACTGTTGTTATTCTCCCATTCTTCCACTAGCTCTTCTGGTTGGTCGTCAGGATCTTCGATATCCAGCACATCAGGCTCATTCATGCAATTGGAATCTAAATTATCATTATCAAACTCCTCATCAAAATATTGGAACATGTAATATTCTGGTTGTATTTCTGGAATCTCTTCTGTCACAAAATTGAACCACGAAAGCGGAGGGCTATCGCGGCCGAAGTTGGATTCCATTTCATCATTGCTGGAATCTAGGCCCGCAAGTGTGTTATCTTCTAAACCTAGATCTACCTCTTGTTCTGGTTCAGAGTCTAAGTCTAGATCATTGAGCTGACAGAGTGCACGGTTCTCTTCCATATTATTCCGCATCATAATGATGTACATGAAAATCAATTGCAGAGCAAGTTGAATAGCAAGTTGGGCGCCTGTTTCAGCGTCAATTACTTCTCCTCCACTATCTCCTCTAAGGTCGACATCAGGGACGCTAGCATTTTCTTCAATATGTTGGTTCATGTCATCCTGCTCTTCTGCATTGCTAGTGCCACTGTTTGTCTCACCTAGAGTGCCATCGGGTGGGTTGCTAAACGACAATCCATCATCTGGCGAGGGAATCGTCTGTGGGAGTAATGTGTTTGGCAGAGACGTACCATTTGACCACATGAACCAAGACATTGCCACCCTTGCATTTTCATTGTTAATATCAGATTGTTCTGAAGCAGTATTGTTCTCCGGAGCCGAGAACTCTTCTGTTTGATAAGCCCAGATTGCCAGTGAAGCATCATCGTAAATGAGATTCATATAAGCTCTTTGCGCACTACCTGTCTCGTCGTTCAGGTATTCGAAAGATACGTCGGTAATATTCTCATTGGTACCTTGAGGGTTCAGAAGAGAAGGAACGCCGTCTAAGGAAGGATCAGGCGATGGGTCAGGAGCAGAAATTACGTTATTTTCAAAAGGTCCTCTCAGGAGAAATTCTCCTTCAGATGAAGAGGGAGATGAATCACTCGAAGAAGTCTCGAATTCATCGCATGGATGCGAAGAATCCATCAACCATGAAGGTATCAATTGTTCGTCTGCCTCGGTTACTTCAGGCATTGGATTAAGCAACAACTCTTCAATAGAGCGTCTGCCTCCGTTTCTGTCATTGATACCTAATTCATTAGCAATGGTGAAGTAAATACCTGAAGAAGAAAATAAATACCTTTATAAGAACTGGGTAGCTCAATTTATTCGTCGCAAAAATATTATAAAAAGGTTTGTAGGATGCTTCGGATTGGCTTTTGATTCGAAATAGATATAGGTGATTATTGATTGATGTGGTAACCATGATAATAGTTAATTAAACGTTTGAGTTACGAGATTTCAAAAAATTACATATGATGCGGAAAGTGAGAAAATGAAAAATATATATATAATTGGGAAGTCATTGTATATTTTGAAGATTCCGTTTTAACACATTTCTCTTTAAAATAAAATGCTACCATAAAAGGCCGACCTAATGGAGCAGGGCCTTGGAGCATATGCACCCATGTAAGTGAAAACTACGGCTATAAGATCGAATCATGTAAAAGGCATGTTTTTAATTGTCTTTGTGGCATGGGGCATATTCCCAGGACTACTCACTTTTCTGTCCTAATCTTTCCTTCAACAGTAACTATCTGTGACATTTGTGTGCAAGCTCTCTGTGTTTTCGTTTGAGGAACTGGGTCCTTACATCCGAAATAATGGTACAATCATCGGGGATCCACGTCTTATTTCGAGAATAAATCTAATTGTACACGTCCAAGAAGAACCCAAAGGCTATTACAGCGCGAGAGAGCTCCATTTTGGTAATTATTCTCAGAGGAGCGCACGGGAAGCCCTCAGACGTCAATAGATGTCAGCTAAAGAAGTAATTTTAAGGAATAGTTTCTTGAAAGAATTCCTCTTGCAATGAAAAGAAGCATGCAGAGAAACGAACAGCAAACGAGACTTAGGCAAATAAACTGAACGCACCGTCAGAGGCGTTGCATCTCAGCGTCTTCTATGAAGATACGTCAGAGACTGACATCTCTGATTTCCAAAATAGGGCATCAAGCAGAAAATAAAACATTAATTGGTATGATTAATTATATGTGCCATTGTGTTACAGAAGAAGAAAATTATATCAAAATAAAACTTTGATAAAAATTTTTAAAAAATGACGTAAAACAGTCCTTGCTCATTCTATCGGTAAATAGTGACTTTAAACTACTGATGGAGAAGTACGGAAAAAAAATAATTGGACTCGATTACAGTTACTTGTCAAATGTTTTACTCAATTTCAATTACAAATTACATTTTCGGCATGTAACTAGTAAAATTGCCATTATAAGTATAAGTAGACGTGTGTCGTTCTTGAACGGACTACTTCAAGCAAACCAACTTCGCTCAACGCGCTGAGATGGAGCCACGTAAATTCTTCTATACCATAGGAGGGGCCTCTCATTCAGTCTTGTTCGTGAACTAAATGAATTTACCAACTCATTTAGATCGCGATGAATGAAGGAGTTGGCGAGCGAAAAGAACCAAATCGGCATATGTAACGGTTACTACAAAGTAACGATTACAATTTTATTAAGGAGTAAATTACGAGTAAAAAGAACATTCTGCTGAAAGTAATGATTATATGCAAAAATCACCAACAAAATAATCGTTACGTAATGAAAACTTTTACTCAATTACTCCCCAACTACTGCTTTAAACTGACAGATTAAAGAACAGCTACAAAAATTGAAAAAATACAGGCGAAAGAAACTTTAGCAAAACGAAAGAAACGGATGCCAATGCAGTTTCCAGTGTACGAGTAAATTATTATTACTTTGGGAACTTGTTTTAATTTTTACTTATTGACTGTTCCGGACACGCCGCGTCCTAGGCACAGATGTCAACGTTTCGGCCGCCATACTGCGACCTTCCTCTGGCTGAAGGTCGCAGAATGGCGGCCGAAACTTTGGTATCTGTGCCTAGGACACGGCGTCTCCCGGACAGCCAAGTAGTTGCTGACTTCGGTCGCAGAAACCTAATCTATTGTTTTAACTTTTTATCCGAAGAAAGTTTCCGTTAAGTTCTCTGGACCGAAGGTGCAAGTTCGTGTATATTAAATACGTGTATTACGCAAATTCACTCTTGCCCGACCGTGCAGAAATAGCAATGGCCATCTCATAGTCCAACGTCATGACACATATACTAGAACACACATACTCAGGTACTACCAGCTCATTCGTTCAGTTTGCCAATATTGATGGAAGCGCTGCTGTGTATACGTCTGATACCTATTTCTAGATCTTAGCAAAGTATGCACTCCTAAATGCAAATAGAAAAAGGTGTTAAAACCGCTTCCGCGGCCGGAGTTAGTATCTATTTGAAATGCATTTCGCCCTCGGGAATTTTGCAGAATGGCGGCGGAGTTCACGTGCCTAGGACGCGGTATCTCTCGGACAGTTAAGTAGTTACTGAAAAACCTGTGGTTTACAGTAAAAATTGAAAGTATTGTGTATCTTTATGAGAACGTGGAGTGCAAAGAAATATCTGTAATATTAATCCCTCTCCCATGCGGCTTAAACCATTAGTTCACTAGTACAACTCTTCTCTTCTCACTGCAAAATTTCATTTTATTTGTCATTTGTTACTATGATCACTTTAGAGCTATGCAAATTTCGAATTCTATATATTTAGAGCCTCCATGGCCTAGGGACGAATTGCAAGAAAGTTGAAGAAGCATGAAATGACACACTTCGCTCTGCGCTCTCGACCGAGCAACATCGCTCCGAACGTTTCGCAGAACAGTGGTGGCAAAAAGTTTCAGTGCTAGTACCAAACAGTATTAAGTGGACGGAAGTGCGTGTTTAGTGTTAGTGCACGATATTTATGTCCAACAATTCATCTTTGCAGCACAGGGCAGTCAGTTTCTCAAGCACTAGAATCAGTTACCAACCAACATGGCGGTCGCAGAAGACAGCCTGAACATCCCGGGCAGCAGCATGGATTACATCGAGGACAGTACTTAGCACCCTCAACAACACTCATTCAACAGTTCTTATACGACTGGATCATTATCGGCGCCTATAGAATCTGGGCAAGTACCATCACAACAACAAACAACCGGATCACCCCATTCAGAGATGCCACGAAGTAAGGTAATGCAAGGTAAGCGAAACCGTGAGGACAGAGGTGACGCCAGTGACAGAGACCCCAAACGCATGACCTCGACAGACCTTTCTTCAGAACTGAACACCCATAAAAACTTGCGAAAAAACTATAATGTAGATGTCTCAAATAGTTTCAGGTTCTTAAATGAAAATATTCCTGAAGTACCAGTAGATGTAAAAAAATTACCCCGAATCTATTTAACAGGAATTAGCAATCATACAGAATTTATAAAGGAATAGATCAAAGTTAACAGAAAACTTAACCTCTCAACTCAAGAACAATAAAATTAAAATTCAATTCGCGACAATATTCGACTTCAGAGCCGCAGTTAAATACTTTATAAATTCTAATAGACAATTCCATACGTACTCAGATCCCGCGGAAAATAAATATTTAATTGAGATAAAAAACATTCTTACCGCAATCCCAGAAAACGAAATACTTGAAGACATCGCATCTCAGTTTACATCAGTTACAAAGATGACGAAACAATACCAGAACAATGTCCCCATACCAATAGTAGCTGTAGAATTCAACGACACCGAAAAAATAGAAAATGTTTTGGAATTAAAATTAACCAATAACCATTCAGTGTTACCGTTGCCTTGACTTTGGACACATTAGAATAACTATAATTACAATATTTCTTGTGTGTTCTGTGCAAAAAAAACACCTTTCAGCAAACTTTCCATCAAAGAAATCAACTCCTACTTGTAAGAATTGTATGGGGAAGCAGAGGACTGACCTCAGGTCAAACGAATGTACATATTATAGGAATGTGGTGGAAAATAACAGCAGTAATGTAAAATCTAGTCCCAGATCCCGCCAATAACGCACGCCACCACCCAATCATTACTCAACGAACTCTCCATTCTTGCCTACAACAAATAATATTCCTAATTTCACTCAAAGAATTAATAATCGCAATTAACCAAGGAATGCAAATAAAGCTTATCATCAACAAAATTACAATCCGGAAACAATCAATTTAGTCAATACGACAACAATAACTCCATTACCAACATCACACAATTCATCACCAATCACATAGTCAACCTCAACAAATCGCAAATTCCAACAATAATACAAAATATTCAGAACTCCATCGCCTGCACAATTAGCAACGGCTATGGAATATGCACACCATAAAGCAATAACCATCCTCAATTGGAACGTAAATGGCATTGTAAAGACAAAAACACAATTTTCTACAGACAAAAAAGATAGACATCGCGATCATCACCAAAACGCATTTGAGCCCAAGCAAAACATTCTCCATACCAGGATTCACAATCATCAGAGCCGACAGAAACGAAAATTATGAAGGTGGTGTATTAATTTTGATTAAGTTTAACTTTTGACACCACAAAACAACCTTACCAAACATTTCAGATAGAAAAAAATCTAGATAATGTACGATATAGCAATAATCAAACACTGACTATAGTCACGTCGTATAAAACACCCAACATAAAAATCAATACTATCTCTATCAATATATTACTACAATTTCCCAATGCTTTCTCCATAGCAGGAGATCTGAGTTCAAAGAATTCGGCATGGGGATATCGAACCACAAATCCGGCCGGTGAATACAGACACAGATTACAAAACACAATGCAGCTTAAAATACTAGCGCTCACAGAACCAATCCATTTCCAATATGATTCTAATAAAAATACAGACATATGAGATTAGGAATAACAAATTTGAAAGACCCATTCTACTCCTCAGTTCATCATGAATTCGACTCGTACCATATCCCAGTTGTTATAACAACTAAACTAACAAACCCTCCATCCTCTCCTCCTCCTCCTATAACGAATACTTACAATATAAACTGTTTACTAGAACTATTTAAAAAACTCTGTTGAAAAATCAATACCAAAATTTCAAATCCTTAACTATTCAATTAAAATTAATCAAGTAAATTATTATATCAGTAAATTAGTAAATTAAATTAATTAATCAGTAAATTAAATTATAATAACAATAATAATAGCAATAATAATAGCAATAACAATTAATGACTCTCAAAATACAACAATATTAAACATCAGAAAGAAACCTAAAAAAACACTATCTCGCAAAAATCCTTAATTAATAAAAGTTAATATAATGTAATCAATTTATTGAGGGACTAAATACTAAAAGCAATTCTCTTTGGCAATTCAGAAAGAAAATTCTAAGCAAGAAGAACAGCATTCTCCGACTGTCAACTGATATTGGAAAAAAATGTTCGCCTATGGAGAATGCCGAGATTCTAGCATCCCATTTTGCTAGCACATTTACTCCTAATGAATTCATAAAAATACCAAACATTATGAAATTTTAAAATTTTTAAACGCTCCTTTATACAGCGTTCCTCGCAGAATTAAATTAATTTCTGCCTATGAAGTTAATGAAATAATAAACAAATGTCAAATAAAAAAATTCCAGGACATGACCGAATTAATACTGCTATCTGCAAATGATACCAAACAATGCCATCGCATTTTTAAACAATATATAGAACTCCATATTAAGAACAGGTTATTATCCCCAATCATGGAAAATCTCAATAATACATCCAATAGCAAAACCTAATAAATATCAATCACGCGCAGAAAATTACAGACCAATCATTTGTACACATCATGTCAAAAAGTTTAGAAAAAATAATTCTCGTCGGACTAAACAAACACATGAATAAAACGAACTCAAAATCCACCTCGGTTTCCAAAGTCCATCAATTCGGTTTCATATCCTGTTGGCACATGGAACGCCCATTTAATTCAAATTTTGCGCCACGCTTCGAACAGTTCAATTTCGCTGCTCTTTGAAGGCGTTTTAAAAGGAAAGATCATTCATTCAAACTTTCGCCGCGGAGATCTTACTCAGAAACCGCGCGATTTCCTTACCAATTGAACAAATACTCATTTTTTGTACAACGTTCTTTGACATCAATTGTCAACTGCTTTCTGTTAGTTCGAAGAGTCTCCGAAAGATAGCATCATCTTCTTTGCGGCCGCAACGAAAAATTTACCCAATATCAGATTACTTCGCCATGACCGCCCAACGAAAAAACGCAAAGGAGAAATCGCTATGTTTGTTAAAAATAATATATTACATCACGTGCAAACAATTAACCAAACCAATACTTTCGGAAATATAAGAGTAGTCCTACAGCAGAACACATATCGTGCACTCAAAATAATATCGATTTACCAACCAAATATCCCATACATGCCAGGCGATATTGATATGCTACTTACTCCCAATGAACCAACCCTCATTGTGGGTGACTGGAACGCGAAACATATAGTTTGGAGCAGCAGACTGAATACTCAGACTGGAATATCTCTTCTAAACGATATACAAAGACTAAACCTAACAGTTCATGCACCAGAAACCCCACCTAATTATCCTTATTGTCCCACAGTTCAGTTCTTGACTTCAGTGTCTCAAGAGACATCAGTTGTAATATTTATGTTAAAGCACACGTAGCTCTCGAAACATCACCTCGCGAAATTCGTTCCACCCACCCTTATAATCTACAAAAGGTAAACTGGCCATATTATCAATTCCTTGTCACACAACTACTACCACCACAACCATCACTCAAAACCACACAAGAAAGAGACTTAGCCATCAACTCGTATTTAACCGCCCCACCAACAAGAACCTACTCACCAATCGCACCCGTACCACCCATTGTACAAAAATTGATCTATTACAAACGACATATAAGAAATCACTGGCAGGAACATCGATCTCCATTTCTAAAGTTGTACCTGAACCTACTCACCAAAACTGTCAGAAAACTCTTAGCTATCTCCTATACTCAAAAGTCACACTTTCAAACACAAAGGCAAAAGCATCAAACTACTCCTTATAGAACATAACACGGCGTATCCTGAATAAGCCTATCAATGTATATCCCCTTTCACCACTTCATCGGGTACAGCATCTTCACCATCTGAAAAATGCGATATGCTAGGGAAATACTTTGCTGCATCATTCACACCCCATCCCACGAACAACCCTGAACATGACAATTTCATCGCAGAAGACCAATAAGAACAGTATCACAATGTCCAAAATTAGTTTCTTCGTTAGAAATCATTAAATATATTTGTCTGTTAGCCACCAAAGTATCAAACTGTTTTGACCAAATCGCAGCGTACTTACTCAAACGTCTTCCTGTAAAAGACATTGTACACATTATAGCAATATTCAATGCTGTCCTTAGAATGTCATACTTCCCTCATAAATGGAAATATGCACATATCATTCCCATCTCAAAGTCGGGAAAACCAAATGACGACCAAGTAAGCTATCGTCCAATCAGTCTGTTATCGTGCATGGGAAAATTACTCGAAAAATACATCCTCACCAGACTTAATACTAGCTTCACCCCAATAAATATCCTCATCATCAATTTGGCTGCCAATCTCAGCTTTATACATACCACCAATATTATGTTTGACAGATGACATTATCGAAGGTTTTCATGATCATAAGCATACAGTAGCAATACTCCTTGACATCGCAAAACCTTTTGATACAGTATGGCATCCAGGACTGATATTCAAACTTCAGAACTCCCCAGTATCTTTCACGCATAATAGGTTTCCTTAGTGAACGTACTTTTTCAGTGCGATATCCAGGCGCACTCTCAACACAATATCCCATAAAATCAGGAGATTCACATGGTTCGAGCCTCTCCCCAACCCTATTCAATATCTACGTAGCTGACGTACCCACCACACCATTACATCCATTACCACCTTCACAGATGACACAGCAATCTACTCCAAAAACCGAGACATAGGAACATCACTAGAGCATCTACAAGAGCATCTCAACGTATTATCCGATTATGCACAAAAATGGCATATTCAGATAAACGCAAGCAAGAGTAAAGGAAAAATATTCACTCTTCGATACATAGCATAACTTTGATAACATAGCATAGATAGCATAGAACGCCACGGCAAAATACCGAGGAGAATTATTCGACAGATGACTCTCGTGGAAGTCAAATATTATACTCAGAATTGCAGCCAATTATACACACACACACACACACACAGAAGAACACATCAATTATATCCTTTACTTAAGAGCGCGAAAATAAGGCGATGTACGATTTTCCGAACATTTAAATAGTTTCGAAGCAGTTTTGCGAGAAATTAAGGCACGTTTCAAACCATTATTTTCTACAAAAGACCGAGATCTTTTCTCTTATTTTCTCGGCAAGAGCACAGAATTGTGCTTGGAGAACTGGAGAACTGAATTGGAGAACTGGAATATTCAAACTGTATTTTCAATAATTGCCAAAAAATTAACAATGCAAAACTAGAAAATTAATTGTAAGCATTTTCCCTCAATCTCCTTCTAAAAACTTAAATCTTGAAATAAGGCGAAATAAGGTTAGTTTCCCGGAATCTGCTAAATTGCAAGTTGGAAGTTCCCGCACATCTTTTGTCAGTATTCACGAGTTCCTGTCACAAAATGACAACGGAAACGCTGCGTCATGGCAGTTTTAAATTCAGAGAATTCTTATGCTTATAGTCTCACTGTTAAGCGATAATGTGTTGGCTCTACAGAGCGCAGATTGTCGAATTTGTGATGTATTACTTTTATTAGTTCTCACCCCTAATGCCCAACGATTGGAAATGAGGTTTGATGTGATGGCTGAGAAACTTTAATATGGACAGAAATTGCAAAATTATAATACTTAATCTTTACTAATGCGAGAAAGTAAGGGCTATCGTTGGACCAGTACTTTCATGTAGCGATAATTTCAATCATTAGAATTGGAAATGTTTTGTAAAAAATTTAGTAGAAGAAAATATTTATTGAACATTCGTTGTATTTATTGTACCTTCTTATTGTTTTAATTGAAAATGTCATGTAATTATAATACAAAATTTAACGTTTACCGAACTTTTCTGCAAGGCTTTGGCTTGGCTTCATCTCACGTGATTAGGTTGTGCTTCATTAGTTTAAAAGGATCTTTGTCGTCTTACTACGTACTTATTTCCTAAAGAGTTTTTTAATGTTGCGATAGAAATCGGCGACTTTTCGACAGAAAAACTCTTATTGCTAGTCTCTAGTATTGAAAAAATTCACGGCTACATTTTGTTCCAATACGCAGTAAATTACTATTTTAATACGTGCAGTCAGAATCCAAAAGTGGAAAGAATAGTTTTGTTTCAACTTTGTTCCAGAATAGAGTATGAAATCTCTCATTTTTCGAAAGTTGCAAAAGTTTACAACTTTTTCGACGTCTTTCGACAGCTGCAATACAAACGATAGAGATTTTCTTGCTTAATGAAATGTATTATCGAAAGATAGATCTAAAATACGTTCCTGTACAGTTTCTCAATTACACAGTAGTTTTCGTGAAATTTTGCGTGAAATATTGGCAATTATGAAACAAACCTTTTTTCAAACCCAGCTCCAATTTTTTTCTTAACATTTTCTCCTCGTAAAGAACGGCGAGAAAGCGCCAGACGTATTTACAGCGAAATATCTGTACCTACGAAAATCGCAGAAAATTAACATTGAAATGTGCATTGTTGATAATGAAGATTTTTCATCTTAAATTAAATCTATTCCAAGAATATAAAATATGTATGAAAGGTCATGAACAATTTAAAAAAATAGTTTTCGCGTTATTTCTGCTTGAAATTAATGAAATTTTAAAAAAATCTCGAACACCGCCCAAATTCCTTCCGTGGCTAGAGCAAAGGACGTCTAAAAAACGAGGTAGATCTCATTTTCATGAAACTCTCTGAATTTGCAAAAAGTAAAACAGTTAGGATTAATGCTAGCAAGATTGTACTGTTGTAGCACTACTAGTTTTGTTTCTCTATTTTTTTCTACGGATAGAGCAAAGAAGTCCTTAACAAATGGGCCAGGTCTCATTTTCGTTCAACTCTGAATGTTTGCAAAAAAAGATATAATGGGAAAATGCATGTGCTATTAGAGCACCACCAGTGTCACGTGTTTATTACATTTTAAAAGTACCTTTTATGGTAAAAATGTTTTCTTCACATGCAACGGAAAATTCAAAGATATTCCAAATAGTGAATTAGAAAGATAATTCAATATATTATTTCGAAGAATTGCGTATTTCAGTATATCCAACAAGAAACTTTTCGAGCATGATAATTTACTTTTTTGTAATGTTTAAATTGTTAGAAGAATTTCAAGCAATTATTCTGAATAGGAGCAAAACACAAACGTATACTAAAAAAAGGAAAGACTTCTAATTGTGTTAAGCAGCTTAGATCCACCCCATCAAATACACTAAACACCAATTTGTAATAAATTGTTTATCCCTTTTATATAGCAATGAGAAGCACCTATCTTTTGCGATTTTTAAATACGTCAAGTAAATGAAATAAATGTAATACAGTTATTTATAAAATATTGACAAAGATAATGTTTGTTGCTCTGGCTATGTTTTCATGAATTCGTTTGCATATTTACCATGCAATACGATCCTCATTGCTGAATACTACGGTTAAATTATATTGAATCGCATTAATGCCTTATTCCCCTCGCCCTACGTGGCGAGACTCGGGCCATCAGGCCCGCTCTTCCGTCCGACCACGCATACATACATACATACATACATACATACATACATACATACATACATACATACATACATACATACATACATACATACATACATACATACATACATACACACATACATACACACATACACACATACATACACACATACACACATACACACATACATACACACATACACACATACACACATACACACATACATACATACACACATACACACATACATACTCACATACATACTCACATACATACACACATACATACATACATACATACATACACACATACATTCACACACACATACACACATTCACACACACATACACACACATACATACATACACACATACACACACATACATACATACATACACACATACATACACATACATACACACACATACATAATACATACATACACACATACATACACATACATACACACATACCTACATACATACATACATACATACATACACACATACATACATACACACATACATACACACATACCTACATACATACACACATACCTACATACATACACACATACCTACATACATACACACATACCTACATACATACACACATACCTACACACATACATACATACATACACACATACCTACACACATACATACACACATACCTACACACATACATACATACACACATACATACATACATACACACATACATACACACATACATACATACACACATACGTACACACATACGTACACACACATACATACACCCACATACATACATACACACATACATACATACACACATACATTCACACATACATACATACATACATACATACACATGTAGCTAGGGTCGAAAATTCGTCACCTCCGAGATTCGAACCCTAGGACCTTCCGGTCTGCAGCGGAAATGCTGTACTTCCAGATATCCTTCCTTTCCCTTCCTGATCGTATACCCATCGTTAGAGCGAGAATGACGGGTATTCGGATATTCCCCTATTTTCTAATAATACAAACCCTCTGATTTAGAAACACTCCGGCAGGTGTCGGGGATGTGAGACAAGGTTGTAACTTACTTCCAAGAATATTATATTGGTGTCATGTATGAGGGAACAGTTGAAATACACCAAAACTTCCATTTAACAGACATAAAATCTGCTTACAACCACAACAACTGTCTTACAAACCGTTAAGCGTAGTACTTATTGCAGCGTAAAATTTATTTGGATACTGATTGTTAATTAATAAGTGAAGGTCGTGACAAAAGGAATTTATTTCCCATTTATGCCTAATTTCCACAATGTAAGTTTCGTTAGGATATTAAAAAAGAAACGGGAACGTTCGACAACTGATCTTACAAAAACTGAAACTCCACACTGATAAATGGCTGAATAATGATGGATATTACATGAGGAAATAATTTAATGCAACTATTTTACAACGTAATAATATTCGTATAAAGAATGTTTTGTTTGATAGCTAAACGCACGTTACTTCTTCGATATCCCTCGTAATTGTTTGTTGGCAAAAGAAGCTTATTATGTTCGAATACTGGAATCAAAATTCGGTGTCAGAATTTTCGACACCGTCTCGGTATACCTCTGCTAGAAGCCGATAACTGCCTGGATGAAAATGTAAGAAGCTGCCTGTTCTATTTGGTGGTTTCCGTGGATTCCTTTCATCAATTCAAGTGCAAGTCGGAGTAGTTTTCTTAACAAGATCCCAAGACTCCTGCTAAATATTTCCTTACTCATCCAAAGCACATTACCAGTTTTGGAGAAGAGGAGTGCGCCAATTTCCAATTCTAATATAACGAATTTCCCATTGAACACTGAGAAAATGTCTGATGTTGGAACAACCGAAGTAACAAACAAAATGCTGTAATTTGTAGAAGCTGAGTTAAACTAGTGGTGCTGCAATATCACATCTTCAAAGCATTATTTCTAACTTTTGTAATATTCAAAAATTCGGAGACCCCCAACTACTCGGGAAGCGTTGTCTCCCGATCTTCGCCACGTATAGCTAGACTTATGTCAGCACATTCGTCGAATGTCGGCCCTCTTAACAAATCTAAGCTGACAAAGAAGACTTCTGATATTTCTTCCTTAATATATGTATTGAGGATGTCCTTGAATAATGTAAAGAACACATCACCAGGACTCCCACAAAGAATTAAAAGTTACCAATATTTCACGCACAATTTACGAAAAAGCTTCTTAATTTTCGAAAATTGTTCACGACATTTAAATATCTGTCTTTGAAGAACAGATTTCATAATTTGATAAGGAAAAGATCTCCATCTTCAATAATGTAGTTGTAGGAAAACGCCGAAAAATTGAACTTTTGCAATTAAAAAAAATTCTGAGAGATCAATGAAAAATAGATCAGTACCATTTTTGAGAGTTATGTGCTGTATCCAAAATAAAAGAAATTAATTTTAAAAAATGAAGGCATTTCTGAGAAAATGTTACATTACAAGGATTCATGTAATGCACCTCGAAAAATCAAAATATTTTTTGCATATTTGCTGGATGGAATTTCCCTTTTGAAGAAAATCGCCTGAAAGGTGTAGTCTTTAACGTTCCACACACGTGGACAAACGGGCGGAGTTTTCTTTATGACGGATCCACAAAACGTTATTCTGCCTACAAGTCGCACTAGGAAGTGATGGAACGTTGTTTGTCAACTATTGGAACAAGATTTATCAACTCTTTCGTTGTCAGGGTTCCATATCACGACTTTTTTGTCGAAAAATCTCCGATTTGTGCCCCAGCAATACCAATTTTTTTAAAAATATGTAAGTACGTAGTCTGGAGAGGAAGTAAAAATTAAATTAACCTCAAACATTTATTTTATTGGCAGTGTTAACGGTTAATTCATATTTTTTCCGACCGGAGAATTTGGAAATCAATGATATGTCGCTAAAATGTTTGCCATTAAACAAAACTGAATTCCGGATTTTTCTGTAATTTATACATTTGCTTTTAAAAAATATACGTCCTCATATTTGCTTAGAAAAAGATTTTAAAAAAATATAAAAATGTTTTGCATCTACATGTGTTTTACATCCGTAAATCGAAAACTTAGTGGTCCCGTAACAAACATTTGTTTGAGTGGCCGCGAGAAATTGAGAGAAAAGCATTTTAATTTGTGACGCATTAGTTACGGTATTTAATCTCGAGTACAGGCTAAGCAACTAATTACACTTTTTTAATTTAATAAAAATAGAAGTAAAATTATGAATTGTAAATAATACGAGACATCGATATTCACAACCGCATGAATGTGATCACAATATTATTTAGCCACCTGCACATATTTATAAACATCTCGTATAATCGAAATAAATTCAAAATTCTCTCTAGCGCTATTGATTTGAATTGTCAAATTTGTCTACACCTCCATAGGACAGTATTCATTTCGTAGAACACTGATATAAATGTACAATCAGATATCTATCAGTAATATGAAGTTTTGATTAATATATCGCCCTGCACTGCTCACATCTAGAGCGTGACCTCGTATATAAGTCACATCTGCGTATGTCCAATAATCTCATGACGTATTTGATTGTTTAAAACATATATTTTAATGTCAGGACTGTCACCCACACCTCTGTAACACGTACTGGTTACCCAATCATTTCCTGATCACAACGGGGATTTCTACAAATGTTCGTTATCTGACATCGTTCATTAAATGCAATTACAGTCATTTTGCATTTATGGGCCCGCAAAGATTAAGATTATGCCAGTAAAAAATATATATGATTAATATACGTACGACACTCCCCCAAGAAAAAAGTTTTCAATTGATGTAAACAATTCAAACTAATTTTGAGATGTGATGTAATTGCATTTAATGCACCGCATAGGATTCACAATTAACAATCTGGGCAAAGCATAGCATGCTATTCACTGAATGTAATTCATGTTCAACGTACCTAAAGCATAGAGTTGCAGAAGCCATGTAAAAATTATTAGCAGCATGAAGATTGCTGCTAAGCCAAGGAATTTTACAAAATCGGGCATGTTGTGTTGTCAGGCGATTTCAGCAATCCAGAGACACGAGCAAGTCAAATGTTCACAGAAGATTAACCAGATAGTTCACAAAACAAACCCGCAAAAGCAGCACTAATGCAACTGGCTGCGAGCACAATTCAGCGAGTGAGTGACGGCAGGCACTCGCCACCAGAGGCAGACGTAGGGCTCAGGCAGCAGTCACACCCCGACTCTTCGCTCGCACTTGGCCCACAGCGCAGCGCCAACGACCACACTACCACTGTCTCTGCGGGCTACACACGATGTAGTGGAAGTGGGTACCCGCGCTCAAGAAAAGGATTCCGAGTTGCCCCCAGCGTTCCGTCAGCCCCTCTCCGCTCGCCCCCGCTCCTCGTCCTCCCACCAGCTGGCCGGTAGGGATTCGCGGGCGAAGTGCGAAGACGCGATGGTGGGGGACGCAAGAGCACCTCTCGACCAGAGGTTCCGTTCCCCCTCTGCCGACCACCTCGATTGCTGGTGGGAGATCGCGCAGTGTAGACATTCAATTAAAACCCTCATAGCTTCATTTCCTCGGCCAATCCGAGACGGCGCTGTGCATTTGAATTGTTCGTCGGCGCGACGGCCGTGATCCACCGTAGGCTGTTCACTAACCACTCGATTCATAAAAGAATTTCTACTTACTCGCACACTGTGTACTTACGATGTAAAGACTAATTATTGTAATGCTGCAGAGGAAAGTGGCGGCTCATATATGATATCGAAATGTTGGATAAATGTTGTTCGTAGAAAATTACATCCTCTCTCTAACTCGTTTGGTAGTCAGAATTCTCCTTGTGTGTGTCCTTGATACCGAAAAATTGGCTGAGGGCAAAACGTCTGTTTTGGAGAAATTCGAAATTTTGAACGCTTTGTATGTAACGTTGTCCAAAGGCCTATGAACGTTGTCCAAAGACATATGAACGACACAGACGATATGCCATAAACATTTTTTTCGTGTCAAGGAGCTACAAAATTTGTATTCTGACTAGGGAATGAGTAAGAGGAAGGTATTTACTGCCTATAGCAATACAATTTATTCCCTTTTTTTACAACATAGCCCCACAAAAGGAGTTTCCTGACGAAACGTCACCCTGCACCATTGCAGTAGTTTCCACTAAGTTTCACCCGCACTATTACAATAGTGCTCTTCACTACGAATGAGCGAGATAGACGAGAAAGTAAAAAAGTCCCCAAATCAGTTTTTCGTGGAAAGGCAGATTCGGGGAAACATAACTATTCAATTCCGTAACTAATCTGTTGAAAATATTTTATTTAAATTGGTGTTGAAAATATATAACTCAATAATTGGCTGATAGAAGTACGATTCCCATATTACCATCCTCATGTTCTTCTTACTGCTGATTTTTGTTTTGTCACTATTATTCAGTCATAATCTACCGTTACGTACAGTCGTATTAATGAAATAAAATATAGGGAAAAATCGGAGGTAGAAATACGTAGTATTCTCACGCAGTATTTCTTTTTTTAAAAGACCCTCTTTTATTAAGTTTCAAGTCATACTTCGGAGTAGAGAAACAGATTTTCATTCATATGTGTCAGTACCCTCTGAGTATCCCAGGCAGAGGAGCCTGCTTAAACTGCCAGCGTCGCTAGCCGAATTGCTTAACTACGCTCCGTGAAGTCACGGAAGTTGGGCAGCTACAGGCATCGCCGGTGTCTCGATAGGTGATTGCTTGGGAACCCCGGGGATATAACTGCATCGAGCTCCTGACCGAAGTGAGAAAAGGCATTCTTAACTTCGATTGCCAGTTAAGGTAAACAATTAATTTGAATTGGATCCGGCTGCAGCTGGAATGTTTACGGATAGACAACGCTAAGATGTACTCTTATGTGTTGCGCATTCCTTTTTTTGAAATTAGGAAGAAATAAGTAAATCAATACAGTAAAACCTGAGAAGTTGAACACCTCCTTATGTTGGATACTTTTTATGGAATCAGTCAAATCTCAATTTATTAACATGTCCAAATTACTCTCTGTCTTGGCCACCCTAGGTCGTGGAGGCAGGACATCTCTTGCAGCCGTAAGTTGGACACGTCCGACCCTTGCCCTTTTGACTGCCTGCTAAAAGGTAGTATGCCGAGTGCCGGGTAAGAGGTTGGGTTAGAGGAATTTTCACACGGCTGGCTACTGGTTCCACCCGCAATTCTTCAAGGTCAGTTCTGGGAAGAGATCGCCACAGTCCGGCCACGTGATGCGCTTGTCCCAACGTCTCTCATTCTTGCAGGCAAAGGAGTCTACTGCCTTGTTTTCGAATTATTAATTACCGGGACATATACGATTAATGTCTGGATGAATGAAGAAATGAGTTGATTTGATCAAAATTGTTAATGAATAGATTGTTCGACGATCAAAAAAGAAATCGGTGTTTAATAATAATAATAATAATAATAATGTATAATTAACGTTGTGTGCAATGATATTAAAAATATAATATATTAAATAATTCATTCAGTAATATTGCATTTACGTTATTCTATCCCTCCCTCTCTCAGTTGGACAAATTAATGTGTCACCAGAGGTGTCTAACTTAGACAGGGTATACTGTATTTCGATATTAAGGACTCAGGAACTGTAGATTTTGACAATACGTGTTTCTAGAGGAAGTAATTTACTACAGATGGGAAGATTTATCCACCTTTGTTTACCAGGGCGACACAATACGTGTTTTTATGTCCAAAATTGCATACTTTTTCCGCAGCATTATAATACCGTACTTATCCTTACTACAAAGTAAATAGTAAGGCGGTTCCTCGAGTGGCTCATGAACAGGATGCTAGCTTTCATTCGTGCGGCCCCGTGGTTCGATTTCCAGTCAGAGCAGAGAGAAATTTTACCTTTCTATTACAAATCGTCTCAGTTTCTGTAGCTGTGTGACGAAATATCAGGAAGGCAAAGTAAAAATCTCTAGGTACGGTGATGAGAATGCGTCGAGATTACCTCATGAATCCCTTACGAATAATAAATAAAAAACTGGGCCCAGACCTAGGAACAGCGCTAGCTGGCAAACGTATTAATCCGGAACTGAATACCAAATACCTGCATGCTAATGGTAAGAGGACAAAATAAAAATTAAGAAAGAACGGCTCCAAATTTATTCTTTAATTTTGGTTTTCGAATTGAGAAACCTTCAAAACATTGTGGGTTTCATTCTTTTAACTTTCTGTTTTCAAAAATTGCAAAAGTTAAATTTTTTCCGTTTTTTTCTGCAACACAAAGTTGAAGATAGATTTTTTCTCCAGGAAATCTCTTTTTTTAAAACTAGATCTTGAAATAATGTCAATGAGAAACTTCGAAGTTTTGAAAACTGGCGAATGGAAACCTCTTTTCTGAACTGTCGGGAAGATTTTGTTTTATCTGAGGCTGGTGGTGAAAAGGTAATGTGAATTTCGTGCTAAACGCGGGAACCAGATTTGGTATCCGAGCGTAGAAAAAATTCAGTTGGAAAGGCTTTTACAATTTCAGGTAGTTTAAAAAAATGCATTACCATTACACATAATGCGAGAAAACATGTACTGTTGAAGTAGCACTAGTTTGTTAGGGTTTCTACCTTTTCACCCAGTTCTCCTTTCTCAAACCCCCGGACCAACCCGCTGGCCCCTCGCCTTTTCTGTTAAATACGCCAAATGAATGGGTGAAAACGAGAACGGTTTAAGTGACATTTTATAAATTCTGAGAAAAATGTGTTTATTTTAGACTTTATTTCAGTGGCAATGTATTTTTGTGCTTTTAATGAATAATTGATATGCCGTGGTTTTAATGATGAAACACCACGACTTCACATTGATATTGACTTAACTGAACATATTTCTCAGAAATTATAAAATGTCACAGGTACCATTCTGATTTTCAGCCATTCAAATGTCTGCGTAGGCAGGTCGCATGCTCGAGGGACCTTCCATGAGGTGGGCTGAGGTAGTGCTGAAAGAAAGGACTGAGGGAAATTATAATATTTCAAGGCTATTGCACGAAGCCATTGTCAATACCACCATCATCACAAATTGAATAATTGACACCCAATATTGACATTATCTCAGTAAATCCCTTACCCTCGATTGCCGCATGTAGCATCCATCTTGTATTGCGGGTTGCCGAGATGAACAACGGGAAATCACTAGTGCCCGTGAATATTACTGAAGAGCGAATCTCATAGCATGCAAGGCAGGCATATTTTATCCTTCATTTCAGATTGTATTATCAGGGGTTACCGAGTTATACGTGTTGATTCTAGTCCTTTTGTCACCATCTTCGGAACACCCAGTTTCAGGGAACATTGCCTGATTCTTGGATTCGTCGTTATCTTAATTGCTTAACTGCCTAATTGCTTAACACGTTACAAGCAACTCAAGACACCACAGATTTCTGAATGGGTGTCCGCCTAGAAACCCCGGTTACTAACTGACAATATTTTGGAATTACTTCTAGGACATTATCTATATCTGCTGGATAAACTACGAAAACTTTGGAAGTGAATGCAAGTTATTGCGGGTGTCAGGTACCCTTAATAATGATAATTTTTAGGAAAATATTAATATTAGGGCGATAAGTAGTTTTCTTACCTGATTTTTTTCTAACAAATATTTCTTCAGTAATAACTACCCTTACACTATCTTAATGCATATTTTGTGAATATAAATCCATTTATTTTAAATAAAAGACCAACCATAATTTTGCCATAAAACTTATTCCTTATTTGCGATTTAACTATGTACAATGTCACGAGATATTTGACATTTTCAGTTAGAGTTATTGTGAGGTTGTTTTGTTGCGTTGTGTATTTTATCTATTATGGAATTTGTTACGGCATCTAAAATAGTTTCACGTTCGATTAACCAATTCTCTTTCTTTAAAAATTCCGATAAGCGTGGCAGCACATAACTTACGCATTGTCAGGAGAGGGTTAATGGTCCATCTATGATTTTGTTTTTACGTTTCAATTTCTTAAAGAATTTGAAAACCCTTGATAACATATCTCGTGTGATTTGTGTTTAAAATATGATGAAATTGGCTACATGGTTTGTTACAATTTGCGTTTTATAGCGTCTGCGGAAGCGGAGAAGCATTTCCAGACCATTCTCTGGAAAATACCACACAGTTTAAAAACAATTGTAGTATTTTATGTTTTGTCTTTATGTTTGACAAAGTAGAATCTTTTATTTTTATTTTATTTAATAGGTAATTATTACAAACAAATTAGCTTACTTGATCCTATGTGGCTAGGCCGAAGGCCTTTAAGCCATTACAATACCTACATCCTTTCGCGTTCTAATCTTTCGAATTCTGGTATTCACCCCAAATGGTCTCTCCATCGCATCAAATCCGCGGAAAAGAGACCATAAGGTACGGCTCAGGAAAAAACCCCTGAGGAGGGAAAAACCTGCCGTCAGAAGCCGAGTACATACTAATCTATCCGATGTTTATTTTAACTATTTATATTCTGGCGCGGGCGTCCCGCCGTCTCCTTCCAGTGCTTGGCCTCCTCAGCACCTGAAATCAAACAGCGCCACAGAAGATCGTCCGCACCAACACCTCTGCCCTTATATTTTCAATCCCCCCTTACCTTCACCCCCTAATGTGCTTATTACTATGCCAGTTTTATTTCATTTATTATATTGACCTGTTACTCACCAATTGACTACGACTTATGGCTTATTTCTTAACTGTTTACTAACTTAACATAAAATTACTGATTAACTTACTTATTGTTAGCTTATTGACTTATTTATTTCTCTCCAGTCTAGGCTCCGCTCAAGCTAACCGGTGCTGTTTTCCCACTCCCCAATTTCAGTTTCCCTAATGGTCCGAACCTTTCCTAAAAATGTTCCTAATTCTTTCATAAATTTAGACCTTTTATCACCTAAAATGTTTTGGGCGAGCGTTACGTTCCTGTTTAGGAAGTAGTAATTTCCCATTCCCATCCATTTTCTTCTCCATGATTCGGTTGCACAGCAAATTAAGGGGATGTGGATTCAGTCTTCCATATCACCGCAAAGCACACAGATGCCATTACCACTCGCGTCCTTAAGTCTACGCTGCATTCATCCCCCAACCCTGAACCAAGCGTATCCCCCTCTTGCGTCCTTTCCGAGAGTATGTACGTAACTTTCGCAACACCATAACGGACTCGCATGGGTTTGAGCTACTAGCGAACGTTTTTCAGCCGTTGCTGCCCAGATCTCTTGCCTTTTAATATCCGCAAGTCTATCGGAAATCAGCCGTTCTATCTCACGGGGTCCCCTATCTCCCACCATTTCCGGGGAGACGTCTCCCAACCCTGCGCGGTCAAGTAGCCGTTTAATTTTGTACGCCCAGTAGCGATGGTCGCTTCCCTGCCATTGCACTCTAAAGAACCTATGTATAAGTGTGTCAGCCTGTTCATCTGCTAATTTAATCCAAAGTTTAATAGGTTTCATTTTAAAATCTCTCCAAATTCCTATACTACCGACCTCTCTTAAGACTCCGGCATTTGCTGCGCATCTAGAAACTCCTAGAATTAATTTGAAATAATATGTTTCGATGCTTTCTAGTCGATCTATCCCATCCACTCCCCAGATTTCTGCCCCATATTCCATAGCTGGGAGAACTAACGATTTGAACATTGTATCGCACACTTTTACCGGTAATTCCCGAACCCTGCGCACTGCGCAAACGATTTCTTTGAGCGCAATTCTTCCTTTTCTATGAGCCGTCAATACGTGATTATTCCATCCCCCATTCATGGAAAATTTTGCACGAAGAGATGTAAATGTTTTGACGCGGTCAATTTCTTCCCTAGCGTAGTACCATTTCTCTTTGCTACCCCAGATAAACCCATTCTTGAAGACCACTACTTTCGTTTTTTGAATATTTACTTTTAGTCCCCATGTCTCACTATACCGTTCTATAATATTTAAACTCTTCTGTAAGCCCTCAATCGTCTCCGAACATAAGACTAAATCATCAGCATATAGTAGTCCGGGAATTTTCAGGCCATCAATTACCGGAGCCGCTGTATCCGCCTCCTGTACCCATGTCAATAAATCATTTATAAACAAGATAAACAGCAGCGGTGAAAGAGGACACCCCTGTCTTACTCCTACTGTCGATTTTATTTTTTGCGTTGTACTTCCGTCACCTCACCTGACGCAGAAATTTACTTACATGCTCTGCAACACTTTTAAAACTTTACGTGTTAGTAGAATTTTTTATACTGCATAACTGTTTCTATACAATTAGACACTACACTGACCATCAAATTCGAAAATAATATTTATTTTAACATTAATATTCAAGCATTAGTTTACAATTGTATTATATAATTTTAAAACATACATTCTGTAACATGTAATGTTCTTCATCGTCTGTGACGATGACCCCCCATCTAAATCAGGCTTTTGTTCAGTTTCCGCGATCCATTGTAAAAACAATGAAATAGCCCCTTATTTTACCTCTGGACATAAATGTAGCTTCACTATGCGCACGTTTAGTTGAGCTCTCCTTTTGCTAGTTGTGGTAGGAGTAGAGCCGGTGGTGGTAAGGGCTACTATTTTTTATAAAAAATAAAAACTCAATTGTGTAGTTCGTTTACCAATGCAATCAGATTTCTATAACTTGAGAGCGAAAATGTATATTTTTAAATGTTAATACCTTTCTTTTGTATGTATTTTTATACATACATGTATTTCTATTTTGCATTAAAAGTTGTGGAAATGGTACCAGATTGTGTTTCTCCCCCATACGTCACATACAGATTTTACTGTTCATTGACAAAATAAAGCAAATCAAATAGTAAACGTTGGTAAACACACTACATTACTATTCAATTTACTTGAGCAGAAGTTCGGAATGTCTTCACCATATGGAGATAAACACATCAATAAGCGTGTCTTGAAAGGTTTATTAACTGCACTCAATGTTTCTGCGCACACTTTAACATGCAGCTACAATGCGTCTATGCATATCTTTTTCTGTTGTTTGAGCCTCTAGGTACACGCGGCTTTTACGAACACCAATCGAAAAAGTCGAGTGGTGAGAAGTTTGGAGAACGCGCGGGCAAGCAAATTACTCTTTTTTTAATTTTTGAACTTGTTGTGTTAACGTTTTGTTTCGAAATTCCCTTTAATAACACATCAGTTACTGAAGGGATCTTACCGACTTGAAGTGACATCATGAATTTTATTTCAATTGATTTTATACTTATGAAAAAAATACGTCCGATACGCTAACCGTTACACCATCGCCGCCGCCTGCGCGAGGGGTGGCCGACAACTATCGGTGTTTATTCGTTTTGTTCACGAAGAATACAACAATATTGTAGACCGCTTTGTAAGATTAGGAAGCTTAAAGAAAGTTTGTGAACAGACGGTATTTAAAATAATGTGTGAAGTATTGGAAAATTCAAAAGGATCCTGGAAAAACTTGTCAACCATTAGCTTTGATGGTGCACGATGTGTATGTGGGGTTTGTTTAGTGTTCAAGCAAAATGTAAAGCTATGAATTTGAAAATATTGTACGTTCATTGTTTTCCTCATTCCTTAAAACTGGCTTTTAGTGAGAGGTATACTTTTTTCCTAATAAGCCAGTTTTATTTGATTTCTTCGGTGTAATTCAACTGATTACACTTTTTTGAAAGCATGCAGTATTAGAACATGTAATGAAAAATTGCAAAAACAGCTTGTGATATTAAATTCATTTTCTCAGACGTGAGGCGCATGTCGAGCAGAAGCTGTGAGCGCTATTAAGATACAATACATTTTAATGAATTAATATGTATTGTATCAGTGAAAACATTAGAAAAGTCCACAAACAATCCGGAAACATAAGTAAATGCATCAAACAATCTGATACATATTTTAGATTTTAAATTTTTTTTTAGTTCTCGACGTTTTCCATTCCATTTCATAAATTATCCTGAAAGTCAGTACTATTCTTCAAACAAAAGAAATTAATATGTCTGCAATTGAACAAGAACAATTGTGCAAGAACAATTGTGCAGAAGTGCAATTGATAAAAACTGATTTAATTAACTTTGGATGTCCATATCCTTCGGGAGCCCGCCGGCCGACCCCGGACAATAAGGCAGCAGAATTAGTTGAAACATTCTGAATGAGGATGCTTTTTAAGCCTTCTCTTGCACTTGCATAAGTTCGGTGTGATGATTTGAAAATCGAGTCACCTCAATGCGGATTTAAACGAAACTAGTGGTACTATAACAGCACATGCTTCCTAGCATTATTTCTCCCTGCTCATCTATTTTATACTACCACATAAACCTGCAAAAGTGTTTTCAACCAGTAATTTTCTTCCGTCCCGGGACTCGAACTCAGGTTCTCAGGGTGATCATGCTTTCTTTCATACCATTGCCCTACAGAAGCGCCGTGCGCATCAAACTCGGGCCAATGCTTAAAAATGTAATTGCCTCAACTCAAAATTTTTCAAACAGCCAATTTCTGAAATAGACGAAAATACAAGAATTTCGCAGAAAATGAGACTAGCACCATATATTTTACTGTCCATTGTTACATACTAGAAGAAAATGTAATGAACAAATATGTCGCAATTTTGGAAAAATAATTTGTTTAAAAACTTCATAAATTTCAGACAAAACCGCATTCGTTTTTTATTTAAATGTACATGAACTTTTCTAAAGTTCTGATTATTTGGAACAGACTTTGTTTAAGGCAAACATCGCTATCTTAAATTTTGTAATTTTGAAATGTTACCTTTTTCCAAGTTTCGAAAAGATGGAGAGTTCGCCGAAAATTGCATCATACTTTTACCGACCCTATTACATACAGGAAACAGATTTAAAGAAAAAATCTGGAGCGTTCATTTGGAAACTTTTTTTTGGAAATTTTGTACCCCTGAATATGATATAAAGTCCCCTACTCCAAGTAAGATATGAGTAGTAAGACTATAATTGTAGCATAAAAATAATATTTTTAAAGGTATAATAACTCCCGTCACACAACCTACATCCCTCTATAGTAAAAAAAAGTGCTTTCTCTTTTAATTTTTTCGTCATTTTAACACTATTTTATGAGATTCAAAAAAATATGAAAAATAAAAAAAAATAATTTCTACGATTAGAATTTTTTTATATTTTCTCAGCGCCAAATTCAAATGCAAAAAAAATGAAAAAGTAACCAAAATGTTTACTGGCCTGTAGTTTAAAAAAACATTTGGATAATTTTCCCGCCTTTTAATTACCTTGACTTGAAGCACACTTTGAAAAGGACTGGAACAGCTCTGCGCATTTGTTTGAGTGTTAATTATACAATTTTAAACACTGTTGTAGCACCCAAAAATATTGTGTGATTACAAATTATCATATTTTTAAAGCTTTCTGCGCGAAAGGAGGGAGAAACTTGTTATTCTCTTGCTCTGTGTTGATATCGGTGAAGCGACATCTTTTATTTCCGTTTTGGTACCCTTGCGGCACACTACAAACTTAGTTTAATGCGTTGGCCGGCAGATGGCTCACAAATTGCCTCGTTCGTCTCAAGCAGCTACTTCAACTTCCTTTGCCGTTTTTATCGGCGACGCCACCGGGGGTTATGGCGACAAATTTCGCTAGTCAATCTTCTTCCTTCTCTTTCCTTGGCCCTCCTTCCACGTCTCCGTGTCTTTTCTCTGTCTCCTTTCTCTTCGTGCCTTGCACCGTTGTTTCCTCAATGTCTAACCCTCTGAGATCTCAAAATTCTCCTCCTAGCTCTCGCCCCTCTCTTTTGCTCATCCATTTTATCATTTTCGTTTCAATTGCCATTTCCATCTTTTCTCATCCGCATCTTTTGCATCGCAACCATAACTCGTGAAGCTATTGTCACAACCAGAGCGGTTGCTGCAATAAACGAATATAAATATTAATTACTGTGTTGGCGTAAAGATTTTCTTAAATTACATTACAAATTGATTGTTAATTTCAACTTCTGTTCTAAAAATAATAAGAATAAATTTAAATAATAAAAATTATAAATAAATAATAAAAAATAATAAATGAAGTTGTTTGTATATTTTTTAAATAAATGCGAATTTTGGAAACTTCTAAACACCAACTATTGATTTTCAGTCGTGTTTCTTCGATATCGTTCGGAGTTCATATTTTGGCGCGCAATTTCATTTGACGCACCCACCATGCACAATAGATTTAGCACGTCTCGTGCAATTCAGTCTCGCTGGATAGACAAGATTGTTGAAGCGTGGAGCGTTCATTTCTGAATGATAGGAGCTTCGACATCTATAATGAATACTTACAGCACCCCTGTTGTTCACTTGGGCCGACATTATGTTGGTAAGCGTTATGTCTTTAAAACAAAGCAATTTACGAATTTAAAGATTGATTAAAAGGCGTATAGCTTAATTATTTAAAAAAATAGCTCATATTTTAATATTCTACCATTTTACTTTCTCGCTTTATAACGTACGTACGTAGGGAAGAGAACGTATTTTAATGCTGCGACAGAAATAGGGATTTTTTGAAGTGATCGTAATGTGAGACCCTTGTATCGCCAAAGTGGCTCCATCTTGTTCCTATATGTAGTAAACATTTCTTCTAACATTTGTAGTCAGAAATTGTACAGGCGTTAATACCGAAACATTTGCCGGCAAAACGTCAGTCAGTCCATCTGTTCGTCTGTCTGTATATGAATGTGTCTATTTGGGGCTAAGGCTATTGCTTAACCGTTCATACGATTTTCCTTGAACTTGATGTTCTCGTATCGATCTGGACAAACTGAAAGACCTGCGACTTTGAAACGGATATTTTGGTTTTGGGGGATATTTTAAATGAAGCCTCAACAAATTTTCCTCAAAAACGGCTTCTCCAATTTTGTAAATTACACTTTGTTCCTGGATAGAGCAAAGAACTCTTAAAAGTGGCGCAAGTCTAATTATTGTTGATTTTTATTGAAAATTGCAAATGTTAAAATGTTTCCTGCATGTTCCTCCAACTACAAAATTAACTAAAAAGACAAAATAACAATAATGTTAATTAAAGTAAT
The DNA here is from genome assembly GCA_038098605.1 of Gryllus longicercus. NCBI lineage: Eukaryota > Metazoa > Arthropoda > Insecta > Orthoptera > Gryllidae > Gryllus > Gryllus longicercus. Next base: position 687,558 of record JAZDUA010000615.1, read on the forward strand.
GTACATTTTTTCGGATATATGAGTACTTCAAGCATAATTTTGCGTGATCATGTGGAATTTTTAAACAATTATTTCTCAGAAATGACTGCATTTTTTTCCGTTTTTTCTGAGATGTAGCGAAGTACGTTTAAGTGGCGCTGGTCCCATTTTCGGCGAACTTTCTCTTAGAATATTGCAAAAAAATAATTTTGGTAAAATTGAATTTTCCTGAAATATTTTTAATGTAGTCTGTTGTAACGAAATAGATACTTAATTAAGGTCATGTACAATTTTTTGAAGAGGTGAGTAGTTTTTGCGTAATTTCTGCTTGAAATATATGAAACTTATTTTTCAAAAATTTAAAAAACAACTTGACATTTTAATTTTTTTTTAAATGCGGCATCATATCAGGGACTATGAAGGTGGAAGAAAGAACGAAAGAGCGAAAGAACGAACGAACGAAAGAACGAAAGAACGAAAGAAAGAAAGAAAATGAAAGAAAGAAAGAAAATGGGAGAAAGAAAGAAAATGGAAGAAAGAAAGAAAATGGAAGAAAGAAAGAAAATGGAAGAAAGAAAGAAAATGGAAGAAAGAAAGAAAATGGAAGAAAGAAAGAAAATGAAAGAAAGAAAGAAAGAAAGAAAGAAAGAAAGAAAATGAATCAATGAAAGAAAACCAATCGAAATATCTAAATCATTATTACCTTATTTCAATTACATACCATGTAAAAGTCTACAAACGTCTTGACTGAATGCTGTTAATTTCGAAAACGTACATCGCGTAATCGTGCTTCACTACCTTTAAAGAGCATATAATGGCATTTGAAAAAGGCTGCATTATTTCTGAAGGCTTAAACAGTTTTTGTTAGTAATCACAACTTAATTTGTTTGACGTGGTGATAAGCAGTTTTTATGCCGTTTTTATTATTTTATTTTTATAATAGTTTCTTATTTTTGAGGGGAAGAGGTAGGAAAGAAAGAAAGACTACACGTAACGTACTACAGTCTTAACTAATTTTTTTAAATATCAATTATTTTGTGCTTTATTAATAAGTTACAGTTAGCTGCTAATACCAGCTAATGACATTTTAGGACATCAAAAACGCCACAAATCAGATGCTCGGTGAAAACACATTGACGTATCAAAATGAAACGCCCAACTAACTTTGACCGAACTTTACTTTGATTCAAAGTCAGGTCCTTAGAGTTAACTCGCGAGACATGCCACCCTTACACCACGAGGCTAACAGTTAAACGCTACCTCCCTGGCGTAAAAAAATGAATATTTGCATTTGCAATTTAAAAATGTAGAGAATTTCAGTTACATTTCTTCAAGATCTAATTTCAGTGAAAACATTTCAAGGAAAAATCTCCATCGTCAATTTGTAATTTTATAGAGTTAGGTTTTGTTGGCAGTTTTCGGAAATACACTGTTTTCCAAAAATGGGACCTACCGAATTTTTCCATTTTCTCATGCGAGAAAAAAATAAAGAAAAGTTTAGAACCCTCTTTGAGAAAAAATAAAAAAAAATCTCTTTTATTTCAAACAAAAATTACGCGAACAAAAATTACTCATTTTCTGAAAGAATTGTAATGTCTTTAATTAAAAGTATGTTTTTAGAACTACTCTTTAGAACTACTCTACTACGGGAGGGAGGACGGGAGGGCGGACGGACGGACAGAGAGGAGATAGAGTTTTGCCGTTAGGCGATTTTAGAAAGTAATTTGCTACCCAAAGGAACAAGATTTATTCCTTTTCAATAAGAGATCCTTACAATACGAGTTATTTCTCTCGAAAATCGACGGTTTCCTCAGGCCTCCTTTCGGGCGAAAGTTTCTTGTTACGTTGTCGGCGAATGGCGCTCGTGCTTTCTTTTTCGAAACCAGGTGCTGATGTTTTTATCAAAACAGCATGTCTCGTTCTATTTGCTTTTGTATTGTTAAACTCTTCGATTGTGTTTTGAGTTGTGTATGTCCGACTAGAAAGTAATAAGTTAGAAAATTTATTAAGAACACGTTGTTTTATGCTAATCCAACGCGTATATATGTTAATTCTCTTATTATATCAGTTGTGGTGTTGGTTTAGATCAGCGTTTCTTAAGTTTTTGTTCCGCGGAATCCTGGGGTGTCGTGAAGATTATTTAAGATTCCGCAAAATTACGTTCCTGCCTACCTAAACTATCCAAAACACTGTGTCGAGAACATTTTGTGGTTGAAGCCACAAAAAACGGTAAATGAAAAAGCAATTGAGGCCTCATACTTTGCTAGCAGATAGCTCAACGCGGTGAAGCCTACTCAATTTTGAAAAACCTTATTAAAACTTCCGCTATGGGAATGGCAAAATGTATGTTAGATGACAAATCAGCCAAACAAGCCGCTACGATGCTCGAATGACACGGTAGTTCAGGACATCAAAGATAAGTCAATATAAAGAAAGAACAAACTTTTCTTCTTTAATCATGCAAGTTTTCATTAAAAATGTATGAATCTACTGATACAGTCAAACTCGCAATATTCGTTCGTTAGACATGAGCAAGAAAACGTATTATTGGAGGATCTTCTGTTGTGTAAATCTCTATGAACACTTTCTATTGAAAGGAAAATATTTCATCTCTATTCTCTTTTTGGAGAGAATCAAATACCTTGGGACAACTGTATTCATTTCTCTCGCGAGAGAGCAAAGACTGTGAGGGTCAACAAATTAACGAACTTACTTTAATCCTTCAGGCAAAAAAGTAAATGTGTTTATTGCCACCAAAAAAATCTTGCTTTTAAGAATAAGATGAAAATTGGTATAATTTGTGAGAGCGCCAAGGTATTTGATTACTTCCCTACAATAACTAATGGTGCACCAATTTTTTTTGTTTAAACAAACAATTTGGAGGCTTTTTAGAAAATATATTAATTCCATTAACGTCAATCGAAATTTATTTACCCTCTACCGAAAAAAGCCCAACTGCAATTGGGCATAACCCGGTGGCAGCTAATTACATAATTAAGATAATACAGCTAACATACAAATTAAATAATAATAATAATAATAAACATTAATAATAAAATAATAATGATATAAAAACTGTATGATTCATAAAACATTAAATTACCTTAAAAAAGAAACATCTGTAATCTAACTCCGCAGTGAATTTTTGTTCAATTAAGACCCCACTGCATTTCACTTTACTTCACCCCACTTCACTACCACCCTTTAATCACTTCCTTCATTATTCCTCTGTTCTACACTGCACGACACCTCACTTCGCAATATATTACTTATGCATCGCTCTATAATCTACTATTCTCAGTTAAGTCCCTCATTTACTTAGTAATACCATAAATTAATTTCCTAAACTGTTGAACGCTACGAGGAAAGGGTTCAAAGGTTTTTGCAGGCAATCTATTACATTCCGTTATCGTTCGGTTTGTGAAAGAAAATTTCCCGACATCCGTCGTCTGCGGTCTTAAATTTCTTTTGTGCCTGTGAACCCCCTACTGATGTATGTAGGAATACTTAAACGCCGACTAATTTTTTTCCAAGCTTGATTACCACTATAAGGTTTATACAAAGCTGAGAGTCTTGCTACTGACTGCCTGTTTTTGAGTGAATCCAATCTTGCCATTTTCTTGTCCCTGAAAGTAAATTTAGCTGCCCTACGCTGAATACTTTCCAAATTTTTACACTGCATAATTTTGTGCGGATCCCAACAAATTGTTCCGTATTCCATTATCGGACGAACATGGATAAATAAGCAATATCCTTCGCGTTTCCTGTACTTTTTTAAGATGTGAATGACAAAGTGAAGAGATCTCCAGGCTTTCCCTACAACTACTACTACAACTACAACTACAATCTACGTGTCTTTTTCAGCTTAACTTGCTATCGAAATGGATTCCTAGGTACTTGCATGAGGAAACTCTCGGAATAATCATTATTTAAATGGTAATTTATTTATCTGTAATTAAAAAATAATAGTATTAAGAAATAATAATAAATAAAAAATGGAAACCTAAAATTCGCAAAATACGCAAAATTTTGTTAGAATTTGGATAAACTTCTAGGTCATTCAAAAGACTGGGAAGTGCAAGAAATTGCCCACATTTTGCGCAAAGTATTGTAGAGGCACGGACAGATTTTATATTCAGCCCACTCTTAACATCTTAATCGTGATGTAGAGTAATAATAATAATAATAATAATAACAATAATAATAATAATAATAACAATAATAATAATAATAATAACAATAATAATAATAATAATAATAATAATAATAATAACAATAATAATAACAATAATAATAATAATAATAATAATAATAATAATAATAATAATAATAATAATAATAATAATAATAATAATAATAATGCAAGCAGGTAATAGTATGCGTAGATGTATTGAAGTGAATGAGTGTGTGTATTGTTGCGTGCGTTGGAAAGACAAATGGGTACCGCTTAAGCTTCTTTGATGCTCCCAAAGATTTCAATTTAGCACGTGCACAGGAGATCCAGATAGCCCTTTGTTCTGGAATGTGCTGGCGAAGAAAACCAGCTATGCCACCTGCCACTGAAAAATGTTACTAATGAAAGTATCTTTGTGTTTTTTGCAGAATTAGGAGCGTTTTTCCTTCAGGGTTGGAAGAGGGCAAGATTCTGTTGTTGTTACCTTCAGTATGAACATCTTCCAGAGTGAATGCTATATTCCATTCATGGGGTTGCAGAGGTATCTTTGGTAAGTAGTAAAAAAACTTATTGAAATTGTGGATTAATCTTATTCCCACCCAGTACATTTGGAATGCTACCTGAAGGCTACTGTCACCACATTTAGTGAATTATGTATATAACTAGCGGTACTACGACAACACGTTCTTAAGCACTTCAACAAAAATGAGACCAGCACCATCCTCTTAATCGTCCTTAAAGTCATGCGAGTATAAAACTTAATGAAAAAAAAGAGTCATTTTTTAGAATATTTCAAAATTGTTGAGGCTTGATGTAAAATACCCTGAAAAACCCAAATAACCATTTCGAATTCAGCAAGGCCGTGAGTTCGTTAAGTTCGATGGGAGAATATCAATGTAGGCGGGAGCGTACACCACTGAAAGACAGAATAACAGACGGAGAGATATACACGGTTTGACATTACTCGATTTTTCGGGATCATGGATCCACAAAACATGGATTCTGACTACAAATGTGTTGGAAGTAATTTAATGCATATAGTAAATTTAATATTTGGATTCCGGGGAAGGCAATCAGAGTTTTATTGTCAGAAAACTGCCGCACGATTACAAAACATTTTCAGTAGAGCACACGAAATTTAAAAAAAATCGCAGTATTCAATATTGTAAGGTATGGGGAGATAGAAAATCGCGAACTTAAAAAATTGGAAATGAATTGTAGTTAATAATACTGTTGGACATGGTATTGCTATTTCGTCTCAACCTTTGTCTAGGCCTCTTCGTTGGCCGCAATAATGTAGCAGCCTGGGAAATGAGGCGCAGTTGATGCTACCCGCAACACATATCGCGTGCTCCGGCCGCGTGGTGTTCTGCCAATTTCAATTGACCCAAAATCGATTTTCATTTAACTCAGAATTTTCGAAAATTGCAAAGTAAATGTTTATTTCTACGGCATACTACGCTATTGAGTAGTAGGTTTTTTTCTTTTTCTTTTTTTTCTCTTTTTTTTCTTTCCATAATGAAATCTATGCTTGAAAAGTATTTCTCGAGAAAGACAATGTACATTTTTTTCAAAATGTGAATATTTTTTGTATATTTGCGAGAAACAAGAGGAATTTTAAAGACGATTTTCTAAAAAAAGCACACTTTGTCTTCAATTTACATCATTTCTCAGGTAGCGTGAATATACGCTGGTATAAATGGCGTAGCTCCGATTTTCTGTGAACGGTTTACATTTTAGATGGTTAGTTGGTTGTTAATGATTACTGGCGCGTCAACTACTGAAATCTTTTGTCCCGTAAGTGAATTGCATGATTTTTCCTCTGGAGGAGGCTATCTAGCCCGCTGGATGGCGAGATCCGCCGCCGACCTACCGTCGGCTAGCAGGATTTCCACAACCAGATATCTCCCATCAACAGGGTACCATCCCAGCCGGAACAAGCTTTAGGCTCCCCATCGGTCTCTTGTATAATAGTGTAGTGCATGTTAGTATACGTGTGTGTAGGGTATGAGGATAGGACACGGAAGAGGAAGGGAAGATCACGCGCGGTCCGTGGCCCATTTGTTGGGGTACTGTGCCACCTACGCCAGTTGTTGATCGGAGAAACAACGGAAAACTACCGCTCTAAGCAGTTGGCCTCTAAAATTCTCCTCCAGACAGAGACTGAATTTGACTTAGCTGACAAGCTATTGTCGAAAATCTTGTCACTATCGAGACTTGAGCCTAGGACCTCCCGGTCACGGGCACTTCAATGACATTAGTGCAGTGCATTTGAATTTTCAAAAATTGCAAAGGTTACAAATAATGGGAGAAATTATACGCTGGGTTGTGCCACTTGCTTTCACGTTAAATTACTCACTTTGCACGGAAAGAACTGTACATAAAATAATACATACGAATTCTTAACTGTGTATTATGAATAAATATGGCAGGTTCAAAATGCTACTTTTGCTTGTTGAATTGCTTTTGAAATCTATCCTTTTGAATATTTGGCAAGAATTCATGCATCTTTAAAATTTCGTGCTGAAAGTGTCCACCAGATAATTTAAACGTAGGTTTCGTTCGGTTAAAACTTTCCTTGTTCTATTCCAGCTGTGTCATGTATTTCGTTTGTGAACAAGCTTCAAATTTACTAGACGCTGTGAAGGTATTCGAACATGAGACGCAACGCTGTATTAAAAATGCAACGATATGACTCAGGCAACGACGAAAGAAATGTAGTCTGAAATGTTCGTGGATTAGTTTGCATCCATGTGTCACAAAATATATTCGCCAGTAACAAGTGTACTCTTCATTTCATTCTACTGAGAAAATACTGGCAGGAACTGTGGGCGAGTTTAAGTCGCAAGTAATATATTAAAATAAAGTCAGTAAATCTCAATGTCAGTTAACTAGTTTAATAAAAACTGACAATATTTTTCATTAAAAATAAAAATTAAATTAATTTTCAAATAGAACTTCAACAGCTCGTACATATTGACACTCTCTTACACATTCACACACACGCTACAGAAATCTATTATGTATTGTAGGTATTACATATCGAGTGTATTACAAATCTATATTACACTCTCCTTCTCTTATTTTACATTATCTAAATAAGAACGATCCTAAAGCAAATAAATTAGAAAAAATATTAGGCATGCAATTCATTTGGAAACTTATTACTGAAATTATACTCTACGTCAATAGTTCGGAGCAAATACATTTCAGAGACTGGCGAAAACAAGGAAAATCTCCTCATATCGCAAATTCCATTTCTTGATCTTAATGTCTTTCTTATTCTAAACGATGTGAATGGCTCACTATTTACGCAACGTATGTAACGTTCGTATATCTGGCCTTACTCAGTGATTTATTTGAATTGGATGCTGTGCAAACTTTCATAAAGGGAGCTTGTAGGTCCCAAAAAAGGTCTTGCTTCTGCAAAATTGGGTTAAAACGTATGTACACATATGATGATAACAAATAATTCCGCTACGGACCTCAATGTACAGAAGCCTGAAATATAGTTCTAGAGCGTGTCACGAAATCTAAATTTTACCTTTATAAGGTACCACACAGTCTAGTAAATAAACTCTGATAAGTGCTGGTGAAAAGATAATGACCGGGAACATTATGTTTAATTTAAGAACTGTGTGTATCAAGAAAACTGGCTAAGGGCATCAACCGATGTTACTGCAGTGTCTCTCACCGGAAGGTCCTAAGGTTCGAGTCCAGATGGTGGCAGTATTTTCGACTCTAGCTAGATAGCTGAATTCGGCCGCTGTCTGGAGGAGAATTCTAGCGGCCGGCTGCTCTGATCTACAGTTTATCGTGGTTTCTCTGATCAACATAAGGCGAATGCCGGAACAGTACCCTAAAAAACAGGCCACGGGCCGCGCGCGTTCTTTCCTGCATCTTCCTTGCTCTATCGCCGCTCCTTACTCATACACACACTTACACTTGCATTTATTTACACATTCACTAAATTATTACATATGCCCGGAGACCAATCGGGAGCTTACAGATTTAACTGGCTGTGGTGGTGCAACGATGGTTGGAGAAAATCCCCGCAAGCCGACATACGTCGGTGCCGATATTAAATTGAATTGAATTAATGCCTTATTTTACGTGGCGAGACTCGGGCCATCAGGCCCGCTCTTCCGTCTGACCACGCAAATTTTTCTACGCTCCGTTTACCAACTAGCGGAGAAAGGGGGTATTTCTCGGGCGAGAAATATGCGATTTGAATTTAGCTCAGAGGCGTCATTTAGGCTTGAGGATCCTTTACATGCAAGTAAATCTACTACCATGGGACAGCCGGCTTTACTTCCCTCCGAAGGAAGGCGTATGAAGGATTTTTTCGTCCGCCAGCTTGGGTATAACAATCCGATACGCTAACCATTACACCATCGCCGCCGCAAACCATCGCCATCCAGTGGGGGAAGATCACAGCCACCTCCTACGATAAATACATGCACTACTCTTTCGGGTCTAATGGTCCTAGTAGTTGACGCACCTGGAATCAATTAATTGATCAAGACTTGTGTTTGGAATAGTTAGGAAATAAACAAACATACTGAAAGTTCCCCAACCATCTAACTCCTAACACTCGTTATGTAATCGTAAAATACCTAGATTAATAAAGAGAGGTTTACAAGAATCACGTGGGTGGGATTTTCTTATTATTCTTACAATTCTTTTTGTAATCTAAACGTTTGGGAGCTATAAGATGTATTTCCCCAGAATATTATTATTAATATAATTATTTTTGAAGCATGAAACACATGATTTGCTCTAGTGAATGAACTAGAATAGTTAGTGTGTCACTAAGAGTTTCAATAATATGAACTGAAATGAGCAGAATAAATTTATAACTTTTTTTTCAAATAATCAAACCCTGACTCTAGTTTTTACAGTAAATTTACCATTCTAGTTTATTCACAAAAATATACAATTGTGATTCATTCACAAAAGGATTATCAAAATATGTCAATTTGTTTTAGTTATGATGTCTGAAGTACAATCTTACATTTTGGCCAATCATTTATAAACAGAGAAAAAATTATTTGATTTCTAAAGGCACAAAAAATAAATGTACGAGGGAAAACAAAATAGACACAAAAACCATTCTCTTTTTTCAGGTCGACAGCTGCCTAGGTAAGCACCACCAAGAGTTGGAGATCACAAGCGGGCGAGGGAGGTGTCGAAGTCGAAGGATCAGCCCAGACCGATGACAGCGGCGCCTTACCACCTCAAGTGCGAAAAACACCTTTTAGATTAGTTGATGGGCAAACAGAACGAACGCGATCTTCTGAATTTCAGCACATTTCAATGTCAATATCATGAGGCACGTCCTAGTTGATTTATCAAAAATGACTTACACAGTTCATACACCTCAGACAAGGGCACTAACTGAAGAGAGAAAATCAACAACTGAGGAGGAGTATGTGCTACTAGGAATTGAAAAACAAGACACAATAAGTAACATAAATATATTTTAACCCCTCTCGATCAATGACCTGTATGCACTTTATTAACTTGTTGCATCATAAGTCTGATTTTCAAACCTCAGCTGAATGGCATTTGTTTGTTATGGTAAGGATTAGCTTACTATGTACGCTAGTATCCAGGGAACGCATCCTATATTCACGAATCCTAAAGAACTTCTCGAATAGGCACAGACTAACATTAAAGAAATTTTATTTTAATTTTCAATTAAAGACGATGATAAATCCAAAATTTTAAATACCAACAGCCAAATTTTAAATACGACTAAAAACTGTGCCAGGAACACGCAGCATCCACTGTCTGATTCCAATGTGTGAAAATAACATTTCTGCCAATACGTACTCTGGTTCTTCTGAAGATCGTAGAGAAGTAGTTCTGCATAGGGATCCGCGAATACGCCGTGGAGAGGCGCCGCGACTGCCAGCGCTATGTGACTAGCCAAATGGGTGACCTGCCTTCAGCGTTCACTCGCTCCGGTAAGTTGTTTCTATCTATAACTTAGGTGTTTTTTTAAGATTTACTTTCAAACTTTCAGGGTTGAAAGAATGTATATAAAGCAATTAGAGGTTTTTTTCAAACGAAAATGTTGGATTTGTTGTTATTACATTTCTTAAATTAATTTAATAATTGTTGCTATGAAATAACTAAAAATATGGAATTCTTATAGATGAACACTATAAGTTTAAAAAATGTGTCTGACAAAACTGATGATAAATTGGTGTGCGCTCTGAAAACTGAGCATTGCAATTGCTCATTGTTAAGTTATTATAGCATATATAATTTAAAAATTATATCTGATTCATATTTTGGGGCAGAGAAAAAACATACTGCAGCGTCTTCAAATTTAAAGACATCGAGGTCATAAGACCTACTTTTTTCCATGGAATGGCCCAACTTCTCTTCTACAGGTTTTTTGGCGGCGATTTCCAAATCATTAGGAGTGAAATAGCTTTCCATGAAACGGGTGAATTCTTCTAAAAAGCAAAAGCAACTAAAATTTAACCCTATGAATATTCGCTCATTCATTACCTTACTAATAATACACGCCTCCAAGAGTATACAGTAGATTTTCCAATATTCCGGGTAAGGGGGAGGGGTCGCACGTAAAAATTAAAACCATTGTTAATGAAGACAATTTTATTTAACGAATTTCATAGTACGTGTGCCTAATGTCATATTATAATGCTATCAGTGCTTGATATAATCAGTCTTAATTTTTTTATGTTTAGAATTATTTTTCTTACTTGAGTTCTTTTTTTACTCAAGTCCATGTCGTCATGGAAGTTAAAGTTTTCCTTTTTACAGACGTTTAGGAGGATATTAACCCCAGTATCTGTCGCTGTGGAATTCAGCGCCGAACAGCCGTGGCGACAACATCGCTCGCTCCGGCCTAGTCAGTGCAGTTACACAGAAAGTTCACTAAGTGTGTAACAGTGAAGTACTCATTGTGTAGGGAAGTGAAGTACAATCCGCTAATATACAGTGCGCCATAAACCAACTGTCGTTTATCAGTTATTATTAACGGTGAGCCCCCTTCAGCGAACTGTGACCTAGGTCACAGCATTGCAGGTCCCATGGCAACTCTATACGGCAGCGAGTGTGCCATGGACAGTTCCTCCAGAAATTCAACAACATCATCTTGTATTCGGAGCCGTCTCGAGCTGCCAAAACCAACAACTCACCGGAGCCGAAAACCTCCAGGTCGGTAACCTCTGCTCAGCAAAAGACGCAGCTAGCGGCGAAGCAGCCATTTCCGACAATAACATTGAGTCGTTACCAATTACTAACAGTGCTAAAAGAACCTATAACTCAGGAGAAATAGACGTCCCCCAAATAAGAAATCAATCACTTCTGATTCAACTCAGTATAATATACCAGCGGGAAACAGATATGTAGTGCTTGAGAAACTACCAGATCAAGAGATTTGAGTTTGACAATGTCACTCCGCCCCAAGAAGACGAAAATCTAAGAATTCCTCCCATTTTTGTAAATAATATCCATAATATCTCTGAATTCAACACGTTTTCTGTCATCTTCAAAAATATTCACCCAACAATTACACTATAGGAAATAACCAAAGACCTTCAACACAAATTCCCGTCCATCATCAGTGTAACAAGACTTTATAAAAATAACGTGCCCATTCCAGTTATTGCCGCAGAATTCAACGGTAGTCAAAGTATCGAACAAGTGCTACAAATTAATCAGATCTGTAACATTAGTGTTAAACCAGAAAGAAGAAGAAGAAGGCCAAAAGATCCAGTTCAGTGTATGCGGTGCTTGAACTTTGGACACACAAAGAATAATTTTAACAATTCAATCGCGTGCATTTTCTGTGCACAGTATCATTATTCTGTTAATTGTTTTCAAAAAGACTTACCTGCAATCTGTAAAAATTGCAATGGATCGCACAGAGATGATTTAAGATCAATAGAATGCTCATATTATAAATAACAAATAGACACCTCCTCAAATAACCCAAATTAGGCAATAATAAAAATAGATTAAGGGCCGGTTTCACCAAACAAAGAGTAAGAGTTTACTCTGGAGTAAATCATGTTTACTCGAGAGTAACTTGGAGCGTTTCACCAACACTTTACTCGAGTGTAAATCGCTTACACGAGAGTAAATTCGAGAGTAACTTTACACCGCGAAAATCCGTCGGGTAAAGTACGGAGTAAATTCAGTTTTCAACGTGCATGTACCTCCGAAGTGTTGTTACGGTTCGACGATTACGAATGATAGTATTTGAAGGCGATTCCAGCAATGATTCGGAATATTATCCACTAGTGCGAAGACAAAGGGTGCGAGAGAGAATGAATTGGTTTTAATTATGACGATCGAGATTTTTGTCATGAGGTTATGTTTGACCAAATCAGCTGTTTAACTTCATCAGACACATTGTAAACTGTAGAGAACTTCTAAAGTTCTTTTTGTCCCATGTGGATACGAAATAAAGGTAGTACGTACCGAATACGACAACAAAAGGAAAAGTAATAACTACAGGAACTACAAGTACTAAGAAATATTCATTTATTTATTCAGTAAAAACTGTATGTGACGTATGGGGGAGGACATTTGATCACGTTTTCTTGAGTTCCAGAATCCCTTTCCAACATTTTAACTAGAAATAGTTGAAAGATGAATAAAAGTTTAAAAAATAAAACAACATATAATAATAAAATTTAGAAAAACACGAGATCAGCAACATTTGAAAAACTAAACATTTTCGTTCCCTAGTTATAGAAAATTCATTTGCACCGCCATCGGTAAACGAACTGCAAATTAGATTTTTCTGCATTGCTAACAAAATAGTAAGTCGTCTCCAGAGAAGAAGAATGAATATTTATTAAGAAATAAAGATACAGAAACTAGGAAATAAACTATGCTAACTCAAACCACCATAACACCACACCAGATTATAACGCCAAGAACTCCGAAACTGAAATGAATGATAGAATATAAGGAATTAATCAAAGGTTCACGTTGGTCCGCATTGGTTCCCAGCGTCATTCTCGCTCACAGCCTCTTGAATCGCTCTCAAATATTGTGTATTCAGCTGATTTGCGGAGTAAATCGGAGAGTATGTACTCTAGAGTAAAATAATCCTCTAGAAGCATGGTGAAACGCTCATATTCTACTCGAGAGTAACTATCTTGGAGTAAATGGTTACTCTCGGGTAACTACTCTCAACTTTACTCGGCTGTTGGTGAAACCGGCCCTAAGAAACAACCAGCCTCCGAAAACAAAAATTTCTGATTCGAATATTTCAGAGCCAGCCAAATGAATTCGCCCACTCTTCTGATTGGGGAACTTATTGCTAAAAACACCATATGGGGATGCAGAAATACCAATACTGCAGGGCACCAACTCAGCAAAATAATTACGGACCTCAATTCAATCAATATTTCAGTTAATTATTCCAGCAGAACCCACTCACTACCCCACAGATCATAATTAACACCCAAATATATTAGATATTGCAATTTCTAACACTCAAACACTCATTTTTCACACAGCTCTCTTCTTTAAACTAGACTCATATCACCTGAGAACCATCATCTCAACTCAAAAAATCCTCCCCTCACACTCCAATTCTCATACTTAACACACAAAACATCCGCTGGAAAAAATTTAAGAACATAATTCAAAAACAATCACCCCACTTTAAAAAATTAAAATTTCCAGTAGAAATGGAAAAAGCTATAGCCCTCTTAATCAATATGATTTTAACACAATCAACATTCTTAATAATAATGCTCCCCCCACCCCCCACTATTAAGCATTTCAATAAAAAACTTCCGAAAAACATTCTCACAATTATTAACACTAGAAACAAAACAAGAAGACTTTGGTGCATCACGAGCTCTCCACAGCTTAAGAAAGAGTTAAATTTACAGTCCAACATCGTAAAAAATCACTAAAAAACATAAACAAACAACTTACAATGATTTAATCCAGTCCTTAAGCTCAAATAACAACACGTTGTGGTAATTCACTAAAAATATCTTGAAAACGAAAGCAATAATACCCCCACTAACAACTCCAACGGGCAAGAAATTCGCTTCTTGAAAAGGCTGAAGCATTAGCCGATCACTTTGCTAAATCATTCACTCCCAATGCCACCCCAACTAACCCACTGCATTCAAACATAATCGAAATAGCATCAGCACTCAACTATAAAGTACCACACAAAATCAACTACATCTCCCCAAATGAAATCATTAATATAATTAAGAATTTGCCGTTAGAAAAAGCCGCTGGACACGACAAAATAAGCAACAAAATCTTTAAAATCTTACCTAATCTCACAACAGCACATATCACCAATATTTACAATTCAATAATTAGAACTGGCTACTTATTTGGAAAAATTCAAATGTAATAGCCATCCCCAAGCCATTCAAGTATCTCTCCAGCACTGAAAACTACACACTCATAAGCCTTTTTCCCACTCTATCAAAAATCCTAGAAAACTTAATTATTAAAAGACTAAATTCCCATCTGAACAAAACTCAATCCCAATGCACCAGATTGGCTTCACTAATAATGTTTCAACTTCGCATTAATTATTAAGAATCACGGAGCTCATACACATTGCATTTCAAAAAAAAACACCATACAATAGTTACCTTTTCAGACATTTCGAAAGCTTTTTACAAAGTGTGGCATCGTGGATTAATATTCAAACTTAAAGAAATAGGTACTTCCAACTACCTAATTAATATCATTAACAGCTTTCTTCCAGATAGAACATTTTCAGTCACACATCCAATCACCAATCACACAATCCAATCACATCCAATCCCCGCAGAATTACAGCTGGATTACCTTAAGGCTCACCACTGTCCCCCATGCTTTTCAGCATATACACAGCCGACATTCCCATAACATCACATACGCACATCGCCCAATTCGTCGATGACACCGCAATTTTCATGTCCAATCATTAAACTTATATAATCTGTAAACAAATTCAAACACATCTAAATAAAATTAATGAATGGTCTGTCAAATGGAAAATCAAACTCAATCCTACAAAATCATGCGCCAATATATTCCCATTAAGAACATTTTCAACCCCAAATTAACAATCACCCAATTCCATGGACCCCACACAATGAATCTGTCCAATACTTAGGGCTGAATCTTGATACCAGACTAAATTGGAAAAATCACATAACAGTAAAAGCACAGCAAGCCAAAATAAAACTAATTCAGCTAAAGCCACTCTTAAATCGCAATAGTAAGCTCTCATTAAACAAAACCATCACCATCTATAAATCGTTAATTAGACCCCTAACTAAAAAAGTCTCTATCATTAATATTGTGGGTTTATAACTTTCACAATTTTAGAAAATGCAGTTTGACAATGGCACCTGCATTAAAAATGATACATTGCGCTATGCAAGGTTGAAAGTAGACCCCCAAAAAATTGAAAAAAAAAACTTTCAAAAATTACATATATTTCACACAAAAGTGGCAATAATTCTCATATAATCTATTGATCATACGTAACCCGTCTTTTAAGGACATATTTCATAAATCTCTATCTTCAATATTGTTAGTATTTAGGGAGAGGTAGGCGAGAAAGTAAAATGAATGCGTCCCAATAATGAAGCAACCTGGTAAATAAGGCGCAGGTGATGCCACCCGCGACACACACGTGTCGCGCGCACCGGACGCGGACAGGTTTGCCAATTGTACGTGAATCGAGTTGAACTCTCATTGTTTTCACATTCGAGAGGTTCAGAGAAGGCATTTTATTTTCGCATACTAGTTACACGTTCTCGTACTCGTATCTAGTATAGACGTCTTATCAGCGTCTGACAGATAAATGAACTTTCAAGAACAAGAAAATGTCAGGATGGGATTCACTCGAAAACCGGCGATCAGTAGCAAGACTCTGCGCTTTGTACAAAGCTTATAGCTGTAATCAAATTTGGAAAAAAATTAATCGGCGACTAAGTATTCCTACATAAGCAGTATGGGGGATTACACGCACAAAATAAATTTAGGATCGCAGAGAACGGATGGCGGAAAATTTTGTTTCACAAGTCGAACGATAACGCAATGGAATACATTGCCTGCAAAATCCTTTGAACCCTTTCCTCGAAGCGTTCAACAGTTTAGGAAATTAATTTAGGGTATTACGATGTAACTGAGGGAATTAACTAAGATTAGTAGAGTATAGAGCGATGCATAAGTGATATATTATGAAGTGAGGTGTGCAGTGTAGAGCAGAAAAATAATGAAGATGATTCAAGGGTCATAGTGAAGTAAAGTGAGGTGCAGTGCAGTACAGTGCAGTGCCAGTGCAGTGTGGTCTTAATTGAACAAACATTTACTGTTTTTTTTTTCGTTAATCGGCCGACTAGGACCACGCAAGCAAGCATCCTGCATTTACCGTGGCTCAGTTTTTATTTATTATCGCGGTAGCAGGTGCTTGCAACAATTCTTTGGGGGGGGGAACCAGCATTTTAGCTGGATCCGATTTTTATCCCCCACGGTTGTTAGCCCAGGGGGTATGGAAGATGAAATGATGATATGATGATAATGGGGGTGAAGGGACAACACATACAGACATACACAAATACACAAATACATCCATGCCCGAGGCGGGACTCGAACCCGCGATCTTCTGGTCCGAAACCACTCCGGCACTACTGCCTTAGCGATCTCGGCCATCTGATCGGCTCATTTACTGCTATATTATATTCTTTTTTTAAGGTAATTTAATGTTTTATAAATCAGCTAGTTTTTAAAAATTATTATTATTATTATTATTATTATTATTATTATTATTTTTGTTGTTGTTAGTATTTTCATGTTAGTTATTTTATCTTATTTATGTAATTACCTACCACCGGGTTATACCCATCTGCAGTTTAAATAAATTTATCTTATCTTATATAGAAAGTTAAATAATGTTAATGCTGCAGCAAAATACGTGGGATTTTCGAGTAAAAAAAATATTGTTGGTCCCGAGAAAATCAATAATTTTTGTTTCGTTGTGTAGTAAATAACTTCCTCTAACACTTTGTTTTGTCAGTAGCTACACTTTCTACAGATCTTAATGTGGATATAGTAGCTCATGCAATTAGTTGATAATGCACGCTTGTTACATTATCAAATAAAAAAATTAAACATTTACCATAAATGAGTTGATGAAAAGAAAAATTAAATTATTCCATTAACTTCAATCTTCGGTAAATTGAAAGTATTCTAAGTTTTTGCCAAAAAACAGTACCATACAGTAGTAAGTACAGTTAAACAATACACATTTTTGTAGTAGTACGTAGTAAGTTATTAGAACAGACGATGTTATAAATTAATTTCATACCACATGGCATGTAAGATGTGCATTTCCTCCCCAAACAAGTTTTAAATTATTTTTCTTAAAATGTTTAACAAAACAGGGTCTTTATTTATATTTTTGTAGGTGTGCTTTTTGGATTTACAGAAGTACTATTAGAAGAATTAACTTTCATTAGAGGGAAATAAATTTAAGAAATAATGGTACTTAACGTGATGTCTTAATTATGTACAAAACTCATTGAGTAAAACATTTCAATAGTCTACCCCTTAAGAATTTCACGGATTAATACGAGTATAATAGTAAGGAATATGTATAAGAAATTAATATTGAGAATTACTGAATTATATTTTAGAGGTCAGTTTCGTCAAACTGAAAGAGGAGAAAAAATTCCAAGCGAAAGGAGAAAGCATTGACAATGACATAACCATTTTCTATTGGCCAGTACGTACAGTTGAAAGAGAAGGTTGACGATCATTGAATTATATTCTCTTTGTCCTGTTCCTCGAATGGGAGGTGACGTTGAACGCCCTGTTGACCACTGTGGGGTTTTCTTTAGCTCCGTTACGTACGCAGGTGGTGGCGGTGGAAAGGCCGAGAGCAGAAGGATGCATTCTGAGTGGGCGACGTGGCGGAGAGCTACACAAGCAAGCGCGGGGACCCGAAGAACTTGCAGCGGTGGGTGCGAGGGGGATGGAGTGAGGACAATGGGCCCGCGCCGCGAGTGCCGTAGGAGCGGGGTTGACGTCACCCTTGGGAACAGGATGAGATAGCTCAGGGCAACAACTCCCGCGACTGCAGGGTCTGTGACCGGGACGTCTAGTATTGGAGTCCCAATGGTGACGCATTTTCATCACTGGTTAGGGTTGGGAAATTGTAGACCGAAATCTAAGATTTTCGACCAGGGATAGTCTTAATGTGTTCCAGGGTCCTTTTCTCCGGCATCACATATGGCAAAACTTGCATCTTTTATAGTTCCATTTTCAGAAGTGCTTTCATTGAGTCAAAAATTACGTAAATTACGATTGGCGTAAATTTATTGTAATAAACAGAGAAAAACCTTTTCTTGTATATCAGCAAACGACCTTTTCTGTTGCAAGAAATCGTTATTAAAAGGATATTTTACGGCACAAAAGATGACGTACCAGCATTTTAGGGGACGAATGATTGCGTCATCACACATCCAGCAAATCGTATAAATGTGGAAAGATTTTTCCCTATTTTCGAAACCTGGGCCCGGAATGTGAGGTTTTCTGCCGAAAAATGGCCATTTCTGGCGCACAACTACAGTACTTTCTCTTACAGGACGGATGGAAGCCGTTGTCTTAAAGACAATTCCAGTGGAGGCCTGCTCTGATTGGTAGTTTTCCGTGATTTCTAGAATTAATACCAGACGAATGCCCGAGCAAACAAATATGCCACAATACCCACCCAATTTTTCTTGCTCATTATTGTCCCCTCCTCTTCCTCCTCTTCCCCTCCTCTTCCCATGCAAAACACTAGCACACATGTCAGGAAACCAGTCGTGAGCTTAGTGCTATTCTCGTTGAGGCGGCGCCCCATTGGCGCACATTCTTTGAGGCAGTTGGGAATTCCTGCTAGCTGATGTATAGGTTGACGCTGGATCTCACATTTCAGCAAGGAGCACAAACCGCAACTTTCCGGCATGATCAATCAATCAAACCGCCACCGCCGCCACCACCGCCACCACCGCCACCACCGCCGCCGCCTCTGCCTTCTCCGCGGCCGCCTCCACCACCACCACCGCTACCTGCCAGCGCCGCTCCACCGCCGCGACCACTACCGCAACCACCTGCCACCACCGCCACCGCCGCCACCGCGACCTCTGCCTCCTCCTCCACAGCCGCCGCCGCCGCCCCCCCCCCTGCCACCGCCGCTACCCGCCAGCGCTGCCTCCACTGCCGCGACCGCCGCCTCCCCGCCTCCGCTTTCGCCACCTCCACCACCTGACCTCCGCCGCCAACGCGGCCGGCGGGGTGGGGCTCGGACGCGTCGCTGGCCGAGACGCACCTGGCCAGTGGGAAGTCGCGTCCGCCGGCCGCTGCGCTCATTCCCTCGCGAGGAGTTCCTCGAGCAGCAGCGCGCCGCCGCGTCCGCCGGCGACCAGCCCCCCAGCCCTGCGCCGTTCGCCCACGCCGCTCCCTGCTCTGCCTGCGCTCGTCTGGGTGGTGAGTACGCGCACGCGGACGGATTGCCTCTGCGCATTTTCTTCCGGGTCCTTTTTACGGCCCACATTTGTGTCCTCTTAAATGTCGCTGACTGCCAGTGTCTTCTTGTGTGGGGGGTGTTTTTCCAACTTCCCTTCTTGGACTTCCTCCTTTGCAAAGCGACAGCAAGCTCTTGTGACGTCAAACGCTGATTATTTTTATTTGGTAGGTGTATCTAAAATCGTTATTTTGGACATTTCATCGCGTGAAACCGTTTTATCGAACTTTCCTATGTTTTGCATTTGTTTAGTTAAACAAATTCGTGCGGGAACGTTTCTTTCAAGTGGTTGAACAAAAAGTATTACTATAATATCTCAATAATAATATTTATTTTTTTTCATTTTTGGGCGACACACTTTATTTTTGTTTGCCATTTGTGTTGGAAATGTTGTGTTGCAGTCAATTTCCTTTTTATTGCTTTCGTCGACTGTTTTTAATTGCATCTTCATATTAAATTTGAGAACGCATATTACAGAAATATGCAAAACCACTGTACTTCTTCATATAAGGCTACGTTCTATTACAGATCAGTTATTTGAATATTAGTGTAGAAAAAATCCTTTTTAATTTTCTTGATGCTGGTGAAATGAGAAAAAGTGCTAGAACAATATGTTTCAGTTAAAACAAGTTCCAAAAGTCTTGAAAAAAGCAGTGATTTTAAACAAACATATACACAGGTGTTACTGTACACAATACTCATTTGAAAGCCTGTAGTAATTTAAATAGTAAAATTTTATGAAAGATTATTTTTCAGGTACTTGCAATATTTAAAAAATGCCCGTTTATGAGATATCTCGTTTGAAATAATTTATAATATAACGTTTTCATTTCTCACCAGTATTATGGTTTCTCCCATACTTCCTTTGAAATTAAAAAACTCAAGTGAAAACAACTACATCGGTCACGGATGTCACGTGACGGTTTCATCATTTCCCCGAACCCAATTGTTTCTATTGAGGAGGAAATTTGTTTGGCAAAACCAACAGATCATATTTCTATTCTTCGTATTCTCTCGATATGAATGTGAGGATTCATGTTTTCTTCGTAGAGTTTTGACCCCTATATCATTTCGTAAATTTCGCCCCCTTGAAATCATCGTTGTTTAGCCTGAATGGTTTGTAATACCACACAGAAATTGTAAAAGAAAATACTATCCAATGTCTGTGTTCACTAACGTATTCTTGCCACAAAATAGTATTATGTATCTTTAATGGAGATATGAAATGTATTAGAATTAGTATCAGATTTAATAAGAAATTTCATATATTTCAATGCACTCACTATGTCTTTTATACATAGTGTATACCTCAATGCATAATTCAAATTCAATGCGTTGCGTACATTTTCGTTCCTCCGTGTTCCACTCCTAAACTGGTCGAGTCCCTCGTTGGCAAATGTCAAACCGGTTGAGGTTGCTCTAGGGAACCATTGTTTCCAGTGCAATGTCTGTGACCAAGAGGTCTAGTTTTCGAGTCCGGACGGTTTTCGACACTTACTAAATAGCTGGGTCGAGTTCAGTTGCTGCCTGTAGGGGAATTCTAGCGGCCGGCTGCTTTGTTCATTAGTATTTCGTGATTTCTCCGATTAATACCAGACGAATGTCGGAACAGCACCTTAACAAACGAGCCGAGGAGCATTATGATCTCTCCTTCCTCTTCCTGTCCCTTTCTCATCCCTTTTCGCACTCACTCACATTCACTTCACGGCCATATGTCAGAAGACCAGAAGGGTGTTTATAGATTTTCCCAGCTGGAGGCGGTCCCTCTCTGATGGAAATACCTGAAGGGGGAAGCTCCGCTATCTGGCTTGGTGGTCGGCGCTGTATCGATGTTTCAGTGGGGAAGATTTTCACTACCTCCCGGTATACAACATGCAATACCCCTACGGGACTAATTACCATAGCAGTAGACGCACCTGTAAACACGAAATAATAAAGGAAGAAAATATGAATTTGGTAATATTTGCTTCTTCTTTATGCCTATATTTCTATACTGCGAATCCAATGTGCAAAGTCCTTATCTTGTGCCGTAATTTGATCCATGCGTCTGGAATGAGTAACGCGAGAATTGCAGTTCGAATTCTTGAAGAGGCGACCAAGTCTGAATAGCAATGCTCTCTCAGGAAAACAACCGTGGAACGGTTGATTTGTAGATTTGTATATTTATTTAGTCAAAAAACGGTATATGTGACGTATGGGTTTACAAGCAGATAGTTATGCTTGCTTTATTTGTCCATTATTTATGTTGCATAAATGAGACTTGAATCCAAATGTGGAATAACTGATTCCAACTTTTAATCCCCCGGCTTATGTGACTCAGTGCATCAATAGATGTCATTGCAGTGCCTCCGACCGAGAGACCCTAGGGTTCGAGTCCCGGTGGCAAGGATTTTCGACACAAGCTAGATATCTAGGTCGAGTACAATGTTGTCTGGAGGAAAATTCTATTTCTCCGATCGGTAGTTTTCCGTGGTTTCTCCGATCAACACCAGGCGAATACTGAAACAGCACCCAGCAAACTGGCCACGGACCGCCCGCTATCTTTTCTTCCTTTTTCTTGATCTATCCTCACGCCTTACTTGCACACATATTTCCATTCACTACATTCGGGAGACCAGTCGGGAGATGAGAGCGTGTCTCAGCAAGGCAGTGCTTCATCTACTTTCTCTCCATTTACTTACTAACTATGAAATTTATCAAAAGGGAGTATGAATCATGATTCATAGACAGTATTCATAGACATTCTAGACAGTGTTCGTACCATATGTACCTGAGTCATGAAAATTGGACAGTTTTCAGAAAATTAGTTTTGTTCATTTTTTTGTGCTGTTTAACCCCACTGTGCGACGGTTGCGGCGGCGCAAGTGACGTACATCACAGGGGGGTGGGAGGGTGCTAGCTCCTTTGCGCGTCCCAACGGCCATTTACGTCGCCCTGTCGCCGCAGGCACCACGAGCCTTCGAGTCACGTGTTCTCCTCTTCGCAGTTCTCAACTATTTCTTCCGAATCGCTCGGACCTGCTTGCCACCGGCTGGAAAACAGCCACGAGCAATTTTCATTGCAGGTCCAGGCTTTGACCCTCATTCATTTTTGCGCTGCATCACGTAAAAGTTTGAACTAAAAAAAATACTACTGTACATTTAAAGGGGGCGATATAGTATTCAAAGTCTAATGAGAAATAAGTCTATTTATTTATTTATTTATTTATTTATGTAACGTCAAAAACAGTGAAAAACTGTGTCTGATATACTGTGGGGAGAAGTGTATTATGTGCATGTTTTCTTAAATTTCCTAAGTCTCCATCCAACTATTCATTCCACGAAACGACAATAGACACCGTACATGATCCGTACATGCTCTGCAGAGATACCGATTTCGGTTAAAACACTTATATAATAAAGTAAATTTTTACAACACAATTATTCTTATGCAGGCAGATGGAGTTCGTCCATTTCTCTAATTAGTTAATTTCATTGCCAAATTACTCCGCTTCATATACTCTGAAACTTCCAAAATTAAGATGGAAATACGAAGCCTCATTCTCATCCGCATCCCCTTCATTCGAACATATTTTTCATTTCTTCATCAATTTACTTTTTATTTACAAATAACCTAACAAGTTAACATTTATTTTTAAAATTCTACACTCCCCAAGCACATAAACAACATAATCTTCTTTTCTTTATCTATAATTCTTGTATATCCTATTAATATTTCCTACTTAAATTTCTTTTAAATACGGCAAATTTGTAATGGCATTAAACATCATAAAGTTGTAATCTTCTTTTCTGTAACTAATATTCTCCTTATCCTTCCTCTCTTTTGTATCTCACATTATATTTTTAAATCTTCATCATTGAATATGAATCTAAACCCTCCCTCTATATTTTCTCTTCTTCAATTACTCCATTTCCTTCTTTCAATCATTTTACCTTTTCCAACTTCTTATTTTGAATCCTTATCATCACGTGTTCACCATCATTTTCATCACCATCCAATATTTGCCTATTTTCTCTGCATAACTCTCTTATCAACATTCCTTTTAACAACTTCTTCCCCCTTTCAAATACACCTTCCTATGTTTCTTCCGCATGCGTTTCTTGCTATGAAATTTTAATAATGTTGTTCAAACTTTATGTGAGATAATCCCACATAATAAAATGTTAATTTCAAATTCGCAGGACCTTCAATGAGCTTAGTCCTATTGAAGAATATCAATTTCGGAGAAAATCGTCTGAACACTAATGTTAACCACTGCTGGAGAGACTATTGACATGGAGTGTGTAGCCGTGAATGAAAGTTTCAGCATGAATGACCCAGAAAACATACATTCTGACTATACAATGTGTTAAAGAGAGTAATTTACTACATATTGGAATAAGATTTATCATATTTTAATTTTTTCAACTTCTACATCCTTATGTACTAAAGGCAAACTATTCTAACGCTGCAGTCGCAATTAGCAATTTTTCGTCAAAAACTCATTTTGTGGGGAATTTACACGTATACATATTTACACGCATGCTTCTGAGTTCCATGGCAATTAAATGTTGAGGCATCTCTTTAAATATTTTCACTAGCTCCACACTCTAGAGTATGCTCTAGAGGTTTTTCACTCTGGTAGACATTGCCTGGTGGCCAATAGTGGCCAATAGTGACCACAGATACTTCATCAAGAGGAAAATCGATTTACAGAAAGCTCATACAGAATGTAGGCTATATTTGAAAGAACTAAAATCGTATCGTTTATCGGGCGTTTTACAAGAATCCTTAACTTTTTCAAAATTTTCGTAAACATGTCTCCAAATATTTGGGTTCATATTTTCTTCAGGTGAAGCAAAGGACGCTAAAAAAATAGCACTGGTTTTACTTTCGTTTAACTCTCTTCATATTCAAAAGTTGCATAAGTATAAGTAATGCGAGAACGAATGTCCTGTTGTAGCACCATTACTTTTAAAACATCAATGTCTTGCGTTTTATTAAGCCTTTATCACCTCAGTTTTGATATTAGTGATTTAGCTCCCAAGACAAACATCCACCTCACCGTCGTGCTCCACCACAGAATATAACTCTTCCATTTTAACACACATATCACGTCTCGCGAAGGTCGTGCATGATACGGCCATCATTGACACCAATCTGTAGTCCGAGATTTTTCCTTCTCGTCTTTCCTTCTTTTTTCTCACTTATTGAAAGTTTTCCCTTCCTAATCCACGTACCTCCTCCCTCTCTTTTTTTGGAACATTTAATTTTTTTTAATATTTGACTCCAGTTTTCTATCATTTATAAAATTTCTTAATGGTCCTACTTTCTTCCTGGTGTCTTTCTCATTTACAATATCAACTCCATCTGCATCTACATCTACAACATCAAGAACAACAACTACAACATTTGAACTTGTAGTGTACAGAAATAGATGTTTCCATCATTGACAACTAGGAAACTACCACATTTCAAGAATACCCAATTTCTATCTTCATTTTTTGTGTGATAAAACCTCCGAAATGCTGTGAGAATTGTGTGCGAAACACATATTCTCGAAGTTGACAACTAACATTAGAAATTTTTCTTGGGTATTGCACGATATGTGATGGTTCACAATGAAATTGACTCCTATATGGTTTTCAATTTCTCTCCTCTATAACTCTGCCGATTTATTAAATAATGATGTTGAGCGCTATAACTTTGTTCTCTCAGTCAATTACTCTTTTCGAGCGGTTGAGGGAACGACCTTTTCGTTTTCCTGTTATACCTCAATTCCCGATTGAAATTTATGTCGACACAAGTGTTTATAGATTTGCACTTTTTCTTTCATCATATTTGCGAAACAGCCTATTAGAACACTTTGTATTCATTCAGAATACGAGTAAACTATTTTGGTAATCAACGAGGTTTATTACAGCGCGCAGTTACAAGCATTTTTTTCAAGAGGGAAAAGAAGGACCTGAAAGAGGACGATGTTGAAAAAGGAGCCAATATCACGATACACTTAAACGACTGAAATCGAAGTAACCCTCCGTTAGTGTTGTGTACCTCGACAGCAAGTTCGCAAACTAAATATGATCAATTAAAATTTATTTAATTCAGTGTAGTTTAATTAATAATGTTCGACAACAGTAATTCAAATATCTCAACAGGCGCACTTGCGTCTCTCGTACGCTCTACTCGTTTTTTTTTTCAAAATAGTTGTACATAACCATTTTTGAACAACATTAAAAGTCCGAAGCTCTATTTGCATCTTCCGCTTTGCTGACCGGTTGGATTTTCTGGTTCTTACTGCGTCAACTCCCGTCCCAAGTCCATCATCTCAAAATTCGTGTGTTCTACCTCTCTCTGATAATACTCTACCTCCTTCTGCCACCTATTCTACCACCTCCTTGAATTTTGAAAATATTTTTTTTTGTGTCCTAAATGAGTTGAACCTAACTTGCTGTGATCATGGAATGAATTGAAATAATGTATAACACTCAAATCTTCGTTTCATTTCCCTTTATTGTTACTGCAATTACTTGTGTTTATAATACTGCCAGTTTTTCTTTAATTGCATGAAATCATTTTCATTCTGCACACTAAAAAAACTAAAATTTCATTTAGTAAATGTTATATACCAAATGTGTTGCAGATAGACATCTCCACCAACAATTTCCTTTTCATTCTAATAGATATGGAACAGAACACTGGGACTATGGATACAAGATTTTCTCAAGAAAAAATAGATTTTCAAGAACAACAGTTATTGAATCCTCCTAGCTCCATGGCAAGCCCAGATTCAACTGTTAGGGATGATTATACATACACTGAGATGCACTGTGTAGCACCACAGGAGTATGGCCTAAGGAAATCGGAAGAGAACAATAAATTACCAGAGAGCGTGAAAAGTGTTTCTCCTCCGGGAGAGGCGAACTCAATTGGATATGACGGTGTCGACTCGACCATGGATGTGGACGACTGTACTTCTTCGGATATCGACTTCAATTTCAACATTGCCATTAATTATATAATGAGTGAAATGGAATCATCAGGTAAGACTCAGGACCTCACAGTTGAACTGGAGTTGTTACGGAAAGATTTTCATTATTAAAAGTATGAACGAATGATTTAAATATTCACCCCAAAACAATTTTTTGAGTGCTTACATAAGTGCGCATCTGAACAGAATTAAATCGGCAATTTCAAATTACCGTATATACTTATAATACAATTGTATTATTTTCCGTACACTGAAGCTATTGAAAGTGACTCTGATCCAGTATATCTTTTCTTTTTGTCGCAATTAAGTTTCAATACATTTTTTATATTAGTGTCCTAGAAGAAATCAAACACAATAAACATATTTTTCAAGCTCAAAAAAGCATTCAACAAAAACGTCCGAATTAACTACAACGACAATTCCACTATGGTCGAAAGTAGAATTCTGCGACTGTGTGCAGAAAAGTACTGAAGGTTTCGTATCCGTGCACGGCGTATTTTGTATAGAATTCATGGGCGCGTGTGTAGAAAAGTATTCCTTCAGGTACATCGCCCTTCTGTAATAATGTAATCATTAAATCGACCATGTGACTTTTTTATTTTCGTGATGGGTTAATCTACTTTGCAGTAAATAGCCTAAGATATGCTACATCTTCGGATTTACACCACAAGAAGGTCATTAACTTTGCTTAAACAAAAATATGTCTTCTCCGAAGAAAAAAACCTCTTCATTTCTCTTTATTTTGTGTTCCTTAACTCGCGAATAAAACATTATTTAGATTTTAGAATCTATGATCGTAGAAGAATGGAGCCAAATAGTTTGCTCCCTCATCTGTGAGGATTTGGAATGCAAGACAAATTGTCTAGGCTGAACTCTAAATTTCTGTTGAAAATATATACTTATCTGGAATTAGACTGAACGATTAATTTAACAGGTTTCTCCTTCAGTAATTTCATTCAAGAAAGTAATGAGATCACAGATTCTGCATTAAATATTCATATCGCAGTAAATTTCATCATAGCTGAATCGAAACTTGAAGGTAAGACAGGGTCCTTCACATCTGAGACAAACAGCTAGAGACAAACAAGACAGGAAAATATAACGAAAATGAAATTTCAAATATATCGCCAGTAAAGAAATGATGTCACAGTTACAAAAATTAAAAATATTAGAATTAGTTGCAGGGAAATAGAAATTCAATAATAAATTATTGATTTTTTTCAGTATGGTTGCGGTTTCGGGACTGCGTTCAGGGAACGCCTCTCAAGTGCTAATCTAGCATTAAATTCGAAACATTATTCCTAGATAAAAAAAGAACCCGAGGGAAATGACATTCAACCCATCCACAACGCCATGTGTTGTTCGTATGTGCACTCTGTGTCGGCGCTGTTTCTAAGGGTTCACCCGCCCTTAAGTTTTCCTGTTCTACTTGCTTGCGGAGTCACGGGAGCCGTTGGTCTTCCTCGCTAGAAGCCTAAGCATCCCCATTAAGGAGGTCCCTATTTGGTTATAAATACTTTTGCGTGGTTTTGGCGTCGTGACATTGAATGATCGTCATTCATAAAATTTGATACATTTTAAGGTATTGACGTCAATAAACGAAATACGAAACTGGAAGAGCTCTACTTCACAAATGACGTACAGATCACCTAGACCCCTTCACAAACAACAATCCACTCGAACCCTATATTCAATACTCTCCATACCTGGTCCCCTAAACCTACCTTCCATCTCTGACCCCTACCTCGAATATCCACCCCCATACCTCCACCTCCAAACTTCCACCTCCAAACTTCCTCTTCCAAACCTCCAATCCAAACCTCCAACCAAAACTCTATCCCCAAAAGTCCACTCCCAAACCTCCAGCCCCAAACCTCCACCCCAAACCACCCCCGAACATCTACCATGGAACATCCACCCCTGAATCTCCTCGATCCTCTACCCCCGACCACCACCTCTGTAAATCCACTCCCGAATTTCCGTCTCCAAACGTCCTCTTCGGACTTTCCACTTCCTATTCTCCATTCACCACTCTTCACTCTTGACTCTTGACTCTCTGGTCCCGACTCTCCAACCGACTTAGGTAGCTCAGCGCATGAATTGATATCACTGTAGTGACTCTGACTGGGAGATCGTAGGTTCGAGTCCCGACGGTCACAGGATTTTCGACTCTTGCTACAAAACTAGGTAGAATTTTAGCGGCCCGCTGATCTAATCGGTAGTTTTCCGTGGTTTCTTTGAGCAACAACAGGCGAATGCCGGGGCCGTACCCTAACAAACAGTCCACGGACCACACGCTATATTTTCTTCTTCTTCCTTGCCGTATCTTCAACCCTCCCAACTTACACTCAAATGCACTGAACCTCACAACACAAACAGAGAAATCAGTCAGGAGCGTAGAGCATGTTTCTGCTGGGGTGTTGTCCGGCTGGTGGGAGATTCCTGGTTGGGGAAAATTCCGCTGGCCAATGGATAGCTCGACGCCAGAACACGCCATCTCCCACCAATTAAGGGGAAGACCACCGCCACCTCCCGCAATTAAAACATGCGCAACACTCCAGGTACTAATGACCTTAGCAGTTGATACGTCCGGAATAACTAATCAATCAATTAATCAGTCGGCTCTCGACTCTCCTCTGCCGATTCTCCACTCCCGACTTTCCACTCCCACCCTACGGCTTTCCACCCACTAACCCACTTTCCCAAACTGTACCGTTTGTGTGTTCTGCTGTGTTCTGCTCCGAGAGACTCGTATATATTCCCTGATAATCGCTCATACCTGCAAAGGGTACACACAAACTCGTGCAATTGGTGAGGCACTTGAAAAGCGTTCCATGTTGCCCTTCAGTTGAACCGATGATGATATTCATTTTATTGATTTACATTCTGAATATTTTCTTACAAATTGAAAGTACAATGATGGATTTGAATTATTCAATTGCGCAGTGAATAAAATGAGAACTTGATTTTTGCATTTATTTCTACATTAGAGCTGTTTTAATAACAATAAAAAATGTGTTAATAAAACATTTTTCTCTGAAGATTCCATGTAATTTTCGCTACAGGATAGGTCAATCGCGTCATTCTAACCACGATAGTTTAACAAGGAATGTAGATGAACATTTATAACTTGTCAGTCAACGTTAACGTTTTCCCCGAGGTTTTGCCAAGTCTTGCTTAACCTGATTCAATTGAAATTGATTTGTGTCTGTTTATAATTATATTATTACATTTACTTCTTTTTGTCCTTCAGTCTTTAGTCAAATGTTAAAGTATAAAAACTATTATATATTCACAATATATAGATAATGCTTTTAATTTTTTTAACATTTTATTTCTTCTTAGACTTCAATTTTGATTTGCAGGTTTTTAAATGTGTGACTGTATTCAGACATGTAAATATTATGAATATATAACGGCATCGTGTAAATACTGTGAATATATAACAGTTTTATTTCTGTTTGGCCTAGATTTTTTGACAAACATTAAATTATAAAGTATAATGAATCTGATTCAGTTTTTGAATTAATGTACGCGAATTCGAAATTATATATATTGCAATTTTTGTTCCCTTTTCAATTTTTGAATGTAAAACTCACTAGACGTTTGAGAGGATGCTAGTTTTCTCTCCAAAGTTAACTATATTTTCTTAATTTTGGCCTTGCAATAAAAGAAAGTCACAAAGTAATCAGTATTTACAGAAAATGGATTTTTTGCTGACTTCGTGTTAGTGAAGTAATTTCTTTTATCGCAACATCACCATAGGTATACAGTATTTTTTAACTTTTTTAAACTAAATACTTTATATACAAAAATATGTTTTTAATTTGCAGCCATTTAGCCTGATTCATATGAATTCTGGGGCTAACTTTTCCGTGTGTTCCCATATCTGTGAGGCCCTGGAATGACCTACAAATCTAAGATGGATTGTTTTTAAATTATTATTTTATCTTGTGATGGATTTTTTTTAAATTACTATTTTATCTAGTGATTATTTCTGAACAAAATTGTTCTTTCTGGGAGATAAATGAATTGACTTGTGTCTTATTAATTGTACAGATGCAGTCTCCAATTTGTGTCTGAAGGACTATGAAAACAGCACCATCAGGAAAGTTCTTATTTCAACTCTAATATCACCTGACTACCTACCAGTTTACACACAGTTTTATGGAAAAAACATGTTTTTTATTTTGGAGTTTGGCTACCGAGTTGCAGAAACAGCCATGAAACTCCCAGGTATTGTTAGTTTAGTCTATTACAAAAGAACTGCTTCGTCTTTTTCTGTCTATCCCAATATCTGTTTACTTGGAAAGCTTGAAATTTGCCCCATTCGATTAGATTGTGAATCTATAATGTTCATTTTTATTAAATGATTATATCTTTTAACTACAAAATTCAATTTTGTGCAACACAATTATTGATAATGTTCTTTTGTATCTTCATATGAGCACAAACTAATATGTGTAAGCGTAAATCTATATTTTTGACTACTTCAATAATATTTACTTTTGTTACGTTTTTAAAAAGTGTTGGTAAATTATTTGATGTCCATGCCAATTTTCTTCATTGGTGCCTATGAGAGTGTTATTAAAATTATTGACTCTTTTCGCAAAATAATCCTAGCGTTCATAATGATATTTAAATGCTTTTTATCTACGAGGGTGATCTAACAGGTAAATAGCGCTAAAATTTAGGTTAAGTTATGAGCTTCGTAATGTTCTTATGGATTTAGAATAACACTTACTGATGATAACCAACACAAATCATTAAAAAATGAGTCGTTATTGTCGAAACTAACACATTTAGTACCTACCTATTTATTAAAATGCTATAAAATGAAAAACTATCCGCCGTAGATAAAATATTGAATGATAAGTGTTTGATATCACGTCAGATGAAAAGGAAACTAGCGTAGCTTAAGCACTAGAGGGCTGACGACTCTTACTGTAAAAGCGATGTTCGTTTCATTACGATGTCAATACGAACTTTTTTCTTTGGTAACTATTAAAATTGCATCTCTCTTTGAATCGCAGTATTGAATTTGGCGGATCTGATCCGCGCTGAGTTCGACATCGCATTCTTCACTGACGAAGCAAAGCAAGGTTTCCTTGCTTTCAGTGAAGCTGAATATGCTTTTCTAGCCGGAGTCAACTCTGCCACAACTCCTGATGAAACACGAATGTGAGTAAGAAGAATTTATTTTGAGTCGTTTCTGTAATGTGTAATTTGTTGTAAGTTGTTTTATTTGCCTGTAATTAACGTAAAATTAAGTGAAAAATACACATAGTTTTTTAAATTGTATTTTAAATATAATCATTTAAAATTATTAAAATATTTGTCAGTGAGCAAAAGATTTTATTAAAGAAAGGACTCTAATCCTCAATATTACAGTTGCAACAAGACGCCAAAAAAATTGAACTTTTGCAATTTTTGAAAATTTGTAGATTTCAACGAAAATTGGTACCTGCGGCATTTCTAAGCAACCTTTACCCTATCCGAGAAAAAAGTATTATTATTAAAAGTAAATTTCCCCAAAAATGTGGAACAGATTTCGGGGAAATTTCAAAATGTGCACGAAGCCACGTGTGAAGTACCAAAATGAAAACATAGGTTCCGCCGGCAA
This sequence comes from Gryllus longicercus, assembly GCA_038098605.1. Taxonomy (NCBI): domain Eukaryota; kingdom Metazoa; phylum Arthropoda; class Insecta; order Orthoptera; family Gryllidae; genus Gryllus; species Gryllus longicercus. The sequence goes on from JAZDUA010000615.1 coordinate 719,839, forward strand.
AGGTGACTCAGGGCAACAACTGATGTCGCTGCAGCGCCTCTACCGGGATTCCTGCCCCAGGGTTCAAATCCCGACGGTGGCAGGATTTTCGACACTAGCTGGGCAGTTAAGTCGAATTTAGCCGGTGTCTGGAGGAGAATTCTAGGTGCCGGCTGTGCCTATCCATAGGTCTCCGTGGTTTTTCCAAGCAACACCAGACGAATGCCGGAGCAGTATCCTAACAAACTGTCTAGGGACGCGTTTTTTTCCTTCCTCTACCTTGTCCTATCCTCACATCTTACACACACACACACTTACACTAGCATGCACTATACTACCACACATGCCGGGAGACCGGTTAGATGCTTAGAGCTTGTCCCGGCTTTGGCGATACCTTGCTGATGGGAGATACCTGCTTAGGGAAAACCTCGCTTGCTGACGGTAGGTCGGCGCCGGATCTCGCCATACAGCAGGGGAAGACCACAGCCACCTTCCGACAAAAACATGTACTACACTTACGGGACTAATGACCGTAGTAGTTGAAGCTCCTGGAATAATTAACAATCAATCATTCAATCGAGTCCCGTCCGATCGATAGAGAAATATCACTTTTGGAGAAAAATATCTGAACGGTTATGGCGCTGGAGTTGACCACAGTCTAAGCGGACAGACAGACATATCGTCGTAAACCAGTTTTCCTGCATCAACGACCCACAAAACGTGATTCTGGCTGTTCAAAGTGTTAGAGGAATAATTTACTACATAAAGCAACAGCATTTATCCACTTTTCCGGTGGCCCAAAAATACGGATTTTCTTAATGCAATGCATTATTGCAGAGATGTGGTTCTAAAATACGAACACACTCGTTCATAATGAACAAGAGTGACAAGAGCAACAGAATAGATGGTATTGTAAAGGAAATAATCTCCACAAAAGTTTTAATAATTTTATTAATAATTTTCCCAAGTTAACTTTCGGGAAACACTTTTCCCATCCTCAGTGGATCTCTAGCAAAATGGAGAAATGAAACATTAACATAAGTTGAACACAGAACGGGGGGTGTACAGTGAATTTAGTGGAAAAACAAATAATATCATAAAAATACAAATAGAAAGTACTTACTGCTCAAGCAACGTGGATCTCCCACGAATGTTCACAAATGGTCAAAAAATATAAATTGGCAAAACATGCTGGTTACAGCTAGGTGGCAGCCATCTTTTGGAATGAGAGAAGAGGAAGCCTAACAATGAAGGGAAAGGGAGTGGGGGAAGAAGAGAAGAAAGGGTAGTCATAAAAAGACTACTCAAAAAAATGATTAGGGGATAGTTAATAAAATATTTAGAATGGGACTGCTTTTAATCAAGGAATGTTCATTCAAGACAGAAAAATTAGTGTTTTTGAAAAGTTTTAGAATTTCCAAGTTCTCCAAAATGTTCATTTTTGTGCCTTTGTTGACTAGGTGAAGAATTTTAAAATTATAAATGGGGTCAAAATAATGGTTAAATTGAATCAAATGATTGGCAAAGGCAGAAGTGTCTAAATTTTGTTTCCAACATCTAATATGTTCATTAATTCTAACTGAAAATTTTTCCTGCCTGTTTGGTCTACATATGCTGAATTACAGTTATTACAAGTTAGCTGATAAATTCCACTTCTTTCAATGGAGGGGATAGGTGATTTGGAACTAGGGAGCAAAGATTGGAGGGAGTTTAGGGTTTTGTAGGCTACTGAGATATTATATTTAGTGAAACATTGTCCTATACGTTTGGATACAGGACCTATATAGGGGATGCAAATAAAAGTGAATAGATGTTAGTTTTAAAGATGTTTATAAAAGAACAATCGCAATTTTTTAGGAAAAGGCGTACTATTATGAAAAAGAAAGCTTTTACTGCCGGTCCGGATGGCCAAGATCGCTAAGGCAGTAGTGCCGTAGCGATCTCGGACCGAAAGATCGCGGATTTGAGTCCCGCCTTGGGCATGGCTGTATTGTGTTCGTCCTTTCACGCCCCTATCATCATCATATCGTGTCATCCTCATAGTTACCATACCGTTACACGCAATAGTAGTAGCTAATAACCTAGTAGTTGATGCGACCTTAAATTACAAACAAAAGAACTTTTTACTATTAAGAAAAAAACAATCATTTGCTTCACCCTTGTACACTAATTGTAATCGAGTTCACACGTTATTCGAGCAGTATTAGTCTGTTTGAAATAATACAATATTCCTTTCATTTGTTCGTTACTTACATTGCAACCTGATACCGGACAATGAGCGCAAATTGTTGCTTCTCGTATTCTTAGTTGTTATGTTGCAACTGTCAATTCCTATCAAATGTCATGCACAAAGGAACGCGGTAAGAGATACATTGTATTTTTTGCAGGTTGTTGCTTCGCTTCTTGATTGATGCTGATGCTTCATGCGTGGAAGAAAAATGTAGTACCACCGAGGACTTGCCTCAGCTAATTGAATTTGTCGTTATGATAAACTGCCTCATTCACAAGGTTAGTTCATACAAATTGTCGTGAAACAGCTGGTCAAGTTTAAGTGTGAGATAACGAACAAAAAGTGGAAATTTCGTTCATGTTATTTATTTCTTCGGCGTACGGGATTGCTAACATAGAGACTGCCCTTAGGCAGTGTTCCGCACTCGAGTTTTTGAGCCCAGGAATCCTTGGACGTGGGTCTCGGAGGACCTTATTGAGCAAGCGCGCCTCGCGGACGGTCCCCTGGTGCGCATGGGGTTTCACTCTCGCTTTCTCAGCCAGATGTCGGTCTCAGTCTCAAAAGATATCCGAGCTATCTTTTTGGGAGAGAGTGATATCTTGTTAGGACGGGATTTAATTTTGCTGGGCATCTGCTAGGGTTATTTTACATGCCACAAGAACGACATGGCTACTGTGAATTTTTCGCCCTTCGAACATGCACCTCGAGCGGGATCGAACCCCAGGATCGAACTCCGGGATCGAACCAGCGAATTTGGGCGTCCAGGGGCCAGTAAGCTAAGCGCTCACCCACCGAGGCGCGCTCGTTCTTGTAATTAAAAAACACTCAGAAAATATTTTCATACTTGTCGAAATTGGTAAACCAAGCTGGAGGGACACTAATCAATGTAAATTTCAGGGAACAGCAGAACAAGTTAGCATATACGAAAAACGTCTTTCCAAAAGCATTTGAAAAACAGCACGCTCAATAAGAATTTCTCTCGCGTATGAATATCGGTTTGAAACTAATTTATTTATTTATTATTTGTTTACGTCAAAAACAGTTAAAAACTGTGTGTGACGTGCTATGGGCAGAAGTTAATTTGAAGCTACATTTATGTCCAAAAACAAAACAAGGGCCCATTTCAGCATTTGTTCAAGGATCAGAGAAACTGGACGAGGGTCGAGATGAGGGTCAGAAGCTGAAGTACAATATTTGTTACAGGTTCTTTACAATTATACAATACAAATGATATATAATACATTAAATGTCATTGATAAAATTAATATTACTTTCCTTTTGGATGCTCGGTATAGTCTCTGATTGTATAGTTGTGCATCAGAAAAGATTTTACTTGGGTTTAGACTTTTGAATCGAATTTAATCCACTAATGTCATCTGGCAAGGTGGTGTAAAATAATGTACATGTATTATATGTGAATTTCTTGTAGTGAGCTGTTGATACTGTCACCTGATGAATATGATTACTACGTCTATGATTACGTTTGATGAAAATATATTGCCGCCCATAAATAAGTAATTTTCGACAAAAACCACTGATTCATATATCAAGAGACAAGGTAATTGTCAAATACCTAGATTAATAAAGAGAGACATACAAGAATCACTTGGATGGGATTTTCTTATTATTCGTACAATTCTTTTTTGTAATCTAAAAGTCTGGGAACTTCAAGATGTGTTTTCACTGAATATTATGCCATATCTCATGCGGAATTGAACATTGGCGAAATATACACAACGAGCAGTATGGAGGCTGACTGAATTTGAAAGAATTCTGAAAGCGTAGCATAAAGAACTTAATTTAGTGTTCATTCACTTAAATGGACCCCATCAATTCCATTTAAGGTTTTACTGAATTGAAAGACCGAAAAATTTGTTACCTTAACATCAATCAATGGCACACCGTGCATTTTCAATGGAATACGTAGCTGTTTATTTGAAATTGAAAATTCATTGAAACCGTTTTCTTTTGATTTACTATTAATTTCTTATTACGGAACCAATTGAAAATATCTGATATTGTACTATTTATGGTTTCTTTATTTCGAAGAATATTCGTATCATCCGCAAAGAGAACTCTCTTTACTCTCTAAAATCAGGCATATTTCCAGATATATTCAAAACAGCAAAAATTAAACCATTGTTTAAAAAGGGCAATAGTTATGACCCAATGAACTACAGGCCTATTTCCCTGTTATCAGGATTTTCAAAAATTCTGGAAAGACTTTTCAATGATAGACTTAAACAGTTTCTCAATGCAAATAATGTCCTTACAAATGCACAACATGGCTTCAGGAGTAATAGATCCACAGACACAGCCATCTTCTCCTTTTTAAATGACATACTTGTTGCCCTAAATCAGAAGGAAATTCCCATTGGCCTTTTCTTAGATTTGTCAAAAGCCTTTGACATCATTGACCATCATATACTTTTAAGAAAACTAGAAATGCTAGGGATTCGAGGCATTGCAGGCCAATGGATCAAATCATATTTATCAAACCGTAGACAAATAGTTGCCCTCCAACACACTAAAGAAAACAAAATCTCCTCATACTACTCCTGTCCTCAAATAATAAATTGTGGAGTCCCACAAGGATCCATCCTTGGGCCAATACTATTCCTTATATACATAAATGACATGCCTTTGGCTTTAAGGAACAACAAAATAATTTTGTTTGCAGATGACACAAACATCATCATCAAAGCAAAAACACAACAATCATTAGAAAAAGAAACTCACAAAACTTTGCAAGCACTTGTAAAATGGTATCAAGACAACAAACTCATCATAAACACCACCAAGACAGTCTCTCTAAATTTCATGAATCCTCGATGTAAAGACAAACTCTCACAGCATTTGCTCATAAACAATAACCCTGTAACAATATCTCATGAAACTACCTTCCTCGGACTAACAATTCAAGAAAACCTAAAATGGAACACTCACATATCAAATCTTAACAAGAAGCTTAGCAAATCTTGCTATGCCCTATACACCCTCAGGTCAAGCTCCAACATTGAGACACTTCGAACAATGTATTTTGCAAATGTGCACTCACACCTAAAATATGGAATAATATTCTGGGGAAATGCCCCTGAAAGCACTCGCACATTTATTATCCAAAAAAGAATACTGCGAACAATGACCAGCACTCATAAGCTGGAGTCTTGCAAACCCTTGTTTAATAAACTAAGGATTCTTCCTCTACCATGCTTGTACATATTTGAAATAGTGGTCTTCACAAAGAAAATTCTCATGGAAAACAAAGACACTTTTACTTTAAATTCTGATGTACATAACTACAACACCCGTCAAAAGGATAACCTACATGTTCCCCACTCTGAAACTACACTTTATCAAAAAAGTACCCTAATAGAGGGCATTACACTTTACAACAAACTAGGCAATGATATCAAAGACATAAACACAATTCATACATTTAAAAGTAAATTGAAAGCTTTCCTGCTTAACAACATGTTCTACAGTGTAAAGGAATTTTCAAATTACATTTCCCTTAAAAAATATAAATAAATAAGAATTTCTTATTCCATTAGTCTTTCTGTTTCATATGAACTGTTTCAAGCTGAAAATGATCCTGTGAAATAGAAGGAGAATAGAAGAAGAAGAAAACTGGTCAAAACTTGCCTCCTCACCATTTCAAGTTATAAATATAGAATGTACTACTATTGTAAAATTTGATGTAGTTGCAAACATAATTGATATGTATTATTAATGTAATTATTATTATTAATGTAATTATTATTGTTAATGTAATTATTATTATTAATGTTAATTATTAGCAGATAATTTATCTACTGTATAATATCTTAATCTAACTGTAACAAGTATTGTATTTCTAGGCCAATGACCCCATCTCGATCAGGTTTTGTTCAGTTTCCCTGGTCCTTTGAGCAAATGCTGAGATGGTCCCTTGTTTGCTCCTGAACAGTAATATAACTTCGCTCTCTCCACCCAAGGCATCATATTGACTCGTCATACACGATTGTAATTGTATATGTGACTCAATAAATATTATTATTATTATTATTATTATTATTATTATTATTATTAGAACGGTTCTTCCGTTTCAAATCGTTGATGGCATATCGCTTACGAATAATAGGAAGAGAATAGGGTCTAAATCAATCCCTACGGGATGCATGCAATTGGCAAAGAATTGTAAAGGTGTGTACATAATGTTCCATTATGCCAGTAAGGTATTTCTACTCTTATATCGTAGTTTAAGTTACGCACATAACCAATCTAGAGCAATACCGCGAATTCCATAAGAAGGTAATTTTGAAAGTAAAATGTTATGATCAATGACGTCAAAAGCTCTAAAAATATTCCAATAGGTGGTTCGTTTTGATCCATGGATGAGGCCACGTCTTTAGGAGACAAAAATATGTCTGTTTCCGTAGATTTTGATTCTCGAAACCCATGGCAATCTAAAAATGCTCGTGTTTATTAAGAAAGGTTTCTATTTGTATGTAAAAATGTCTCTCTAATGTTTTTGAAAAAACTGACAAAAGATAAACTGGCCGATAATTTTGAAGTTCATTTTTGTTGCCTCTTTTGAAAAGCGGCTTAATCTTTTGTTTCTGTTTTAAAAAATCTGGAAACATACCTGTGCATATAGATACATTAAATATGTGAGTTAATCAGTATACTATAATGACTGCCGAACAAGTCTTTAACAAACAATCCGGAAATTCATTTAAACTGGTAGAATATTTATTTTTTAGTCTACCGACTATTTTGAAAATATCAGTGGAAGAAGTTTCGCAAACGAACATCGTGTCTAAAGTTTTGGGGGAAACGACTGATTTTGAATTTTGTGGCTGAAGACCCTTAGTGAGGTCGGTATCAATTCTCGAAAAGTATTGGTTAAAGAGACTAGCCACTGTTGCGACTAGACATCGTTCACATTTCTGTCGTTATCTTTTAAAACAATATTCTCAACAAGGTTTCTAATAGATTTGGTCGAATTTTTTACTATATTCCACATTTCTTTTGTTTTATTATTTGAGTTCAAAATATCCTGATGCATGATTTTAGGCTGTTTCATGATTTTAGGCTGCCTTATGACTTTTTTTAACAATGATTTGTAGTTTTTAAAGTAGAGGAGGAAATCTTGAGTTTTTTTTTTAATTTTTTTAAAAATTATTTTATGCACCTTAAATGTAGTTGGATGTCTTTCCTACTGACGTAAATTTGGTTCAATTGCATTACAGTAAATGCTGCTGGTGCACATGTAAATACTCATGTATTAATATTTGTGATTATTGAATGAACTAAATTGCTTTACTAAATTCAAAAGAAGACCAACATGGTAAAACTTGACCCCTAAAACTTATTTAAACATTTGAGTTATAGATTCTAAAAATATTATCTGTCTGTTTCAGACTATGGTGTGCACCACACAAATCAGGACCTATCAACTCGAGAACTTGCTGACAGCTGCAAGAATCGTATATGAGAATTTAAGAGTGTTTGTGGATTTCCTGGCAAGTTGTTGTAGTGTTGTGCGACACAAGATGACAAAAATGCACTATATCTAACTTGCTAGTTCCTTCATTGAATGGTGGTATGTGGTCAAGTTATTAGTAAATAAAGTTTCTCTAAATCTACAGTTGATAGAAAGTATTGACTGCTACAAATAAAGTTGATACAGCTTCCCTTATGTGAAAAGAAAATGTAACTTCCTAATTTTAAAAAAATTGGACTGTATTGTATTATTAATGTTATTTGCCTTGCACACACACAAAATTTCAATATCAGGGATCCACAAGGTCAGACAGAATTAGTTTAAAATAAAATATTTAAGAATAATAGTGTAAAATTAAAAATTTTTGACAAATCGTTTTGGTTATGAAGTTACTTTCATATATTTTATTGCTAAACGCTACATAATTTGGTCTCATATTTATATCGATTTCTGTTGAAATGGTCCTCAAATCTTTATATAAGCATATGCAGGTAAATTTTCCAACATATTTTCTATTTACTGGATATTCTGTCATTCTATGCTGCATACAGTAATTGTTTCAGAGTTGAACTGCTATGGGTGTAACTATTAAAGGAATGTTACCAACATCAATTCTGCTCACAGTGGAAACTTTAACAAGCTTTTTCAAGTCAGGATAACAACAATTAAAACTCTGGTTAATCACATTCCAACATACAATCTGTATTAAAATTGTATTTGTATTAAAAAGCTGTGCATTAATGACATGCACACATAGGATTGCAGAAATAGATGTAATAGAACAAGGCCCACACTGAAACGTACCTTGCTGGTATAAATATTTGCACAATTTATTTCTTCCCAAGTAAAGTGTTTACTGTAAATGCCTGGTTTTAAGGCTGTTGAGGCAATTACATTAGTACATTATCTTTTCATATATTTATTATTTAGGTAATGCAAACAAAAACATAAAATGAGAAACAGGACAGAAAACAGGAAAGATCAAAATACTTGCTACTGACTTATCTATAATGATTTGCATAGCTAATATTTGTGGTGTAAACTATGAATCCTACAATATTATGACTATAAAGTTTTAATTACAAGCAGAGAAAATGTTGAATACTGATATTTGCATTTGTTGCATTTATACTTGCAAGCTTTCTAGATCACAGCTCTCTAGAAATTGCAGATATAAGTTAAGGAATTGCATTAAAAATAATATTATTAAATAATTACTTTATTCAACAAATGTTACCAATAGCTGCTCTGAAAGAGTACACCAAAGAGAGAAAATTATATTATTTATCTTGAAACTTGTTACTACATCAACACCTGGTATATTGTAATTGATAATCTGAGCTTACAAGGATATTATCATGTTTATTGGAAATATAGACAAAATATACTAGTGCACATTGTCGAAATTGATTAAAGGTAGCCACATTCTATCATTTAATTGATGGCACATTAAATAATTTCTATCTATATTATTTTAAAGCTACCTTTTATTTAATATGATATTCAGTTAATAATTACAAAATCCACAGTACATAAATTATCTGTGCGTCTTACTTCTCAGTAGAGATTATGTTAATAATACAAATACTTTTTGGAGATATTTTATAGTGATAGAGATTGTTGTCCTTTTCCATAATTTGAAACATCCGACATCAATGAAAGTTTTATCCTGCTGTGTCCAACAAATAATTGCCAATTTTTATTAATTGCAATTTTAATTTTTTCTATCAACAATATTTTATATAATTCAAGACTGATAAGAGAAGGGTATTTGTGAAAGCTTTGGGCTATAGACAAAGAACAATTAAATACCATTTGAGGAAGATTTGGAATGACATAAGACAGAAAAATATTGTTGGGTTTAAATGAATTTGCTATCATTTTATGTGATACTACTCTTATTATGATAATATTCATTAACTAAAGGTTAATGTGCATTACTTGAGCTTACAGATTGCATAATAATGCAGAAACAGCACAGAACATAATTTGTACCTGTTAACTCTATAGTAATTATTTTTACCTCAGATTTAACATTTAAACTTGTTTGCTTGCTGTTATTTCAACAAGTTTATGAAATATATTTCATTCACTACATATTATTCTGTTATCGGTATTATTTATGTTGTAATATATTGAATTATAAAACTGAACATATTTTCTTACAAGGTAGAATGCTTTTGCCACTAGTGTTTATTTGGAATAAGTGTGAAAAGAATGTCCGGTAAATTTATCTATCTATTTAGTGGTTCTTTTACAGCCTTGGCCGTTTTCCGCATCCATAGATTGTTTTCCTCCATTTCTCTTTTTTCCATGGCTTCAGTTATTGCCATGTTCTTCTCGGTCCTCCCCTGTATCTTCTTCGATTTGGTATCCACTCCCAAACTTTTTGAGGAAGTCTATCCGATTACAACCTTCTCATATGCCCATACCATTTTAGTTGTTTCATTTCGATCGTCTCATTCAAGGTTGTTTTCACTTTCATTTTATTTCTTATTTCATCATTTCTTATTTTATCTAAGAGAGAAAGTTTACAACATCTTTGCCAGAACATCATTTCTGTTGATTGAAATTTGTCTTTCAATTTTGTTGATAATGTCCAGACTTCTGCCCCATAGAGTGTGGTACTCTCTATGAAGGAGCTATATATGTGTTTTTTTGTCTTCATTGAAATAATTGAGTTCCATAGCACTGGATTCAACTGTCTTGTGGCTATATATTTTTATTTTTCACATCCTGTTTGTCTCTACCATCTGCTGTTAGTGTGACTCCCAAATACTTATAATGTGTTTTACCTTTAATTATTCCTATACTAATCTCTAAATCATGGGGCATACCTCCCACCACCATATATTCAGTTTTTTGTAAATATATTTCCATCCCCCATTTTGCATACTCTTCTACTAATTTTCTGAACATATAAATTACATCATTTTCATCTTCAGCCATTATCACCTGGTCATCTGCAAATAGTAGACTAAACAATGTTTCATCGCCTATTTTCACACCCATGCTTCTGCACTTTCTTTTCCATTCTTTTAGGGCTTCATCAATGTATATCTTAAACAGGGTTGGAGATATACAGCAGCCTTGCCGTAATCCTTTATTTACTGGGAAGTTGTCTGATAGACATTTTCCCACTTTTACTTGACTTTTATTATCTTTATAACATTGTTTGACTGCATTTTTGTATGTTGTTGATATTCCTTTTTCTTCCATTGCCCCCCATTCTTCTTTTACTGGTACATTATCATAAGCCTTTTTGAGATCAATAAAAATTATGTGAAGTTCTCTTCCTCGCTCAATTGTTTTTTCCATCAGTTGTTTGAGACAGAAAATATTGTCAATACACGATCTTCCTGGTCTAAAACCACTTTGCTCTTCTGAGTCTGATGTTTGCATTTCAATTCTATTCTTTAGCACATGTCCATACAGTCTAACCAAAGATGAAGTCACTCTTGAAAAGAATGTCCGGTAAATATCATGAAAATATTCTGAAGAGAATTCACAAAATAAAGTAGTATATTTGGTTTGAAATATAAATAAATAGTATTTGTGTTTATAAAATATTTATTTATGTAACTTCTACACAAAAGAAGTATTAATGGAGGAGGCGAATATGAGCTGAGACTGGCATTTCAAAATTAGTACCAACAACGACACTTTTGTTTGAGTAGAGTACGTTATCTTTAGTTTATATATCCTGAGCTTTTATTTTCGATGTCAGCAAGTCAAGCAACAACAAATAAGGAGTGTTCAGTTAGGTATGATTGTTTGTTCTGTTGATTTGCAGACCTCATCAGTGCTACAAAAAGGATAACAGTAATTTAGTATAAAATAACACAAAAAGAACACAATTACTCATTTTAAAAGCTTTTTATTTTCTGAGATGGAGCTGGTGGTGGTTTTGGTTCTCGTATACACTATTTTGTTTTTGTCTGAAAAGTAAATTTTGTTATTCTCACTAATAATTTTATTCCATATTGTTCCTAGTGTTTTCCATACTAAATTACTATAATTATTTTTGATGTGCTAATGAGTTTTGCAAATCAGTATGTGGAACTTACATATTTGAATTAACCTCTTTTTTTGTTGTAGTTTTACTTGCTGAAATCAAAAATAAAAATTTTTCGGTAGAGAGTATTTTTTCAGTTTATGACAATTGTAATTTTTAGTAATTCTATGAAATATAATGTGACACAATTACACATAATAGTGCCGTATTCTTACTAAAAATGCAAATGATAAAATGTGCATTATGAAGTATGTAGCATTTATAAATGACCAAAATATGTGGATTCTAGCAGATAATACATACAATATATTATTAAGAAATATTTCATTATATTAGCTTTTCCACTACAATGGATTGGCTCTGGTATTTTGCTCTGAATTTAATGAAACACTAAGAATGGAAATTATTCAATTTCTTGTAATCTAATTTATTAACAAAATATAAGAGAAATAACAATTTCACTTCATTAAGAAATTGAGGAAAGAGGATGTGAATAATTAGTATATATCCTCAATATAAGTTTAAAAATATATGCATAACTGAACTCATTAAAAGTACCTGAAAATATTTTTTAAGAATATACAATCAACAACTCAACAAAAATGCATTGTATTCTTCAGTGTACCACAATATGTATCATAATATAAATAACAACTCAAGTGATCATAATTGTCATTGTATGTTACATATTATTTGAGAGTTGTTTACCTAGAACATCTTATGAAGTGGAAGAATTCCAATTTAATAATGGTTCAAGCAAATTCACCAATTAATGATATGTGACGATACTGAATTACTTCAGTAACATAAGATTTTCTCCATGCTTTACTTTGAGTGCTTTCCAAATATGAAGTATTATATCACATATTTAGCCAGACTCCAATAGTATATCAAAGATGAAATGAAGATCTTATTTCCAAAGTGACATATCTTCATTCCTGCTTTATCTAGCTTTACTTATCAATATATTGTTAAGACACTTCTCCATCATACTGGCATACATCAAGTTCAGAAATGTTCTTTCTCCTATGTTAAATAGTATCTGGGAAATGTTGAATTTTGTATTCTACTCTTAAACTAAATTAGAATGCTTTTCATTACTGAAAAATTATATTTCTTGGAAATCTATCCCTTTGTGAATAAGCTTTTCAGTTCTTTTTGTCGCAAATAACTCAAAATAGTAATGGAAGGAGTGCGGTGCTTTATAAAAAATATTCTGCAGTACTTTTGAAGTGGGGAATACAGAAGTAAATATTGAATGTTGGTTGTTTATCAAATGTAATTATTAAATACTACATGCTCTAATCATCATTGGGGTGTCTTACATTTATTGTATTAGTAGTTAATTTTGAATGAAATACTGTACACTCAATGGTGAGCTGAGTTGTGAAAGGAAGGAAGAACCATAATGGTCTTACATTGCTTGACGTTTCTGCATTTACAGGTCAATGTCATTTAAATGTATTGTTCAATTGTATGAATATAAATGTAGCCATAAAAATCTTAAAAATGTGTTTAATTCAATAACTTTTTTGTTAAATTAATAATTATTTTATTTCAATTCCTTTGCACTCTTTATTTTACTTACAGACAATCGGTCACATAGTGCAATTGTGTTTGTACTTCACTAGTTCTAGTTCTTAAAACAACACTGTAATCTATGTAAGTAGTACAAAAATGAAATGTTAAAAGATGAGGCAATGATAGGAGTTGAGTCTGGCAATTTGAAATGAGTGCACAAAAGCCAACTTTTAAGAGTACTTTCCTTGATCCAAGTAAAAAAATAAAGAATAAATTTGGGCTCGTTAATGAGACACTTTCTTTTACAGTGTGCTTTAAATTAAAGCAGAAATTACACCAAAATGTGTGTAGTTCTAGAAACGTTGTACATGACTTTCTTTAAATATCTACATTTTAAGAACAAATTTATTTATTTATTTATTTATTTAATTTACGCCAATCGGCTTTATACAAATAAGAAATTACAATGTATATATTGAGTTTCTAAGTATAATTTACAATAAACCATTACTGAAACAGAAGTTATCGCAGTATATTATTGAAATAATAATTATATATATAAACAAAAATATAATTTAATTCATAATACATTAAATATATTACTGATCAAAAATAATCGAAGTATAGAATCGAAAATACGACGAAATCATTTTCTAGAGAGCACCACATTTCTCTATCTGTGACAAAAATGATGAGATAGATCCTCCGAAGAATTCCAAGTCAGAACAGTATTCATTCACCAGATTCACTATCCTGCTTTTCGGTCCGTGATGTACGTAATTCTTTGTAGTCCCAACTGAATTCAACAGTCTGTTGGATCTCAAGCCAAGTTTTGGGCAGACGAATTCGAATTGTTCTAGTATTTCTGGGCAGTCGATTTGCCAATTAATAATCTTATAAAAAAATGTTAGATCCGTGATACGTCTTCGTCTCGAAAGGCTGTCAATGTTGAATTGATTGTAGACTTCATCGATGTTTATGCGTTGACCTCCAGTACCCATATAATACTTAACAAATTTGCAAAATTTCTTTTGGATATTTTCAATTTTTTCAACCAGAGTATCTGTGTACGGTGACCAGATCGTTGAGCAGTATTCGAGTTTTGGACGTACTAATGTAGAGTATAGGTGAATTAGTGTATGAACGTTATTAAATTCTTTTCCAAATCTGAGTATAAATCCCAGTGTTTGTGTCGTTCTAGATATCATCTTATTTACGTGATTCGAAAAGTTTAATTTATTGTCGATAATGACCCCTAGGTCCTCTGTGAATGTGACTTCTTCAAGATGATGTCCAGGAAGATAGTATATTGCAGGTTGTCGTTGAGCAGAACGTGAAAAAGAGATTACCACACACTTGCTAAGATTCAGCTTTAATTTATTCCTCGAACACCAGTTATTCAGCTCGTCAATATCTTGCTGGAGTACACGAACGTCATAATCATCAGTTATTTTTCTAAATATTTTCAAATCATCTGCGTACAACAAATACTCAGATCTGAATTTATCACCGATGTCGTTGATGAAAATATTAAAAAGAATGGGTCCAAGGTGCGAACCTTGTGGTACGCCTGAGGTTACTTCATATTCAGTTGAGATGTGTCCATTTACTCGAACTTCAAGATACCGTCCTGTCAGATACGAGCGAAACCAACCCAGTGCTTTGTTCCGTACTCCATATTGATTCAGTTTATCACATAAGATGTCATAATCCACCGTGTCAAAAGCTTTACTGAAATCCGTGTATACTGCATGTACATTGTTACCTTGGTACATCTGATTAAGCACGTAGTTAGTATATAAGTAGAGATTTGTATTTGTTGATCTACCTTTGATAAATCCATGTTGTTTTGTTGAGATGATATTTTTAAATGGAAAAATTATTGAGGTAGAATAATTTTTTCAAATAGTTTTGATATTGATGATTGAATACATACAGGTCTATAATTGGTTACTATAGATTTGGATCCTGATTTATGAATCGGGCTGATGTAAGATATTTTCCATGCTGTTGGAAAGATACCAGATTCCACTGATTTACTGAAGATGTGGGATAAGGGTTCAGCGAGTCCTATAGCACAATTTCTCAGAAACTCGTTAAGTATGCCATCGGGTCCAGCACCTTTTTTAACATCCAGCTTGCATAGTTGTTGAAACACATCATCATAACGGATGGTAAATTTGGTGAGGTCAGCGTCAAGATTTGCTGATGGTTCTTCGTTCCCATTTTCATCTGTTATGGTAGAGTCATTCAAATTACTCGAATAAATGCTTTCAAAATACAATGCGAATAGATTGCTCAATTCACTTCCATTTGTTGCTATTTTTTCATTCCAGGACATAGTTGATGGAATATTTAGATCGCTCCGTCTCTTGTTTTTGATAAATTTCCAGAATTGTTTGATATCTATCTTCATCATCCCCTCAATTTTCGATATGTAATCATCATAGCATTTCTCACTCATTTTTTTGCATTCCAATCTCAATTCTCGGAATTGATTGCGAGCGGCTTTTGTTCCCAATTTTTTATACTTTGTATGTGCCCTCTTCTTTTGCTTTGTTTTTTGTATTAATTCTTTGGAGAACCAACAGGGATAGTTTTTCCCATTACCATCATATATTGGGACAAATTGTACAATTCCCTCATAAATTTTACTGTAAAACCAGTTAACCTTATCGTCTACTAATTTTAAATCATAAAGATCAATCCAATTACTTCTCAAGAAAAATCTGTTTAGATTCATGTAATCTGCTTTTTTAAAATTATACGTTGTCGTATTGTTTGTTTTAAGATTAGCCTGAATTTCAACTTGTATATTCAGCGCTGGGTGATGCTTATCTTCATTTACAATAGCCTCTGTTCTTTTCACTTTTACATCTGCACTGCTGAAACATAAATCAAGAGTTTTATCATTTACATTACAAATTTCATTAAATTGTTGACAGTTATTTAAGAGCATCTCACTATATACAACATTTTCGCAATCTGTACTGGGGTAACTACTAGGAAGGTTATAATCACCCACAATCATCAATTCACAATTGGAATATCTCTCCTTCAAATGTGATATCGTAGCTAGATGTTTATTGTATGTGTCTATAGATAATTGTGGTGGTATATATATACGCAACCGATTATAATGTCACTTTTAAAACACTTTATTTTAATAAACACTTGCTCGATATCGGTGTTATTAGTGGTCAGTAATTCTGTCGAAATATTACGTTTCACTGCAATGAAGACTCCACCTCCACGTTCGCGGTTACTTGTCAAATGATCTCTGTCCTTTCTGTATATGGTATATGAATTATCTACTACTTCTCCGTCCAAGGTGGAAGAGTTTAGCCATGATTCGCTTACACATATAATATCAGAGTGATAGTTTGCGGTAGAGGTTAAAAATTGTTTCAATTTAGTTCTCAATCCTCTAGCGTTCTGATAATAAATGAGTTGATTGTGCTTCTTGGTGCTTCTCTTCTGACGTGCGAAAAAACTGTTTGTTTACAATTTTTGGTATCCCATTTATGTATTTAATGGTTTTATCATTGTCACCAGATTTTTTTAAATTGTTAAGTTCAGAACGTAGAGTGTTGAGATGGCTTAGCTGAGCTTGTGTAAGATTTGGTTTAAATACGATATTCGTTTCATTCGTGGGTTTAATCTTCGCCAAGGTTCTAGCTTCAGTTACCGACGGAGTTTTAATTAGCAACGGACGAGTTTTCCCTGTTGCTGGTCGACCAAGTCGACGAAGTTTAAAATTTTTTACTATTTCGGATAACTCGTCTGGAATAATGGCTGCTATTTTTTCATAATCGTCTTGTCGTCGATCAGTTCCCACTGATTTTTCAGATTCCTGTACGTTGAAAACAATGACTTCAGTTTCTCGTCTTTTGCGCTCATTTATCTCGTATATCGTATTATCAGGATCACTTGAATTATAATGGAATGATGATAATTTTTCCTCAGCTATTTTAACTCTTTTTTCTAATTTTCTGTAGTTTTCGGTGTTGATTTTATTTTGCTCTGTATTTTTGCTCAATTCTGACTTGATACTTGCAATGTCGCTCTCAATTTTATCTACTTTCTCTCTAAACGGAGCCAGGTATTTCTCAAACATTTGTTCCATTTTAAGTAAAAAGATTTCGTTTGTAGGTGATGATGACACGTCGACATCCATTCCGTCCTCATCATCAGATTCAACTATGCTCACCTCAGAAAGACATCCCAAGCATCGTCAGTTTGTTTGGCCTTTCTTTTTAGATTCAGCAGCAATCTTTTTAAATTTTTCATCACTCAGATCACTACACTTCTCTACATTCAAATTGCAGTGAGAAAAATCCTCTATCATCAATATTGTACTTTTGTGATGTTAATATTTTGCAATTTTTGAAATACAGAATTAACTGAAAGTGGAGTAAGCATTATTTAGCGTCCATTGTCATTTCCAAGGGAAAAACTTTAAGAAGAATATTGGAGCTTTTTTAATAAATGCAGAGAAAGCCGAAAATGGCATCTCTCCTTTTTATGAGAGGTTTTTACTCTGTCTGGCAAAAATATGTAAGAAAAACTTAAGAGCCGTTTTTGAGTAAAAATAATTTTTAAAATGTGCCTATATTTTATGCCAAATTACTCGAAGACTGCTCGAATTTTCGATTGATTGAGTAGTGTTTCCGTGCGCATAAATGGCTAAGGTCACTAATCCCATAATCATTGTGCATATTTTATCGCGGGAGGAGACAGTGATCTTCCCCCAATGAATGGCAAGATCCGGCGCCGACCTACACGTCG
Source organism: Gryllus longicercus (assembly GCA_038098605.1). Classification (NCBI taxonomy): domain Eukaryota; kingdom Metazoa; phylum Arthropoda; class Insecta; order Orthoptera; family Gryllidae; genus Gryllus; species Gryllus longicercus. Next base: position 737,860 of record JAZDUA010000615.1, read on the forward strand.
GCTTGCCGGTTTTTCCCTCAACCACTTATCTCTCATTTGCGGAGGGCACCGCTCCAGCCGGGACAAGCCCTAATCTATTAGTCGTTTGTCTCGTAACGTATCTGTCAGTCCAAGCCATTTATCCCTTTGGTCAGCGGCTGGTCGCTGATAGTAACCGGGGTTCCCACACGGTCACCCATCCGGGTATCCATGGTGACTCGAATTGTTTAACTTCCGTGAATTTACGGAGCGTAGTTAAGCAATTCGGCTGACGAGGTCGTCTTCAAAAACACATCTTTAAATAAATATTTATAGTAACAGTACAATAATGACGTTTCAAATCTGTTCTAAAAAGTAAATACCTGTATTTAAATAAAGTCATGTGCAATTCTTTAACAAATAGTAATTTATGCGTAAATAATGGAGTATATTTTAAACGGAAACCCAAGGGTACTTTCAAAATGTTCTGAGGAATTGCATCTATTTGTCTTTAAATAGTTTGCTTGAATAGAGCAACGTGCATGTATTGTAACGTCGTGCCATTGTGCCCGCTGGACCCCACATATCGGATGCAGGCGTGAGGCGGTGGTAGTTTTTGGCGACAGGCGGAAGGCCACCAAGCTCCGCGGCCTCCTCGAGGGTCAGGGCAGGCGTGTCTCGGAACGCGAGTGTCAACTAGCGCAGAGGGGGATAATGAGTGAGAACAGCCTCTGGGCAGCTGGCGGCGGGCTCCAAATTGCAACCATGTCCAAAATTCGGTAATAAGATGGTGCGCCAGCGTGGGAGGTCTGTCACGTGATCCCTCGCGAGAACGCTGGAGAGAAAGCCGGGTGCGTTCGAGTTTGAAACGAATCGCGGTGCGGATGCACTTGTCACCCGCCAGGGGTTATCGCTAGCTTCAGCTTCGAGGTGTGGCTGTTGGGGTCTATCTCAGGTTGGGGCGGGGATGCCTCAGGGAAGTGGAGTGCTGGGAGTGCAACTCAAAATGTAAATAAATCTGTACATAACAACTCCGGGTCTGTTTTTCACTCGCACCACGACGTCACAGTATAAATACGTGTTATATAAACAAACCGCACCTGAATTAATCTGTCATTCCCATTAACGTCTTTTTTCGTGGAGCCGAATGATTTTTCCATAAGACTCGTGTGAATATTGCCTATTTTAAGAGGTAACCTGACTCCCGGTGAACCGTTATTTCACACATCGAACACTTGCCTAAATTACGCGAATTTTAATTACAGAAAATTCTATCTAAACCAGAACCTCTACAAGCCGTAAACCTGCCTTATCTGGAAAATTTCCCCCTTGAAGTTAAATGGTATTTTACACGGCATAAAACGGAATCTGTCTGACGCGGAAACGGAACTGTTCATGTCTTGCGAGGGGGAAAAACCTTCATAAAATGGCCGCACAGTGAAGGTGAGAAACTTCTGTTACCAACGTAGAATTTGACCTTGGTGTCGCTTGTCTTTGAAGGCGTAGGCCCTGAGGGAATTCTCTCCCTCCCAGCTCTCTGAGCGTGGGAAGCTGCACGGGCAGGGCTTGTATTCACGCATTTACTGGCCTCGCGTTGACAATCGTCACTCATCGGCCAGAGCGCATTGGTCAAGGCCATGCGAGGGTATCAGAAAGACAGCACTCTGGGTTGTGACGCATTTTGCGTTGAAAGAGTCGGATAGCAGTTCGGGTGCAGCCACTAGGCAGTGAGGTGGTTTATTTTTTTTTTTTCACAACCAGTTAAAAAATGGTTGGAAGAAAATACAAAACCCGAGTCACGAGCTGTCACCGATTATAACCAAGTGTTTTGCGAAAGTGTGTTGCGAACTCGGAACTACATAACGTATCGCATCCAGTATTTCGTTACTTTCATGTCCTTAGATGTGCCGCGTAGTAGTTGTGGGAGGGCGTGTTGTAGGCGGGGCATCTGTAGGGAAGCGCAATGCTCCCGGCTGGTCTCTTGGCATATCGTGCATGTACGTGAAAGCATGTACGTGTAAATAAGGGGTGAGATGAGGACGAGGATGAGACAGGAAGGATTACGCGCGGTCCGTGATCAGTTTGTTAGGGTGATGTATTCGCCTGGTGTTGATTGGAGAAATCATGGAAAACTACCGATCAGAGCAGCCGGCCGCTAGAATTCTCCTCCAGACAGCGGCTGAAATCAGCTATCTAGCTAGAGTCGAAAATCTTGCCATCAGGACTCGAACTCTAGAGCCTACCGATTAGAGGCACTGCAATGACTTCTGAAGCCGAGTCACCTAAGTCGGTTTCATTGAAACAATTTCAGATATCTGAATCACGTTAATCGTTATCCCATGAAGTATTATTGTAACGCTTAGATCTCGCATCTGCTCTGCAATAATATAATCGCCGTCCAACTGGCTTTAGGCACACGCGGGTGAGACAGGAGCTGAGGCAGGAGTTATGGCGGCGAGAGGTTCGGCTGTGGTGGGGAGGGAAGACGTAGAGTGAGTCTGGGTAGGCAGCGCCTTCAACGAAGGCACAAGCAAATGAGTTTCACAACGGTTTGACGCACGCCTCGTATATCGCGGTCGCGAGGACAAGTTCCCAGCAAGGAGAAGCTGCGAATTGGGCACAACTATCGGTTTGGTCATTCAGTCATTTTCTTAATTATAAAAACTGTTTGATGTTAAGTGGCGTGTATATAAAAATCATACAAATTTAATTAAATATTCAAGTATTGTTCATCATAAAAAAGGTTCCAGGCAGATAAGACAGCAAAAAGCCAAACAAAGTACATTTTGTGCAATTATTTTGGTCCAAAATAAAATTTTAATTGGTACCTGCCCCAAACACGTACCAAAAACGCATATTTTTCTGTTCTATTTTTAACACATTTAAGGTTCATATTTCTTAAAAGAAAAACTGCAAAATATTATTTCTACAAATATTGTAACTAATTCAAATAAATATATGTTTTCCTACAACAAATATTTTCGAAATTTCTTAAAGTGCCAATGAAGTGTTTGCATTACGGTTTTTACTAAAAACATTTTAGATACAAGAGAGTCTGCAAATGTAGAACATCACTCTGCTGGTTGATCTGACTTCAACGTTGACAACAGCAAAAGTATTTACAATAAATTCAATATCGCTATTCATATATAAAAGGTGGAAGTACTAAGTGATAACACTCCTTGTATCTCCTCAACCGTTCATGATACAAAGATGCCGTTTGGACTGTCGATTGCAGAAACGGGGGCTACTTGATTACACCATATTTCTTTACAGAATTTTTTACTACGAAGATATAAGGTGTAATTTGTTTGTTTTTTAATGGGACCCTATGCTAAATTTTAGCGTATCGTAATGGGCATAAAAATACGATTTCAAATATATGTACGTCTTCGTATTTAAGCGAATAGTTTTTTAGAAATTAATGTGTTTTGTAACGTATTTTTCCACTGAAGCGGCGATTTTTCATTCGACCTTTCCTTCTAAATAAATGAAGAACTTGAATTCTCGGCTATCCGGGAGACGCCGCGTCGTTGGCTGGGGTGCCGACGTTTCGCCTGACATATCGCAGGCTTCCTCAGGGCAGTGACACTGCGCCGAGAGTATATTTGTGCAGTTTTGTGAACGCACTAAAAGTGCAATGCGCGTTCACGCCACCGCGGTGTGACCATTCCTACCCTTACGGGCATCTATGGCCTATCCTGTAACATAAAAAGAAAAACAAAGGTCAGAAACGACTTTAGCCTACCGGCGCGCGCATTGCGTGTGTTTTAATGCTATGTTGTTTATGCTTCAGTCCCACCTCTCTGTTTCAGATTGCTCTTACTCCATAAAGTGTTTCGGTCGCCTATACTTCGCCCTTTGATCGGGTTCGTATGAGGCGACGGCGGAAATCAAATCATTTTCCGAGTCAGCCGCTTTCTCAAAAAAGTTTTTAACTATAGTTTTTAAATGAATTTTTAGCAGTGGCATTGAAGTTTCGCGATGCAAAGTTTCTATACGAGTAAATCTAGGGGCGCAGAGGGCGGCCCTGAGACACTCGTTTTGAACTACTTGCAGTTTGTTCAAATGTGATGTTGCTGCAATTGCCCAACTCGGGCATGCGTAGTCTATTTGCGGCCTAATTATTGCTTTATAAAGCGTGAGGCAGTTTGCCGTTGACAGTTTGCTCCGCTTGTGAAACAAGCTTCGCAATCTGCCTCGGGTCTGCCGCGCTTTCTGTCGCACGTTTTCTATGTGCATTGCAAATGTCAAAGAGCTGTCTAACGTAACTCCTAAATATTTGACATTTTTTGTCCAATTAATCGCGTCTCCGCATAGCGCGAGTGGCCTTGGCCGCGCGAATCTCAGTCTCCGTGTGAAGAGCACAGTTGTACTCTTACTCTCATTGACTTTGACCCGCCACAGTTTCAGCCACTCCTGGATCTGTAACAAATGTTGATCCAAGTACTTCTGGAGAAGCTCGATACTTCTGGACGTGGCTATTACAGCCGTATCGTCTGCATACAAGGCGAGCTCTGTTTGAGGGTGGGTGGGAATATCACGCACGTAAAGGCTGAAGAGCGTAGGAGCAATCACGCTTCCTTGCGGCACTCCGGCCCGTACGGCGCGGCGGGTAGATTTGGCATTCAGAAGCGTCACTTGAAACGTTCTGTCTGCCAGGTATGAATGGATAAGGTGTATAAGGTACATAGGAAAGTTCATGGAGTGGAGTTTGTAAAGGAGGCCGACGTGCCAGACCTTATCAAAGGCGCTGGCAACATCGAGGAAAACTCCACCTGTAAATCGGCGCTCATTGAAGTTTCGTCTTATGCGGTCCGTGATTCGCACAAGCTGATGCGTTGTGCTATGCCCTGCGCGAAAGCCGAACTGCTCCTTATTTAGTAGTGCGTTCTCTGAAACAAATTTTAATATTCTGTTTTGCATTAGTTTTTCACAAAGCTTCCCGGCCGTGTTTAATAGGCTAATGGGCCTGTAAGACTCGGGCTTTTTGGGATTTTTTCCCTGCTTGTGAAAAGTTAGAATATGCGCATGTTTCCACTGACTCGGGAAATGCTGAAACACAAATATAGCATTAAAAAGTGCGACCAAAAACACTATGGCTTGCTGCGGTAGCTGCTTCAGGACGTCGTTTGAGATGCCGTCGGGGCCGGGGGCTTTTCTGCTCTTCAGCTCCGAGATTGCCGCTATTACTTCCGCCTCTGTGGCGAAACTCGGCTCGTCGGCTGGCGCGTGCAAGGCCGCCATCACCGTTTGTTGTACTTCGACAACGTGCGGTATTGGCGGCGCCTCCTGGACCGGCTGAAACTGAGTTTCTAAAACATTAGCTAGGAGTTCCGCTTTCTCTTTATTGGATTCCGCGAGTTCTCCTGTGCTGGTTTGAAGCGGCGGCACCGTTATTGGCTTCCTGGAAAGCATGCGAGTAACTCGCCACAATGAATTATCTTCAGGTTTGAGACCTGATAACAATTTAGCCCATTTCTGATTGCGGTATTCCGCCAATTCGATTTCTACTTTACGTTTCAATCGATTTAGCTTCCGCTTATCAGCTGGGTGTCGCGTGCTCTGCCACAATCTGCGCGCCCTGTTTTTCCTGGAAATTAAATTAGTGAGGTACGGGGTTAGTGGTTGCTCCTTTTTTGAGGAACGCTGCTTCTCCGCTGCTGCGTTGAGGCTGTCAGTCACAGCTTCGGCGAATTTTTCTGCTCCAGTCTCTATCTGCTGCGGTCCTGACAGGGCAGATGCATCGGGTAAGCGCTGCTGCAGCTCCGTCTGAAATTTCTTCCAGTCCGTGCGCCTCTTCTGCGTCGTGGGTGCAGCCGACAGAGTTAGGCCGCCGCGCCTCATATCTGCCATCACTGGGAAGTGATCAGAGGATAGTTCTTGAATAGTGGTTAATGTGGGAGGGTAGTGGAGTTTCTTGCAAAGCGCAATGTCTAAAACATCGGGCTTGCAGTTCACTCTATGGGGATAATAGGTGGGGGTAGGTATTGGGTGAGTATATCTCGCAGCCGTTTGCATCGGCAGTTGCTTTCAGCTTACGGCCGCGGGGGCAGGTAATGCGGGAGCTCCATGCCGTGTGTTTGGCATTAAAATCGCCAGCCACAAGTGTTGGAGTTGTGCTAGCCTCTACTAGTTTTGCAATATCTGCAGCTAGTAGGGCGCATGTATCCGCGGAGCGATCTGGACGTGCGTAGACTGATATAAGACGTAACGGCCCTCGCTCCGTCTGAACGACAACAGCAGTGGCCTCGGCGTGCTGCAGCTGCGGAAGAGCTGTAACATAATGATTTATGTTGCGTCTAATTAAGATGGCGGTTCCGCCTCCTCTGTTGGCGGCTGTCGTACTCGCTGCTTGCGCCGCCCTGTCGTTTCTATAGCAGAAGAATCCTGGAATATTTAAAGAGAGATGTGGGTTAAGCCATGTCTCCCCCAACATCATGACAGATATATTATGCCGAGCGAGAAAGCTGTGGAGCTCTGACTGCTTCTCTCGCGAGCAGATGCCGTTGCAGTTCCAAAATGCAACGGTGCCGCTGTTCCTGTAAAAAATGGGGCTAGCCATTATTTAAGGATGGGAGGGATTTGGTACGGGTGAGGACGAGCGTTCCTCCCCCGTTGTTTCCGCCTCTGCGGTGTCGTGTGCATGCTCAAGCAATATTGTTATTACAACTTTGAGCATGATCGACGCCCACTCGGTCGGATTGCATCCGGTGACGTTTCGCATAATCGCTTGCATCACCCTGTCGGGGGCGATCCCGTTTCGGGCGAGATCGTCCACCGTCTGATGTAGCACGCGCTTCTGCTCGCTCAGGGAGGAGGGAACAGGGACGCTCGCCGCCGTCCGCCTGCTGCGCTCAAGGTGCGCAGCGCGCTCCTCTCGCGCCACGTCGGCGGCCGTCGGCTGGCGCTCCCGGGTGGGGCGGGGGCGTTGGTCCAGGGCGTCGGCGTACGACCACTCCTGGCGTCGCTGCTTCTGCTGCGCGCGTTTGCGTTCGCGTCTGGGCGAACGCTGAGGCCACGGTGGCTGCGTGGGCGTAGGGCTGCGGCGGCGCGAAGGCTCGCGCTCCCGCGAGGGAGAGCGCGACGCCTCCGACTGCGTGTCGGCCGCTCTTCTCTGCTGGATGCGGGCGCGTCGCTGGCGGTCCCGCTGCTGCTTCTCCTGCCGCTGCTGCTGAGCCTTGTTTCCCCTGAAACAACGGCGCTTGTACTCGGGGCAACCCTTGTACTTTGCGCCATGGCGTTCGCCGCTGCAATTAGCGCATTTGCGCTCTTCTACTGCTGGGTTTTCACCCAGCGGGCACTGCGCGGCATCGTGCAGTTCCCCGCACTTCTTGCAACGCGTGCGGCGCTTGCAATTTCGTGCCTCGTGCCCGAAATCCAGGCAATTGTGGCACTCCGTGGGCCCGCGCGGCGGGCGATACACCTCCACGCGCACGCGGAGCCCACGTATGCTCTTTACCTCTCGGAGCGCCCGGTGGCGCTCCGTGTCCTGCAGTGTGGCAATGATGAGAGGCAGCGGTCTGCCCCTTCTCCCCGGCCGCTGGCTGATGAGCCGCTCTAATTTCTGCACCTGAAAACCGATAGATTCAAGGTTGTCATGCAGGCTTTGTAGCGAGAGTTCTAGAGGTATGCCCCTCAGGACATACCTCAGCATTCTCGCGTTTCCCGTGGAGTACGTATGGTACTCCACGGCTCTCTCGTCCAGGGCGGCGAGAACATCACGGTGCGCCCCGAGGGACTCGCACCTGACCTTAACGGCGTCACCGGCCACCTCCGCGGTGATTTCGGCATCGCCGCAGGCCGATCTCAAGCCCTCGAGAAGCCCGAAAATGTCCGCCACCCCGTACAGAAAGATAGGGGGTGGGCATCGGCGTCGTTGGACGAGCGTGAGCCCGTCTTCCTCGAAGATACGAAGATGTACACATATTGAATTGATTTTTTTGTTTAGTGATTCCGGACACGTCAATTCTCAGGGTTATTAGTCCCGTAAGTGTAATGCATGTTTTTTCATCGAGAGGTGGCGGTGATCTTTCCCCCGCTATAGCGTCAGATAGCGAGGTTTTCCCCAACCAGGAATCTCCCACCAGCGGGGCACCACCCCATTCGGGACAAGCTCTAAGCTCCCAACCGATCTCCAGGCATGTGTGGTAGTGTAGTGCTTGTTACTTGTACATGTGAATGGGGTGAAGATAGGACAAGGAAGAAGAAGGTGAAATCGCGCGCGGTCAATGTCCCATTTGCTAGGGTACTGCTCCGGCATTTGCCTGGTATTGATCGGAGAAATCACGTTAAACTGCCGATCAGAGCAGCCGGCCTCCAAACAGCGGCGGAATTCGACCTTGCTAAGAAGTCAGTGTCAACATTTCTCCTAGTCAAAAATCTTCGGGACTCGAACCTAGGACCTCCCGGGCAAAAGGACTGCAGTGATATCAATTGAGGCCCTGAGATCTCTCTCTCGGTGTTCACACATTTGAAATCGTCATTTACGCCCATTACAATGAGCTAAAATTCAGCATAGAGTTCCATTAAAAAAACGAAGTCGACCTTATATCTTCGTAGTAAAAGATGTGCAAAGACGAAGTATGGTGTAATGAAGATGCCCCATTTATGCAATTTACCGTCCAAATCTTGTATCTTTGTATCATGCACGGTTGAGGACATAAAAGGAGTGTTATCACTTAGTATGCGTGTATATCACCTGTATATATGTATGCGTGTGCATGGGGTAGGCTCATTTTCCGCCAGAGGTCTGAGTTTCTAGAATCGGCCCTGAACAGAAACGTGACGCCTCATGAGGGTACACCCCTGAAGAGTTAAGGAAAGACCACAGCCGAAGTGAAGGTTTCATAGCATACGCATAGATGTATTTATTCTAACTGCTTCAGCGCTAATAGGGAATCTACATGGCCCGAAGCCCGAGCGTCCGGGATTCGTGGTTCCGCGCATCCAGCTCGCGTGGCGCCGCCTCACGGCCTATCCCCGCCGCCACCGCCAACCGCCTCCACGCGCCCAGCCAGTCGCGGGGGCAGCTCGCGCCGTCCGCCCGCCCCCACCGCCGCCAGCCGCGCCGCCCGCGTCGCTCGGCGCCCAAATCGCGCGCTGAGCCCGCCTCCCACGCGCCGGCGCCGGCGCGGCCGCTTGGCCTCAGACCTCGGCGGCGCCGGCCCCGGCGCCGGCCCCGGCCCCGGCACCAGCCAGCTCCAATCGATGGGTTTACACTCCCGGCTCGCCCCTGCGACCGCTGCACCTCACACTGCCTCAAAAGACACGAACAGATGTGGCATGATTTTGGTTGTTTTTGCTTTCTCGTACTTCAATGAAATTATTTTAACATATAATATTGACGATTGTATTGATTCAGAAAGGAATCTCTAGCTTAAATGAAACTTTGCCTCCAGATAATTCAAGATTACGCGAAAAGTATGGATATTTTGAAAAAAGTGTATGCGACATGATTGAAAGATCTAATATTGACCAATTTATTCCATTAAGGAAATATCTCTTTCTTTAATAATTTATTTCTAGGAGAGTACCGAAAAAAATAACTTTTCCAATTTTACAAATTTTCGAGCGTTTTAATTAAAATCTCTCCCGTGCTATATTATTAATCAAATACGGAGCACTCGGAGAAGAAAACTTTCGGGCGGTTCTGAGCATACCATTTTTACTATTTTTTAATTGCCAGAATTATATTCAATATTACGCGAAAACGACTCATATACATACTGTACATTCAACACCTCTCCGTAAACAGCAGATTTTACGAAAAAAATCTCTATATTCAATATTGTAGTTGTAGGAAGACGTCGAAAAAATTCAATTTTTGCAATTTTCGAAGAATCGGGTATTTTAATGAAAATGAGATCTACACCAGACCTGCGTCCTTGACGCAATCCGAGGACAAAGTTTAATAAAACAAATTTTTAGCCGTTTTTGAGAAAATTTTGAAAATGTTTTTGAAACTTCATGTAAAGTGCCTTCAAAATCCAAATACCCGTTTCAAACTCAGAGGGTCTTCACCTCCTTCAAATTTATCGAGGAATACTATGTTTGGAGAAAATCGGCCGAACGGTTTAGGCGCTAGCGTTGACTGCAGACGGACGGACATGCCGACAGACGTTTTGCCGTGAATCGATTTTTCAGTGTCAAGAGCCAACAAAACATGGGTTTTGACTACACATCGTGTTAGAGGAAGTAATTGACTACATATAGGAACAAGATTTATCTCCTTCTTCGTTACCAGGGCCCAGCAATAAGAGTATTTTTGTCGAAAATTCGCCGGTGTCCGGCTCATGATTACAATGCTTTTCTTAGGAAGTAAGGGCGAGAAAGTAAAAACAAACAGCCGCAAGTCAAGTTCATGTTTTGATATTATTCCTATGTGTTCAATTCTGCGCGTGAATCGAAGGCAATCGGGGAAGGCCGAAGTGCATGCATTGATGCGTCCCGCCGTAGAGGGGCAGAGGGTACGCCGGGTGGAGTAAAGTGGGAAGGGTGGTGGGGTGTAGCCGGGTCGCGAACAGGAGAACGGCGATGTTTTCGAGGAGTGTCGACAGAGCAGGTAAAGGAGAATGGCGTAACCACGGACGCGGGCCAAGCGGCAGAGAGGTAACGTTCGAAAAGTCGGAAGCAGACCGATTCAGTCGCCTTCATCACACCCTCAAAAAGGGCAGTTCTATTTTTCAACGAACACGATCCATTTCGTGTCGTTCTTACGAAATATACTCAAGTCGCGTATCAGCAAGCTCAATTACTCATTCATTATACGCAGTTTCTGCTTTGTTCCAGTTTACATTATACACGCTCACCATCCCACGCGCATGCATACATGTACAGGTAGGATAACAATATAACAATTTTGTACTAACATTTCGCGGTCGACTATCCATGCTGTACTGCAAGGTTTGATGAAGTGCTTCCCTACATTCAGGAATACATGCACGTACGAGAGGATCAATTGAGAATTGGGATATAATTGTACTGCGCGTCAATTGCACTTCATTGCTACAACATGCTCCTTCAGTGTACATGCGACAGCCGCATTTAGCCCATATAAAGATCATTATTTGCAGATATTACATAGCATTCCAGTATACTAGCGCGAGATGCTAACGTGCACGTCCCCTTGTTAGACACTTTCATTATATTTATGCGGCTTAAATTTTCGTGTCTTGCGGTTTGTTACATTGTCACCATGTTCATTTAAGAGTGTATTATGACTGTTCTTCAAGACACCTTAAAGTACGTCAACAGACATCAATGAAAACATTGAAATTGGAAATAATTGCATCACGCCTTATTGGCAAAAACAACACCAACAAAAAAAAACAACAAACAAGTCTGTAAGTAATAGTGTAATGGTCAATTCTTTGGTTCATTATTTACCTTGAAATGCGACACGGAACTTTCCTGTGAAGGTGAATATAGTTATACTTACTTTTAGCACTAGGTTGTTTATTAAATAGAAAGTCGTATTTCAGGGTAAGTGCTACACATCTCCCTTTACTTGGTAGTTAAAATTATTATATTCTTTATATTTTTTGTTATGATGCATGTGATTGCTATGATGATGTTACGATTTGCTATGATTGAAGACCGGATTTTCGTGCAGAAAAAGTCTTTAAAACATGCAGTGAAAACAGCAAAACATGCAAAAACATGTAATATGAAATATCAAAAGTTTTCGAAACGGTGTTACATAGTCTAAAATCTCCGGATAATTCACTTCTCAACTTATTTTACACGAAGCTAGCGTCAAACTGTTCAGCTGATTTTCCTAAAAATTGATATTCCACGATCAATTGAAAGAAACACGAAGCTCTCTGAGTTTGAAAAGACAATTTTGATTTTTGGGATTACTTTAAATGTAACCTCAATATTTTCAAAATTTTCTGAGAAAAAGTTCCAATTTTTTGCTTAAACTTTGTCATCGGATAGCGTAAAATATGCTTAAGAGAATGGTGCAGGTCTCATTTTCGTTGAGGTACCTGAAAATTAGAAAATTTCAATTTTTTCAATCTTCCTACAACGACAATATTGAAGATAGAAATTTACTCCTTAAATGCTGCTGTTGATAGATCTTGAAATAAGGTTGTATACATTTTTAAAAAAATATGAGTAGTATTCACGTAATTTTGTGTAATACATACGCAAGTTTTGAATAATTATTTTCTCATGAACGACCCCAAATTGTTTTAAAGATGGGGTTTCATACGAGCTTAGCAATTGTTCACGTGGGAAAATAGCTGCGGTCAATATATTTTGTTCATTATCAAAATGATTGTTGAGTGGGGTGTACTACAAACGCATTCAACTGAAGCAACATACATTGATGTCTCAAAAATGATAGGTCACAAACAACTATACTTGAATGCTATGGACAACCTTTGGCATTACATAGTGTTCCTGTTTGTCAATATCGAAGGACTAGTGCCCAGAAGAATAGACATTGCGTCTTGCGGCATTGCGGGCTTGTCAAGGGCTTGCGCAATGTCATCAGTAAGGGGCGGATTTAAATGAAATGTCTTTTTCTTTTTACACTTTAAACAATGCTATTTAGTATAGAAATTCATTTTATGTTAAATCAAAACGTTAAAAAACATTTTATAAGTATTTTTTTGGTGTTTTTCGTCGAATTCTACTAAGTAATTTTTTACAATTTTACGTCATTTTTAATGCATTTTCGGCTGGTTTCATTAATTTTAATATCATTTTAATAGTACATGCTTCAAATAATATTTACGAAGTGCAACAAATGTTTACCAGAGTATTCCTGAGAAGCATATTCGATTCCTTCGCTCATATGTGTGGCGTTGTGAGCACTACGTAATCTCAGGTTCCTGTGACGCCCATCGGCGCCATACTCAGTTCGGTCGATTTCGCGATAAATAAAGGGAGAGATTTCCTTTCAAAGAACAGTCCCAACCAAAAGTTCGCAAGCTGAGATAACTTGAACAACAGGAAGAAACCTCGATTACATCAGCAACATACCCAACAACTTGTGTTGTTCATCTGAAGTGGTTTTGATCAAATTTGTTACGTAAGTTTTCTTTGGTTTAGTGCATTTTTAAAGTATTTTAAGAGCATTTCATGGATCATTTTTGGCAATGTCTTAGGTCATCAAAATCCGCCCCTAGTCATTAGCTTAGTATTTCGCTGCCCTGACCTGGAACTCGTGCCCGTAGGAGCACTTGTTCCCTCAGCAGACATTCTCTCACAATAGGCATGGCTACAAAAACCCCTGCGAGAACGGTGATTTACGGAATTTTTTTCAGTAATTTCCAGTGCGTGACGGCTGCTATTTTTTCACAGCACACACAGAAAATATATCTATATCTATATATCTATATCTATATCTATATCTATATCTATATCTATATCTATATCTATATCTATATTGTAATAATAGCGGGGGAGGGCGCCAGGTTCAGCTCCTGAAATGTAACTGAATGGAAGAGTTGGGAGGTCAAGAATGAGCAATTGAGTCATTTGTGACAAACAACTGTTTATTCCTGGCACCAAAAAGCTGCCAGGGAAATTACAATGTCGCAATGGGCGACGCAAGTTTCTCGCTAAAACTACTCTGTGACTTAATTACAAGTGGTTAATTCTGCTGGGCCTGAGCGCGGCCACTTGCAGTTTTTTCGCCGTTACAATTGTTCAGTGAGACGGCATCGTCTCATAGTTTTCACCAATGGCTGCTGGTCTTCGTGGGCGGGCCGAGGCGGCAGCCTCGGGCAGAGGCGGCGGCGGCTTCGGGTTGCTGACCTTCTGCGGCGCGCCCTCTCACGGCAGGTAACAGCGCGTCGGTCGCCGGCTCGAACAAGCTCAGAGGGGCGAGTGTCCACGGGCGCTGACGTAACGGAGAGGCCTGTCACTGGGCCCGGGACGGTAGACGGCAAGGCTGGCGGGCTGATGCGGGACCGGCGCGGGGTCCGGTAGTCTCCCGCCCGAGTTTTCTCCGCAACAAGTCTACAAGTCGCGTCCTGACTAATTCGGCTGTGGGAAAGTCTTTTCCCAAACTCGCGTCCCGATCGTGAGTGACTGAATAATTAGGCACATTTAGCTACCAAGAAGTATCTTGGAATTCTCCCGTAGTAACAAAAATTTACAAGTAGTCTCGAAAATCTTAGCAGCTGTGTCCCGAGAAACTTTTAGGAGTGAAGTTTTCTCAAGTAACAGAAAATTTCGAAGTGTCCAGCCGAAGAAATTTTAGAAGTGTCCGCCAAAAAAATCTAAGAAGTGTCCTCTTCCCACTGTGCATCGCGTTTATAAAAGAGCTCCCCTTCCCAAAATATTCCTGACACCAAATTTCTCCCTTCCCTCATGGCGAAGCTTCCCATTGGCCGAGGGTGGCTGCGTCGCAGGATTCTGATTAACCAATCTCGTGTCGATTTTTCTGTATTTTTCCGTAAATGTTCTCTGTCTGTCGCTGGCTTCTCTCTCTCGCTCGCTTCCCTTTGTCAGTTACTCCGGGAGCTGATCGCAGCTGTCTGGACACGTGTGCGCGTAAAAGCGCATTTCACGGATTCCCGATTCCCGGATTCCCGGACCGTCATGGGCTAATTGACTGCCTACTGTATTTAGGGAGAAACTGCTCCTGCGGGACTTCTGCCCAGACGCGTGCCACTTGCAGCAAGCATTGTTTGGAAGAGGCCGAGAAAGGTTCTCGCTTACGACGTGTCGTAAATGCGTCGTCGTCTTTAATTGACACCCGGCCAATCCTTTCTTTGGGGTTTGCACCCCCCGGTCGCGCGGCTGGAGAAAGGACGCGGGGGCGCGCTCTGTCCCAGGAGAGGGCCGGCGAACGGCTCCGAAAACTAGAATGGGCTTCGGCCTGGGCCATTATGTCTATTTATGAGGGGGCAATAAACATTCCGCCTCTGAAGACAGGCTGAGTGCGTTTGGGGCTGGCCCGATGCGGAACTAAAGGAACCTTTGCTGCGCGGGCGGCGCCTCTTGACCCACTTCTGTGTCGCGGCGCGAGCTATTTCCAGCTGTAGGAATTATTGGTTATTGGCGATGCCATAATAAAATTATATTTAATTAATCGGTGACGCCACAATATCTATATCTATATCTATATCTATATCTATATCTATATCTATATCTATATCTATATCTATATCTATATCTATATCTATATCTATATCTATATCTATATCTATATCTATATCTATATCTATATCTATATCTATATCTATATCTATATCTATATCTATATCTATATCTATATCTATATCTATATCTATATCTATATCTATATCTATATCTATATCTATATCTATATCTATATCTATATCTATATCTATATCTATATCTATATCTATATCTATATCTATATCTATATCTATATCTATATCTATATCTATATCTATATCTATATCTATATCTATATCTATATCTATATCTATATCTATATCTATATCTATATATATATTGTGACGTACCTGGTGATGCCGGGTATTTCACTGCAATATAACACTAAAGGAGGGTATCTTTTCCGTGAATGGGTCCCTGGATAAGTTGGTATAACATTGGGAAAGTTAATTAGAAATGGAGATACAATCATGAACAAGATTTATTTGCAAATCAAATTGGTTAATTACATGATCTGACAACATTTACACACTCTGACTTGGTACCAAGATTAGGTGTAATATGCATTTATCATACCTTCGGGGCCCCGACCAAATACCTTCGATGATCGTAGAACAGCTCGTATCGACAGGGTTGCCGACCTCTACAGCAGCTGTGGGCTGTCGGCGGCTGATGCCGTGGCGGTCGTCCTAGGCTGGTGACCTTGTGACTCCTCCCCGACTCGGATCTTGATACCACGGCGTTGCACCTCTCGCGAATCACCTTCCGTCGATGGATTCAATTACTCAACCCGCGCCTATCACGCGTGCTGGTTCCAGTTCCGTACCACACAGTTTCGGTAAAGTTTCCACTACACTAATTACTACAAGCGCGATCGATTGTTCTATCAACGCGAATCTTTTATTCTAATGATAATCTCATTGTCTACTTCACTTATTTACTGCTTCACAATTACTATTGCTTTACGAACACATCGCATGTTCCCTTTTGCCCATGCGCTAACGGCGAGCTTTTCGCCACACGTCCGAACTCTTCGCCGCTCCGCTAACGTCTGTCCTATTCGCAATTCTCCTAACGACTGCCCGCACGTGCTCGCTGCCCGGTTTGTAACCGACATTCTCACGCTGGCCTCCCGGCGGTGGCACCGGTGGCGGTAGCGACCGTTGCTAGCTCCCGTCGTTGTTCGCAGCGCTTGGCGTACGTACCGCGCAGTCCAAAATATATATTGATTACTTACACTAATGTTTTAATTAGTGTAAGGGAACACATTCTGTGTTTCAATATATATATATATATATATATATATATATATATATATATATATATATATTTATAACAGGAGGCCAGATTTCCACATGTATCTATTGAATGGCCCCTTGTCAGAAGCCTGAGAATTCTTTAAATTTTGTGGATGGATAGAGAATAATACAGTAGTTTCCATTCTAGAAGTGCCATTTTCATTCAAACTTTTGAATATTTCAAAACTTAAAAAGAAATATTATTTAACCTCTCGCGCACCGTTTGGTTAGAAGTTTATTAAGAGACTGGTGAATGTTAGGAGGAGAGATGTTGCAAAATTCTAAGTGGTGTGGGAGACTACTCTACAATTAAATGCGCTCCAACTGCGGTACCGAATTCGGCGGGGAGATGGCAGCTGCTACAGCGCGCAGCTTGCGGATCCACGGGGCAGCTTCTCACGAAGGCACTGGAACGCAACAAGGCGGAGCAGTGTTTCAGCGAACGGAACGGTAGTGTGAAATTATGTAGGGATCTATCGATCCCTAAGAGCCCCCGCCCGGAGTAGGGATTGGCATACATATCTTGACAGCAAAGGTAAGCCGACAGACAGCAACTAAATTGATTGTAAAAAGGGCCTCAACTGCTAAGGTCATTACTACAGTAAGCGTAGTGCATGTTTTATCGCGGGATATGGCAGTGGTCTTCCCCCACAGGCTGGCGGGAACCGTCTCCGACCTACGTCAGCTTGCGGGGATTTTCCCAACTAGGTATCTCCCATCAACGGGGAACCGCTCCTATTAGACAAGGGAGTGGAAGAATAGATCACGCGCGGTCCGCGGCCCGTTGGTTAGGTCCTACTCCTCACCTGGTGTTGATCGGAGAAACTACAGAAAACTACCGATCAGAGCAGCCCGCCTCTTTTCTATACAGCGGATGAATTCGGCCTTGCTGACAAGCCAGTGTCGAAAATCCTGCCACCGTCGGGACACGAACCCGAGGATCTGAGGTCCTGATCAGAGGCACTGCAGTGACAACAGTTGATGCTCTGAGCTACCTTTGTCGGTAAAAAATGGTTACGAATCTTTCAGGGAGAATTAATAAATGTAGAAACACAAGATATTGTAGTTTGATGATTTTGTAGTGCTGCATTGTGGTTTCTTAAATCCAATTCTGAAGCCAAAATGCACAGCAATTTTTCAACTTTCCTTGCACTATAATATGAAGTAATCACTTCAAAGTTGACTTTTTTAGACCCATTTTGATAATTGTTGGCTCTCCTGTCGTTAGGCGCTCTTGTGAAGTCGGTATATGCCCGTTCGGACTCCGCGTCGAAATGCGAGCCGTCGAGCCAAGGTGAAGTTGTAAAGTTTGATGTCTTTGAACGTTTATTCTGTTTTATTTGAAATTAATCATTTGTATCATCTATGCATATATTTTTCATAGCAATTAGTTTTCATGCCAGTTTCTAAAAATTGACACTTTATCCACTGCTGTGAATTTTAGCCCTATTGACGATAGCTTCAAAATTTGAATTGGCTTTTAAAACATTGACGGTGTTTGACGGGCTTATGGCTCGGCTTATTCTGTTAGTAGGTTATTATTAATAATGTTCCAATAAGTTCCATCTGCAACAAAGTGCAACTACTGACAAATTGTTTTTGTTCTTTAGTCATGCATCATATCAGAAATAGAGACATATTCGAATTCTGATTTGCAGATCGTGATAGAGATGAAGATATTACGGTAATTAACTACTATATAGTTCAGAATATTAAAAATAAAGCAAATTCATTGCATGAACAGAAAATTCGGTACAAAAGTTGCCGTTTGTACCAGAATTTTGAAAAAATATGGTATAAAGATGAGAATCGTCGACAATATTTGTTCAGAAAAAATGTTTTGGCTCAAGGATAACTTCATCATCAAGATAAAAACAATACCATACATTTTATCAACATTGTTTTCTGTTTTGCGAAACCTCACGGGTCACACGAAAGTAGTGTGGTTTAATTGTGTGAAGTGCAAGCATTGCAGTATAATATACTGTGGAAATACATTTTATAACTCCCAGACCTTTAGATTACAAAAAAGAATTGTACGAATAATAAGCACAGCCAACCCACGTGATTCTTGTAAGCCTCTCTTTATTACTCTAGGTATTTTACAATTACCTTGTCTCTTGGTGTATGAATCAGTGATTTTTGTCGAAGATGGCTTACTTATGGGCGGGAATACATTTTCAGCAAACGCTGTTGTCTATAACTACAACACTCAACGTAGTAATCATATTAATCAGGCGACAACATCAACAGCTCACAACAAAAAAAATCACATAAAATACATGTACATTATTTAACAAACACCTTGACATTAAACGATGACATTATGCGATTAAATTCGATGCGATTAAATTCGATGCAAAAGTTAAAGTCCTAAGTAAAATCTTTTCTCTTGCACAACTGTTTCTATACTACACCGAGCATCCAAAAGGAAAGTAATATTAATTTTAACAATGACATTTAATGAATTATTAATCATTTGGATTGTATTATTCTAAAGAACCCGTAACAAGTATTGTACTTCAGCTTCTGGGTCAATGACTCCCATCTCGATCAGGTTTTCGTCCAGTTTCCCTGCTCCTTGAGCAAATGCTTCTAGACATACATGTAACTTCAAATTATCTTCTCCCCATAGCACGTCACACACAGTTTTTAACTGTTTTTGCCGTAATGAAATAAACAAATAACATTACGAAAGAAAGCGAGAAAAAAATTGGTTTAAAATGTATGCAGATTATAAACTGATCAGGAAACGCGAGGAGACTATGTTTCAAGAGAAATAAGTTTTTGTGCACTCCTGATGAAGCGCTGGAATTTATTTTAGAAAACGATTTAAGAAGTCGTCAGTATTTGAGTACAAGAAGAATTTACTTTAGACAATAATTTAAGAACGTAATAATATTTGAAGTACAAACAGAGTGTAGTGTCTGTCCCGACTACATGAAAATTTGGAATTTTATATCTTTATGTAAATATACATACAGACCGTTACTACAAACGACATAGATGCTGAACGTCCTTTACAAAATATTTTGGAACACACATCTAAACGAACAGTGTTCTACAAGATGACATTAAGCATATGGACTGTATGCTAAATGTTAGCTATATTAATGAGGATAATACATTATTTGTAGTTATAGTTTTGAAGGCATTTTTGGCCTCTTAATGTATACCCAAAAATTTAATATTCCTGGCAATCATTCTAACACGTTTACAGCCACTCTGATACCACTCTGTTTGGAGACAAAATATGATGTCATTTAAAAATATGAGATAACCATTACGGTGTCTTGGAGAAGAGAGGTCATAAGTAAAAGCCCCCAGAGACCGGCGCGAAATATCCGCACCAGAAGCGAAATGTTTTGAATACGTATGTGGAATTCCGTACGTGGAATGTTTCAAATAAGACACGAAAACTACTCTCTCAAGGTAATGATGTCAGCTGACAAAACAAATCAGTTCTTAAATCTCATTCTGCCGACATTGGCAGTCAAATGTACTAAAACAAAAGGTCGGTACTAAAATATTAGTTCCGCCTAGATTTGCCGTTTAGCCCTCTGTGCGTCGCGCAGAAGTACAAATCGTTGTCTTCTACCTGAGGACCCTTAAGACCAGCGGACAATCCCGTCCAAAAGCATTCTTTGTCATGGTTTTGTTCTTCCAAACATTCGATACACAATGGACCACATTTATCCAACATTCATGGAACACGTGTAAGTACACTGTTCCTTTTCTCATTTTTTTAAACTGGCGCGTTTTTTGTTGTATGTATTTATGTATGTACTTTGCGCGACAGCGGCTCACGGCTCAGGCCTAGCGACGGCGTCTCTGCTTCGCGGCAGTGGGTTAAGAGGGTACGTGTGGTTAGCACGTAGACATCATGCCGTATTCCGGTCTTCTCATTCTGAGAAGTGAATTTTCTCACACAGCAACATATACTGGGACATTGGAAGGAAAACGCTCACTATGGTCTTGGCTCGACCGGAAATCGTACCCGGGGCCGCGTAGTGGAAAGCGAGCACGCTGACCAAGAGCTAGTCACGAATCTCAGATATGAATGTTATATTATTTCTCTTCATCATTAGTCTTCTTCCTCACTTTCCAAATTCAAATCCCATTTTTTGAAAGCGATAAAATATAGAATAGGTGAAATTTGGTAAATCTGTATCATTTACGTATTTCAGTACACAATCAATTGTTGCATAAAAATGTTTAAATAGAAACGCATGGAATATTGTGATCTATCGCACTGTATACAAAATCGTCATACGACTGCTTCACTATTATATTTTTTCTGTACTTCAGTCTAGTTGCCCCATTTTTCTGTGGATTGATATTACTCTATTCTCATTTTCCCTTTTTATTCTAATGTAGGAACGTCTTCTGAAGCCTGTTGCTCTATAAAGTTGATTCACAATTGAAGATTGGCTGCGGTTTTGATATTATCCTTTTAAGTACTCGAATACTTTTAAAAACACTTTTCTTTCACGATTTCTATTATATCACTCTTCTTCCTATGATCCATTCTGATCTCTTAATATGAACACACTACACGATCAATCAATGGCTAAATTACGTTCTTAGTTTTCCATACCGCTGCATATCCACCATTTTCACGCACGTCCACCAGCAAAAATCGACTGACCAGAATACTAGGCAAAACGGGATTCGCTAAAGCCCTTCTCGTGATCATTCGAGTATTGTTTTGGATTCTCTTTTCCGCTGATAACGTCAAATAAGCAAACACTTCCTTTCACCCCAGCAGGTCGCAACATGTCGTATGTGCTCCTTATCTTTTCGTCGCATCTTCGTCTCACGTCGCGTCGTGCGTGTCCCAACTTCAAAACAAACGGCAAATACTCAGAAGAAACGTATCCGAAGACCTCCTTCCAATGATGATAGAAAATAATTTCATTTTCCTCAAATCTTTGTCGCTGGAAGTTTTGAATTGAACAATATTGAAAGCACAATTGAAAAATATGCCAGCGGCGATACATTCTAACGCACAAATTACAAATTCACACATATTAAGTGATAATTCATTTTAAGAAAACGCATTTCGACATATTGGCGAAACGAAAATACTTCCCCAGTTATGGTAAGGAAAATACTGATTTTTTTTCTTCTTCAAAATAATGCCACCAGTTTTGGGATCGATTTAACGGTTTATATGTAGAGGTGTTTAAAAGTCAGTTCCACATAAATCAACATTATCATTATTTTTCTTCTTTTTTGCCCTTACTTCGAAACAAAGAGTGTATTGTAATAGTACGGCGGAAAACGGTCAATTTTCGACAATAAAAATTTATTGCAGAGAACTGGTCACGAAAATGTATATCAGTGTTGTACACACACACACACACACACACACACACACACACACACACACACATATATATATATATATATATATATATATATATATATATATATATATATAGTAAAATACTTATACTTACGAACGCGCCCTATAAATTCAGTAATTAGAGGTTGGCTCACATAACTCAAAGGAGGCTCAAGAGGATGGTGCAGGTTTCAATTTTGTTGAAATCCCTAATTTTTTGAAAATTGTGAAAGTTCAAATTGTATTCACCGCGTTCCCAAGTCTACAATATTTAAGATAGAGTTTTTTTCCTGAATGAAATCTTTTCTTTAAAGAGTGATCTTGAAATATGTTCATGAAATTTTTTTCGAAAATATGAGTAGTTGTCACATAATTTTAGATGAAATATAGGCATTTTTTTTTAAATTGCTGGGCCATAGTTTAAATAAATAAAAAGTAATAAATTTATCGTTTTTTCAGACTAGACAAAAGTCTAGTCTTTTCCTTTTCGTGAGAAAATATTTCTTAAGAATATATATATAAGTATATACAATTTAGACACGTGCGAAGACTCTGCACTTCGTAAATAACAAATGTTTGAAAACTGAATATTGATTTAAAGTAGAACACAACTCCGAACGACCATTCCCCATATTGTGTATTACAGCATTATAGTCCCAGTACAGTAGGAGTATTCCACGATTGCTGAGTATTGAGATTAAAATGTACAGATACTCAAATAGTTAAATTAAATTTGAAAGTTAATTTCGGTCTTAGCGTATCACAGTTTATAAAAATATAAAAGTCGGTTGCGTTCACTTGTTCTAAAAGTACGCCAGAAAAACGGAGTCAGAAATGACTCGCTTTTTCTCCTTTCCAATATTTGTACTTCTGTATTCTTTTTCATACCTGTCTTTCGGGTAAAGTAATGTTTTCATAGCTTCAACTTCTAATATAACCTCTGGAATATGTTCAATATCTTCCATTTGCAAACATTTCTTTATCCTCTAAGCCACTATGGTGATCAAAAGAACACAATGCAAGGTCCACTAGTCTGTTTTTTTTCTTCATTTTTTCAGAAGATACATGATGTCATCAAATGTATATCTCGAATGCATGAATTTCTCAAAATTTAAATTATTAGCTGAACCCGTGCGATTACATCGCACAGTAGGAAGCTCTGTACATGTAATGTTACAACAGAAAATGCTGCATATTCATAAAATACATTATGTTTTCTATTTACCAAGATTTTTACACGTATATACGTGGATATTCGTTTGGTTTACAACAGCAAATTCTGCTATCAACTTTACCTTAATGTATGTAATGGAATGTATGAAATACAATTCATAAAATAATTATAAAATAATCAGAACTCACTCATTTCTTTCATGTTTTCCGTAGGTATCACAAGAATGATATATAAGAAAGTACGTTGCAAACTAACAGTTGATTGTCACAATCAATCGTTTTAACGATCACACAACAGGATGTTCTCTAAACAATACCTATTAATCTTTCATTTTCCGCGAACATGCTTGAAGCTCTCTAGGCAAGTTGCTCGTGGTTCCATCTTTCCGTTTTCATTCCAGCAGCACATTTGAAATCACACAAATTTCGTAGCTTTTTATTAATAAAGAAAAGCTGTGATCTATTCAGTATAGTGACCTCCACTTCTATTTTTTCTCTCTCTCTTCTTTGTACCTCATTTATTAAAAACAGTTCAATGAGAACCGAATAGAAGAGACATAAATATCGTTTTCTTTACAGCTTTAATATATACGATTATTAAATGTAAACGAAAAAATATTGGTACACACAGGAGGACTCGCAACTATTGTGCCTCGATTCCTTAAACATATCACTCCTGCAGTTTAGCAATCGTTTTGTTAATTACTAAAAAGAAAGCCCAGCAATCAAAAAATATTTTCGTGCTGTTTCAGGTTTCTAAGTAACAGTAAAATAAGTTTTGTTGTTATTTTTTCAAAATGTTTTTTGTTTGAATTGGCGCCAAGACAATATTTTTAAAAACTTTTTTTTTCTGATTGATTAGTGATACCGAGCGCGTCAACTGCTAAGGTCATTAGAGTAGTGCATGGTTTGTATCGCGGGAGGGGGCGGTGATCTTGCTCCACTGGTTGGCGAGATCCGGCGCGACCTACGTAGACTAGCGGAGATTTTCCCCGCCCATGTCGGTAAAAGCTCGAAGTTTCCGACTGGTCTTCCGACATGTATGGTAGTGTAGTGCATGTGAGTGGAAAATGGTGTCAGGAATGAGGAAGGAACAAGGAAGAGGAAGGAAATCGCGCGCAGTCCGTTTCCCGTTTGTAAGGGTACTGCTCCGGCATTCGCCTGATCTTGATCGGAGAAACCACTGAAAGCGTCGACGTGGCAAACAAGTAAATGTCAAAATTCCTTCCTCCTTCGAAACTCTAACCTAGGACCTCCCGTTTAGAGGCTCTGACACCGACACAGCGACATCAGTCGATACCCTGAGCCACCTTTGTCAGTCCTTTTATAACATACATAATTTTCCTTATTTTTCATTTTTTTCGATCAGATAAAATAATGTTAAGTTAATGAAAAAAATCACAAACGAAGGTTTTCAGCTCTAGAGGGATGGTGGTGTTGGGAGGAGGGCTAAGAAACCTTTCGAAAATCGTATTTTTTATATTAGACTACTGCAAGTTTTTTTATATTAGACTACTTTTATGTCATTTTGATCTTGGAAACTTTTTAACATCTTACCCGGGCATACCCTCTTTCTTGAATATCGTCGTGTTCCTCGTGAATCTCTGTACAGAACTGTGTATCCTGCTTACTTTTGCAACAATCGGTTTGACAACAGTGCACGCGTTTCTTCCATAAGAGTAACATTGTCCTCAAGAGCCTATGTGTTCTCTCAAGTGAAAATGAATGAAGATGAGTAAAGAAAATTTCAGAAAGCGATTAAATAAACCGAAATAAAGGATATAATTCAGCTATACTTTCAGGCAGAAGCAAAAGTAACATTTTTGGCTCCGACGGGCGACGTATGTTTCGGCTCAACATAGAGCTGACTCCGGTTGTAGTGAACTCGGATGTAATGAACCATCGGTTATAGTGAATTTAAGTCACTGGTCCCGTTACATTTACATTGCAAATAAGCATAAGAAATAGGTTATAGTGAACCTGAACCTCGGTTATAAGAAAGCTCGGTTATTAGAAATTCAACCTGAAAATTAATTTCCTCCTGGAAAAGAGTATATCACCTCAGTGCCACAAATTCCAACAATAGGCAGTTTGTTTTTCCAAAAATATCGGCCAAAGGTCATAATTGAAGACGTCTCCCCTGAGGTGAACGTTGCGGTCCCGGAATGGGGACCTTACTGACGACTGACTTATGTCAAGTTTGATGTTACATGATATTCCGCGGGTGAAAGCGCCTTGTATTCTGCGTATCGACTGGAAACGTGCGACTGCCACATCCCCACAGATTCCCGATACCCGCCGTGCAGCGCGGAAAAGCGATCAGTTTCATTATCCGCTTGCACTTTGCCGCTACCGGAAGGATCTCGTATGTTATTAGGCGAGCATGTTATTAGGGCCTTCGCAGAGGGGGGCTTCCAACAGTGCATGAGGCATTTATGGGTGCCAAGATTTCATTACGATAGTTAGAGACTGTACAATACAGGATCAAGTAAGGCGAGAGCACAGATTGTAGAGGATCTAGAGAAATAAGTAATGAAAAATGTACGAAGTAAACAATTGAAAATTATTTATTTGATAAAGGATAAATAAATGTATTTAAATTTTCAGTTCGTGCCGTTTATGTATTTTTCTGTATATCTATATTAATAAAATCAATCATTGTGATATCATCGGATATAGTGAACCTTTGATGTAGTGAACAAAACAATGAGTCCCCAGAAGTTCACTATAACCTGAGTCGGCTGTAATTGCTGAACAGGACTCTCAACATTTTATGCAGCAGTGAAAAAGGTTGGTTTTATGATGAGTCTTTGATGTTGGAGAATTGAACATTTCTTGTTATTCAAAAAGTTCGGTGAAGGGTCTTGCACTGATTTATGAATTATAGGTAATATATAAGACACAAAACAACCACAATTTTATGTAACCGTTACAAATAAAACGAGAAATGCTATGTTGTAGGACTGCTAGTTTTCTTACTGAGCGTCACCATCTTCTTTTTATTTATAATTTCATTGTTTTTGTTTCACCTTTGCTGATTTGTTAGTATTCCAATTCCAAGATAGCGAGAGTGTAATTATATTATTTACTTTATCTTTGGCAAAAACATTTTATAAATGTTTATTCGGGGCGTTCCCCACTGTTATCTGTCAAGTCGCCGTTTTTTCATCCACGTGGCCACGCCCGCTCTACCTCTAATACCCCACCCGCGCCAACCTTTCGCGCTGCCTCATCTGGTGCGGCCGCCCCCTCCACCAGCCGGTGAATCTTAGTCACTCGCATTTCGCCGCTGTCCGTTGCCACGAACGCCGCGCAAGCCGAAGCCCGGTCGCTCGCTCTCCGTGGAGCCGATACATCCGTGTCATTTGATCGCCATGGATCGCAGGGGCCGTCGACGCTTCGGTAGGAACGGCCTAGCGCCGCCGGCGATGCCACAGGATCCGCGCCGCAACGGTCAGCGCGGCGTGCCCTTCGTCTACGTCTTCCAAGAAGGAATAGGGATGTGGAACAACGGAGCTGTCATGCTCGTTCCCTCACACGTCCGTCACTTGCAGCGTCCCCAGTACTTCTTGAGGTAAGCAAAGCAACTGTTTCGTAGCCTGCGGACGATTCATTGATTGATTGATGATTCCGGGCGCGTCACTACTAAAGTCGTTAGTCCCGTCAGTGCAGTGCATGTTTTCATCGCTTGAAGTGGCTGGATGACGAGATCTGGAGCCCACCTCCCCGTCGGCTTGAGGGATTTCCCCAACCAGGTTTCCCGCGCTATCACCGGCGCACCGCCCTAGCCGGGAAAAGCTCCAAGCTTGATGAAGAGAGATGAAAGAGAAAAGTGATGTGTGGTAGTGTAGTGCATATAAATGCGTGTGCGGGTAGAGCGTGAGGATAGGACAAGGAAGAGGAAGCAAAGATCGCGTGCGGTCCGTCATCCGTTCGTTAGGGTACCGCCTGGTGTTGATCGGAGAAACCACGGAAAACTACTGATCGCTACAGCCGGCAGCCGCTAGAATTGAGCCGGAGATAAGAGATTCAGCCGGCCGCTAAAATTCTCCAGACAGCGACCGAATTCGACCTACCTAACGAGCTCGTGTCCAAAATCCTGCCACCGTCGCGACTCGAACAGTTGAACATCCCGTGGCATTGCAGAGACATCGCTTGATGCTCTGCGCCGGCTAAGACGGTGCCTGCGGTCGACAATAATCGAAAAGTTTTACCGGAAATCAAAGAGGGAAATCATTCTGTTGAGAGATGAAAATGTAATGTTAACAAATTATGTATTTTCATGGCCTGCAAAATCATTTTTTTTGGCTATTAAGATATACTTTTCAATTGAATTTCGTTTGGATAATTGTGTTATTATCGGCGCACTGTGGCTGAGGGTGAGGAGCGACGGACGACCGGTTGTTGCCACCTGTCTCTGCAACAAATCACTGAAAGCGTTGCAATGTGGCTGATATTTAATACATAATGTTTGTGATCGCCAAGGACGGCATCGTGATTTCTTTGACAACATATAATCTGGACCTTAACTAGGCTGATCGCTCTTATGAAATGGACAGTTATTCACATAATCATTACCTTATTATTTCTTTTTTCACACATTTTCACACTGTATTCTCCTTGCAACAAAAGAGTTCCTTTCGATTCGATTCAGAGACTTTACGAAACTGCGTTTATCATACTTCAATAGCAAAGATCGTTAAAGCACGAAAGTTCAGATCGGAGGGTTGAGAGGGAGAGAGGGTTCGGTGGGTTGTTTTCCTGTGTGTTGTGACATTGGGCCGCCCCGCCTACCATGCATCAATCTCCACATGACATCGCCTCGTTTGCTACCCGTTCTGGTGAGTTGAGGCATGTACGCGTTACTTCAGGACGGCGCCCCCATGCTTAAATTATACGTGCACGTTTTCTTCAGCCCCTCAATACCTATCTCCACTCATTTACAAACTGAAATTACAGTAGAAATGAGAACAAAATTATAGCAACGAGCGTTGTTGACAAAATCGGATAATAAGAAATGTTCGTTCCCCTGTAATAGTAACTATTTGGCTACGAAAAACGAGCTACAGATGTGATATATTAGTTATGTAGTAAAAATACCCCCCCCCCGGTTCCTCATGCATCTAACGAAATAAGGCTCACAAATACGTCCGCGGATAACACATGGCCTCCAGCGGGTGGCAGTGTTGGGCTGGACACGTTGGTGGTTAGATTGATTGATTTATTAGTGATACTGGGCGCGTCGATTGATAGTAATTAGTCCCGTAAGTGTTGTGCAGTGGCTTTTATCGTGGGAGGCAACGGTGATCTTCCCCCGCTGGCTTGCGAGATCCGGCGCCGGCCTTTGTCAGCTTGCGAGAATTTTCCCCAACCAGGTATCTCCCACCAGCGTGTAACCGCTCTAGTCTGGACAAGCTCTAAAGACCCGACTTTTCTTCCGGCATGTGTGGTAGTGCAGTTCATGTGAGTGTCAGTAAGAGGTGAGCAAAGTACAAGGAAGATAATGGAAAGATCGCGCGCGGTCCGTGGCCCGTTTGTTAGAGTACTGTTCCGAAATTCGTCTGGCGTTGATCGGAGAATCCACGGAGAACTCCCGATCAGAGCAACCGACCGCTACAATTCTCCTCCAGACAGCGCGCTGCAGTGACTGAATTCGACATGGCTGAGAAGCTAATGACGAAACTCCTGTCACTGTCGGGACTGATATCCTAGGACCTCCCGGTCAGTGGTTCTGCAGTAACATCAATAGATGCACTGAACCACTTGTGCGAGGTTGAGTGTCGAATGGTCCTCCAGGTCACAGCCAAGCGCTATCTAAAAGGGATGCAACATCGATGTTTATATAAATATATCGAAGTTTTAAACTTCGATGAATTGAAACTTGTGTTTTTTGAACAACTGTACTCTGTGCTCGATGTTTTTACGTTTTTTATGGTTCGTGGATGAAAAATTCCCATGGTCACTTCAACGACCTTACCTACATTTTCTTTCTGTGCAAAACACCATGAACACCTGTTATTCCATGCGGGCAATGTTGCGTAAAATAAGTCATGGTATTTTTCGTAATTAAAACTGAACGAAATGTTATTGGAAAATTCATAGCTTTTACAGATTGAAAAAACACCATTATTAGAGTATGTGGAAACACATTAAAATGAACATTGTAAATAAAGAGAATCAATAAAGAATTATTGGATTTTTACTTTCTCTCCCTTAGGAAGGTACCTACTTCGTAAAAGGAGAAAGTTATCTAATCGTGAGCCGGAAAACTGCGAATTTTCCGCAGAAAAACGTATTACCGCATCCTGGTAGCGGAAAAGTGAAGAAATCCTGTTGCTATGTTTGGTAATTTTCTTTCTCTAATACATGGAGTAGCCATAATCCATTTTTGTGGGCCCTCGATTCCGAAAAATCGATTGACGGCAAGACGTCTGTGGTCAACGCTAGCGTCTAAACAGTCCATCCTATTTTCTCTAAAATTGCTATTCCTCAATCGATCTGAACTAATGCTAGGCTTTGGGAGAGTAAAGCGAATACCTTGATATTTGAGGGTACTGTACACGAAGCTTCAAAAACATTTTCAAAATTTTCTCAAAAATGCCACCAATTTTTTAGATTAAACTCTGTGCTCGAATAGCATAAAGGACGCTTAAGGGTTTGGTGCAGATCTAATGTCCGTTGAAATCCCATATTTTTCGAAAATTTGCAAAACTGCAATTTTGGGGGCGTCTTCCTACTTCTACAATATTTAAGGTAGAGATTTTTTCCTTTATGAAATCTTTTCTTAAAGACCCATCTTCAAATAACTTCATGTTAAATTTCTCGAAAATATGAGTATTTTTCGTGTTTTTTGTGCGAATTATATTCCATTAAAACACGTTTTACAATTTTTCTCAAAAACCGCTCGATATATTTTCTTTCGATTTTCTCCTCGTATGCAATAAGGGACGGTAAAATATATGGTGCTATTCCCATTTTCGGCAAACACTCCGTTATTTCGGAAATTGCAAAAAGTTAACATTTCAAATCTACAAAATTGAAGATAGAGAGTTTTGCCTTAGGCAAAGTCTATTATAAAAATCAGCTCTTTAAAAAAGCCATGTGTACCTTTTGAAAAAACGAGTGGAATTTGCTCTGAAATCAATGCAATTTCTGAATTATTTTCTCAAATGCTGCACCAGGTTTTTTCATTAAACTTGATCCTCATATGCAACAACAGACGGTAAAATATATGGTGCTAATTCCATTTTCGAACTCACCGTATTTAGGATAAATGCAAAAATTGTGTGCGGAAATATTGTGTTTGAGACAATTATATTTTTAAACGTCGTCCGGAGTTCAAACTTTACCGATCTTCTGTAACGTAATGGTATGGCTGACGGCGAGTACACTCGAAAGACCTGAGTTAAAGTCTCGGTGCCAAAAACAGTTTTTGCTGGCTCAAAATACAATTTCGCAGGCTTATGTAGTGGTATAATATAGAGGAGCACTTACAAAATAATGCGAGAAAGTATGAGCTGTTGGAGCACCACAATAGTTCTGTGACGAAACACTGCTGGATACTCGGATTGATTTGAAATTTTACCAGTTAGTTCAGCACCGTGGAAATTACAAATAAATGCTTTAGTGCTGTGCAGCACTGTAAGAACTGTTTTGCGACAATTAGTATTCAGACCTTTCGTTACCTCACTGCCGCCGCTACACGGAAGTCGCCTCGCGCCGCTACCGGCCCTGCAGCTGCTACATCACCGCGTGCGTCGCCGGTGTTATCAGTGTGCATATCGTCAGGGTCTCCAATGTCTTCCGTGGACAAATGTTCAGGGTAGTCCAAACAGATTATTGAACAACTCCGGATACTGGGAAGGAGTCATGGATGCCATGTCCATTATAAATTCATTTTTTTGTTATTTTATTCAATTTATTCGAAACAATTTTCTCACTCATATCATTACACTCCAAAGCATTATTTCATTGAAGCACGCACAGACATGTTTCAAGATACTCAAATTCTTATAAAGTTTTGCGAATTTATGTAGCTCTGACAACAATTAGGAACAGGATTAAGTTATTTTCACTATTTAAAATTCACTGAATTCCATATGTGATCTTTTCATATTTCGTGTTTTTGTACAGATTTTGATAATTTTTTCATATCAAAATATCCATCTCTATTCCAAATACTCTCCTTAATTGACAATAAAAAACAGAAAGCTTAGCTCCAACTTTAGTACCTTTTGGCGATTTCTGTGGATCATACCACGAAGGATTGGATTTTCTTGCTTTTTTATCGCCAGCACCATTTACAAACGTACTCATCATAAGCGTTGGCCGACCATTGCCCAAACTTGGTCTGTTTTCTAAATCATTGAGATGAGAAATTGGTGTTCGTAGTAGCTCATTCACTGTATGTCATTGTATTAGTGTAAAATTGTATTTAAATTCAAAAATCAAATAACAGTATCCGCAATCCACACATCCGCAACATACAAATTTTAAATGAAAACTGAGAGAGTTGGCTAAGGGCATCAACTGATGTGACAGCTGTGCTCTGACTCGGAGGTACTATGTTTTGAGACCCGACCGTGGCTGGATTTTCGACACCAACTTGTCAGCTCGGCGAATCGCAAGCAGCCCGTCCACACGGGATTCGGCGAGCGGTTAGTTGCTCGGGATTCGCCGAATGCCGCCCGTGTGGAGCCGCATTTAGGCAACCCCTCTACATTGTCGCGTCTCGACGGAGCCAGGATGCTGGATTCTCGCAAGACAACTAAGTCGAATTCAGTCACTGTCTGGAGGAGAATTATAGTGGCCGGCTGTTCTGATCGGTAGTTTTTGGTGCTTTCACCTATGAACACCAGGCGTCTGCTGGAGCAGTACCCGAACAAACATGCCACGGACCGCGCGCGATCTTTCCTTCCTCTTCCTTGTTCTAACCTCACGCCTTACGTACACACACTTACACTTACATGCACTACACTATCACACATGCCGAGAGAACAATCAGCCGCTTAGAGCTTGTCCCGGCCGGGGCAGTGCCCACTGGTGGAGATACCTGGTTGGAGAAAACCCCGCTAGCCGACAGGTAGGTCGGTGCCTGATCTCATCTTCCAGTGGAGGAAGATCACCGCTTCCCCCAGAGGAGAAACATGTACTGCACATACGGATTGATTGATTGTCAATGATTCCTGGCGCGTCAACCGCTAAGACCATTAGTCCCGTAAATCTAGTGAATGATTCCCTCGAGATGTTGCAGTGATTTCCCCGACTGGATTGCGAGATCTAGCCCCGACCTATCGTCGACTAGCGGGATTTCCCCATCCAGGTATCTCCCACCAGCGGGGCACCGCCCCAGCTGGGACAAACTAAGCTCCCGACCGGTCTCCCGGCATGTGTAGTCGTGAAATGCATGTTAGTGTAAGGGAGTGTTTGAGAGGGGAGGGGAGGTCAAGAAAGAGAAAGGAAAGATGGCGCGCTGTCCCGGGTCTGTTTGTTAGTGTATTGTTCCGGCATTCGCTTGGTGTTTATCGGTGAAATCACAGAAAATTACCGATCGGAGCAGCCGGTTAGAATTCTCAAGACAGCCTCTGAATTCGACCAAGCTGGCCATCCAGTGTCGAAAATCCTGCCACCGTCGTCGGGACTCGAACGTAGGACTTCCCGATGAGAGGGTCTGCAGTGGCATGAGTGTATGCCCTCAGCCATCTCTCCCTCTTGCACCTGCTGGACTGATGACACGTCAACAAGCAGTTAACGCACTCGGAATCACTAATCAATCAAAAACCCTCTTCATTGATTGAATATCAGAATGTGTGGTAAAGTAATAGCACTGTTGATCGCTATGATGTTCGAAGAGGAAGGGATGCACATATGAGTTCAATTTGCCCATTCACTCGGGGTTCCGCCGCTCACGATGCTGCCAAGATGCGTATTGAGAAGGGGCGGAATTTAATAAAATGTCATTTAGTTCTCATTTTAGGGCAATGTCTATTAGTCTAAACATTAATTTTTTGTTATGACGAAAGGAAACCACCAATTTTTGTGACATTTTTTGCATTTCTCGTCAATTTACACTAATCATTTTTTATCTTTTCAGTCATTTTAACTCATTTTTCGCTTTTTAATAGATTTTAATATAATTTTAATGGTACTTGCGTCAAATAATATTTATTACATTAATTATTATTTTCATTATTCCTTTACTTCTTCCTTTCGTACTTCCTTCCTTTTTTCTTCCTTCCTTCCTTCTCTCCCCTCCCTTCCCTCCCTCCCACCATTTCATGAGAAGCCCTCTGTGCAAAAGAATCAGCTGACAACTTAGTAGAAAGGAACATCTAATATTAACACCTAAATGCAAATTTCACGATTGTGGTATGCATTGAATCTTTAGTATAGACAAAAAATGAAGCTTTTTGTTCATAGAAAGTAATCCCATCAACCACGCAGAAATATAATGATTTCATCCCTGTCTTGACGAGTCCAAATCTCCGGGCCTTGTGACCAGGTCTCTTCGGAGCAATGTTTGCTGATTCCGAAAATAAATTCAGAGGCGTTGAAATATGATGCAAATTGGTTATCGGCACACTGCTTCCTATTTCTTCCTAATTTGCCACAACGTCAATGCTTTTGCTCTTACACCAATACAGCAACTTTCGAGACTGCAGTTGATAAACTCTCGTAAATGTTTCTTTCCTTAGTACCTCTGAAAGACATTTGATTGGTGCTACCCACGTTCGTATTGCGGCAGCGCCTCGTGACGTAGCATCGCAATATTTGAATTTTACATGCGGTTACAGGAGTACTAGTGTTCAGTTATGATAACATAATTATTATATATACGATAATACTTAAAATGTTGATTCTTACATTAACATAAATACAAGATAGGATATAACAATAATAAATGGGTCACAATGAGGAAAATTTATACAGTTAAAATTAATACATAATAAACTTAGTTGTAAAAACAGAAACTTTACCCGGGGAATGTATAGAGACATGATTAAACATTTACTACAGGATAGAGGGAGTGCCTCTCAGCTCACAACGCGGCGTCACCCTGACAGCCAATAAGTCATGAACTCGATCCGCATAAGCTTACGTGTACATGATTAAACATCATTAATGATTTCAGATTCTTTACAAAATTCTATGATTTTTTTCTCTCCTGGTATTCAGAGGATTCCAAAACTGATTTAAATACATCCTCCTGTACAAACTGTTGTTTGTGGGTTCTGTAATACGGGCAATGGTTAATTACATGGTATATGTTACGTAGGGTAAAGTTGTTACAATATTTACAGGTCGGACGAGGGCTTGTGGTGAATTGATGTATGTGACTGAAATTGCAGTTTTCATTTTTGGTTTCTAGAAATTACTACTTGTTTTTCTATTTATTTTAGCATTTGTCTTTAAATAAAAGAAATTTCTTATTTGTTTTTGGAATTCTCTATCTTTGAGCATGAACCACCTGTTGTTCCACCTGTCTTTCATTAAGATCTCAATGTTTCCAAATATTGTCCAAAGTTCAGAAGGTTTTAATAATTCCATTGATATTTTCTTCAGTAATCGATGTAACCTCAAATTTTGCAATTTCACTTCCAAGATGTTCGAAGTTCGTGATAAACGTATTTCGGAATAAAGACCCCAGACAGTTTTGTAAAATTATAACGGAAGAGGGTACCAAGAAATAGTTTCCTGTATCCTCATCACGAGGAGGTTTCATAAAAAAGTTTAAAGGCAAAAAAGATTGTTTGAAACACGTAGTTCCCGTATTTTCACCTGGTCCTGGATAATCTGTATACATCATCTAAGAAAGTTTTACTGATATATTGTCTCGAAATATATACGAGACAATTTCGCAACTTCTCTCTTCACATTTCTTCCTTGGAATCTGTGAATTCGTTTCTGCCTTCTTGGACAAGGCGGATAGTGAAGATTATTTTTTGTTACTCGCAAATAAACCGAAAGCATTACTGCATACAGCAGAATCGGAATTTTTCGCATACGTTCAAATTTCAGTCGTAATCATTTTGGGAAAATTATCTTACTTTCTTTGTACGTGTTCCATTATTTTCTTGAGAAATAAACCTGGAAATATTGTTCTGCAATTTGCAAAATCTAATCACATTTATCTGGCATGAGTCAGGTTAATTACTCACTCATCACTCTTTCAAACATTTACGTGGCTATAAGAGAATTCAAGATAATAGAAAATGACGATCTTGCTAATCTTTTGTTTTGATATTTCACAATACGATTATCCAAAGGAATTCTGTGTTCTCGAAAGAGCAAACTAAGTAATATTAGTATAAAAAGTGCTGATTATTCCCTTTTTCAATGTGCTAACAATTCTTACTTGTGATATCGCATTTTGGAATCCTATCATAGAAAGAATGTTGATTTAAAATATTGTCTCAACATTGTTTACTGTGCTTGGTATTTTATAAATTATGTGATTTACGTAGCTGAGTCACACGTTAGAACTGCGCATATTTTTTCCTCATGTGATTTCTTTCAGGTCACTTAAGCAGAAAAGGTGTTATTGTTAATCAGCGGATCTATACCTCTGCTTGAAATGAACTCTCGCGTGTGAAAATAAGATAGCAACACCATCAGGTGATTATACACGTATTGGGTGGCATGACCTGGAGAGGTGGCTCAGGGTATCAACTGATGTCACTGCATTCCCTCTGACTGGGAGGGCCTAGGTTTGAGACCCGACTGAGGCAAGGTTTTCG
The DNA here is from genome assembly GCA_038098605.1 of Gryllus longicercus. NCBI lineage: Eukaryota > Metazoa > Arthropoda > Insecta > Orthoptera > Gryllidae > Gryllus > Gryllus longicercus. Next base: position 773,475 of record JAZDUA010000615.1, read on the forward strand.
AAACTGGCTAGAGAGTTAGGTCGAGTTCAGTTGCTTTTTGGAAGAGAATTCTAGCGGCCGGCTGCTCTGATCCGTAGTTTTCCGTCGTTTCTCCCATCAACACCAGTGAAATGCCGGAGCAGAATCTAAACAAATGGGCCACGGACCTCTCGCGATATTACCTTCCTCTTCCTTGTCCTATCCTTACGCCTTACTCTCTCTCTCACACACACACACACTTACATGCATAACACAACCACACATGCGGGGAGATCGGCTGGGAGCTTAGAGCTTATCGCGGTTGGGGGGGGGGGCTGGTGCGATATACCTGATTGGGGGAACACCGCTAGCCGACGATAGGTAGGCACCGGATCTGACCATCCTTCGGGGAAAGATAACCGCCACCTCCCGGGTCAAAACATGCCAGACTTACGGGACTAATGACCTTAGCCGTTGGCGCCTCGGCTTCACTACTCAATTAATCAATTGGGAGGTATCAATAAAAAGAGCATATACTATTTCACGCATTTTCTGCGTATATGCTCGGTAGGCTATGAATGAAAGTATGGAGAGTATTTTCAAAAAATAACTAAATTTTCACACTTGAGATAATACTCACTTTCCTAGTCTGAGTAGAGTCTCAGTTCTCATATCTACATGAATAAAAACCGAAAATTTACTCTCATTATGATCCTATCCTCAGATTGGGTCTGGTCATGAGGCGTCTAACCTTTAAGAGTGAGATTATCGTACGTTTGTTGTAAGTATACTTCTTTCGTGAATATAAGGATCTAAAAGATGTACAGCAAGGCTCAATATAGTGGGATACAACCTCTAGAGTTTATTATTTTCTGAAAGAAATGTTAAATAAGTCGCAATGTTTTCAGTGAAGAAAAGATGAAGAGTAGATATGGCATTTGTTTATTTGAAACTTTTCAGGCACTATTTGGAGGAGCATTGTAGCAGACAACTGCTTTGATTAGTGGTTTTCCGTGTTTTTTGTGGACTTTAAGAAAATATTTCTTTAAATACAGGTCTTAAAATTAGGTAATTTGGTTCATTTTCGAGAATATGAGTAGTTTTCGCCTAATTTCGCATAAAATTTAAGCAACTTTTTAACAATTTTTTAACAGCTCCAATTTTGTCTTTGAATTTTCTTTTCATGTGTATCAAAGAATAGACAAAAAAGTGGTGTTAGTCTCATTTTCGGGAGTGTCTGTGTTTTTAAAAATTCCAAAATGTATTACATTAGAAAACTTCAAATTTGAAGGTAATATTGCCGTAAATAAAATCTGTTCTAAAAATTCAGCTCTTTAAAGGTCATGTACAAATATTTGAAAAAACGTGAGGCTCAATTTCAGCTTGAAATTAACGCACATTTTATTTTTTTCTCAAAAGCGGCTTCAGTTTTTTTTTTTTAAGAAAGGGTCAGGTCTTATTTTTGTTGAACTCCCTGAATATTTCAAAATAGCAAATGCTAGAAATAATGCGCCTAAATATTTATAGTAGTACCAGATCTAGTTTCTTCAAATTTCTTACTAATACATAATATACAGTAAAAAATCCGGTTTAGGAAGGTTTCCGTATTATGAAGAGTTGTCTAATGTACGACACTTGTGATATTGATATTTCCTCCGTTCTGTAACTAGTAAATTAATACAAGTAAGTAAAAAAGTGATTAAAGTAAACCAAAAATTACATGATTTTATTATGATTATTAAAATATATTTACATATAACTTATTTCTGGAAGAAATCACCAATAAATGAATATTAAACATTCTTTATTATCAGCTTGAGTTTCTGTTGCTTTCATTAATTTTATATTTTCATCTAATGTAAGAGTTCTATGATTTTCGCATTGTTTAAGAGGCTGTGAAACTCCTAAAAATACACACCATCTCACTGCCTTATGGCTGCAATCGGACTTCTTGCTTTCAACGCGCAATGCATCACAGTCAAGAGTACTCTGATTTTCTTATACCCTCGCATGCCCTTGAGCAATGCGTCTCAGGCTGATGTATTAAGATTTTCATCGTAGGGCTGGGGAAGGCGCGAATAGAATCCATGCCCGAACACCTTCCCATGCTCAGAGAGTTTGGGGGAGGGGAATTCCCTTACGGCCTACGCCTTGAGAGTCACGTATATCGCAGGTCAAATTCTACGCTATCAGCTGAAGGCTCTCCCTGTCACAGAGCGCTTGTCACGACTAAATCGCGTGGAACAGTTAATTTAAACGCTTGCAGATTTATGCATTACATTAAAAATATCTCGCGTGTCTGCTAATTGCAATAAATTCACAGGAATTCCGTTTCAGAAAGATTTCCTCCCCCTAAAGGACATGAAAAACCGTTCCATTTCCGCGTTGGACAGATTCCTTTTTATGCCGTGTAAATCTCCATATAAATACCACATAAACTTCACGGGCCAGATACGTTTTCCGGTTAAGGCAAATTTCCAGCTTCTACGGGTTCCGGTGTAGACAGTTTCGACATGGAACACACTTATAAAGATACTGTAAGTCTTCTTTTCTAGATTACATTTGAGTTTTCGAAAATTGCGAAAGTTACACATTTTTCGAACCCTGTCCTACAACTACATTATTGAAGACAGCTGTTTCCACAATAAAATATGTTCTACAAAATTGAGTTTTCAATTATCGTCGAGAACGTTCTTTTGAAACTGTTAGTAACTTTCGCCGAATTTGATGAAATTTGGGCACTTTAAAAATATCTTACTTCACTACAATTTTTTATTTACTTTTTTTGTACAAGTTATCACTTAGCATGACCATTTGATTTGTTCTATTGAATGGTAAAAGATTACACAAATATATTTTTCGTTAAATATTTCACACGTAGGTTTTTTATAAGTGTATTTTATAACTGAATTTCTTTCTGAAATCAAATATTTCAAATGATCTGTTGTGAAGTTTGTTGAAATCTCAAGTTTCTACCGGCTTAGGTGCCTCGGGGCATTAATTAATGTCACTGCCGTGCCTCTGACCTGGAAATACTAGGGTAGAGACGGTGGCAAGATTTTCGACACTAGCTAGGTCGAATTCAGCCGCTGTCTGGATGAGAATTCTAGCGGCCGGCTTCACTGATCGGTAGTTTTCGGTAGTTCGGTAGTTTCTCCAGTCAACTCGAGACGGATGCCGGAGCAGTACCCTAACAAACGGTCCACGGACCGCGCGCGTTCACGCCTTCTTCTCCTTTGTCCTATCCTCACCCCTTACGTATACGATTTGACTCTTACATTCACTATACTACTACAGAAGTTGGGAGACCGGTCGGGAGCTTAGAGTTTGTACCAGCTGGGGCGGTGTCCTGCTGTTTGGGGATAACCCCGCAAGTCTCTCGTCTAGGTCGGCACCGATTCTCGCCATCTGTCGGGGGAAAATCACCGCCACCATTCGCGATAAAAATGTACTACATTTACGGGACTAATGACGTAACGATCAAAGGGCGCTAAAAATGGTGCAGGTCTCATATTCGATGAACTCTTTTGAATTTTCGATAATTGCAAAAGTTAAATATTGTTTGGTTCTTCCTACACCTACACACTTGGTGATAGAGATTTGTTTCCTTCTGTTCTTCAATTCAGATTTTTAAATAAGGAGATGTAAAATGTTCACACAAAAAATGAACTCTGTTTGAATTAATAAATTTTACGTTAGGCAAAAAAATTAAAAGTTTCCAAATTTTTCCTTGAATGTTTTTCCTTAGACGAAGTAAAGGGCCCTTAAAATGGCGGAAGTCTCATTTTCATTTAACTATCTTTTTTAATTGCAAATGTTACAAATAATGCCAGAAATTACGTGCTGTTGAAGCACCACTTGTTTCTTATAAAACCGAAATCTGTTCCAGAAAATGGGATCGTCAAATAAGCTCCTGTGCAATTTTTTGAAAACATCACATAATGCATAAAGTAATGCAAGAAAGTGTGTAGTCTTGTAGCTTAGTTTATACGTGGTTCTCATTTGTTCATTTTGAGGATTTCACGAGGGAGTAGAAGAGACATGTTTACTCGTCAGCTCAAAATAAATTGTTTTTTAAGTGTTTTTTAGTCTATTCAACATTAAGCTAAACATTGCAATTATTAATGGTTTATACCGGTATTCTATTTTTTATATTTTAATTTCATAACGTGGTAATATGATGGTTTTATTTGAAAAAATTAAAAAAGATGTCGAGCGTGAAGAATGAATATTATGTTGTATGTGCTATAATGTACAGAATGTCTCAGAAAAAAGTTACTCATGTCCTAGGGTGTAGAGAATGTAGAGGAGTCGAGTGAGATCATTTTTTTGTTTCAATGAACATATGGTAGGACATCTTATATAACGAAGTAAAACGTGAGATTTTTCCGTTAATTGGTAGCCAACTCACGTACACTCATGTTTTTCTGGGCATGAAATATTTTTGCATCAGAAGGTAAAGTAAGTATTTAATGTTAAGGCTCCATCATTGTTTTTTTTTACAGGTTTGGTACTGGACGCTTCTTGATGTGGCAAGCGGAAGCACTTGCGGGAGTTCTATTTTTCCCCGCGGTTTTTACAGAACTTTGGTCACAAACAGGGACAGTGACTGCGTTCTTATGCAGTTGGTTGTTTTCTAGCTTTGTGTATTCAGTGGTAATGTATATTACATTTTTCTCTTTGCATGACAGTATGAATATTTCTCATTTGTATTTCCAACTGTTAGTTTAGGGAAATCGTATGCCACTCATATCAAATTAATCATCTTTTTATCTCATCCCACAAAAAAAGTTGATAATCAAGATCATTTTATTTATTTTTTATACGTTTTATTTATTTTTCGTGCAAAGCAACAAACATACCAATATTCACAAATAAACCTGTGTTACTTTCAGTAAACCTGTATGCGACATGTGGGAGGAGAAGTATAATCTGTCTACATTTTCTTGCTGTGAAAAATCCCTATCCCCGTTTTTACTATATACAGGTGTCCCACTAGGAAACAACGATTTTTTTAAAATAAACTCTTAAGTCAATTTTAAGCATATTTTGTCTAATAAATTCCTTCGAAATTTCGAATGGCTGAGCCGCAATAATAACACGAAAGTTGGTTTGAGGAATACTTTCTATTCACAAATTGACATTTGAGAAGCATATAAACACTCCAGAAACATGTAAATGGTTTATTATTAAAAAAAGCAATTAATATATTTTTACAAATAAAAATAACCCAGAAATTAAAAAAAGTAATTGAATTGCGTAAATTGGATGCCTTTTTTCAGTGCTATTCAAGTGTTTCCTCCCGGGACACCTGTATAGTTGAACTAAGAATAAAGGTACCTAAAAGTGCAGTATTGTACCAGTAATATAAAATGGATTTTCTTAGGGAAACGAACTACAAATTTGATTTTACAGTATTGTTGACAGAATTACATCCTCTTCCCGGCCTCTATCTGCTCTCGCAACTAACAAAAAGGAAGGTCAACAAATGTGCACATACTCAAGCAATATTTATGTTCCGAAGCAGAACAAAGGATATCTTTACATTTTCTCAATGGGTCATGTTAAAATAGACGGAATTATTGAGACGAAGATTATTGACTTCACCGCTGAACTAAAAAACTTGCGAAAAGAATATTTTGTCTTTTAGAACTATACACAGAACAGTAAAATGGACTTTATTAAAAGAATATGTTTATATTTGATGATCAGTAGTAGTTCATTTCTGATAGTCTCAACTTAACCGTCAATCGATTTTTCGCAAAACATGGATTCTGACAACACGACGTGATGGAGGGAAAAATTTACTGTATAATGGAACAATTTTTATCTATACTTTTTCGTTACCAGGGTCCGGCAATAAGAATTTTTCTGTCAGAAATTTGCCAATTTCCATGTGTACGATTACAATACTTTCTCTTCTTACGAAGGACGCGAATGTAAAAAAATATATAATTTTTATTGTGCCCTTATTTGATTAAAATTCAGTGAAAGCTGTATCAAAAGTATAGTGTACTGTAATGCGTGGGGGACATGGGGAGACTAGAAAATTCCTTTTACTTTCTCGCCATTACTAAGTAAAAAGAAATCATGTAATTGTGCGCCGAAAACGGCACGTTTTCCACAGACAAACATTTACTGTCGGCCTCTGATAAAGAAATATTGATAGTCCTTGTTACCGAAAAATTAATTGACGGCAATACCATCTATTCGTCCGTAGAGACGGACGAACGGACGGACGGGCAGACGTATGGACGGACAGATGGACGGACAGGCGTTTAAACACACTTTTTCAGTATCAGGAGACCCCCAAAACGTGTATTTCCGGCGAAATCGTGAAATCGATTTTACCCTACATTACAAAACCTTCTCACTATTACGAATACGAGAAAGTAAAAGTAAAATATCAAGGTAAGTAAAGTAAATAAAAAATGTTTATTATCAATTTTCAGGTCTTCAATCCATGCTCTTTGTTGACTATTCTACATGAGAATCGCCTTGTACTGAAGTCTTATGATGACGAAATCACCCAGTTATATGATGGTAAACCACCCTTGAGGGCATGCTTGAAAGTGTAAGTACATTTTCATCGTTACATTAATGATAGTGTTGAATAATATACATTAACATTTGCACTCGCTTTATTGCAAAATCTGTTTTCATATTTACAATATACTTTTAAGAACAATTCATATGAACCTTGTTATACAAACATCTTCTAATAAATAGTAATAGTGGCACTTGCATGGGTTTATATTCAATGTTTTCATTCGATTCCGACTAGTCAAAACAACAAAAATATGTAAAGTTACATACGTTTTGTTTTATATTTTTTGAGTTTTATTTTAAATTCACTGAGAAATTCTGTAAACCTTCAGACGAATCCTATATGACCATTTTGTTGCTGTTTTTGACAAGCTGGAATCGAGAATAAATATTTTCAAAATATTATTTGCTCCTCTATTATATTATTAGCTAATATTAGTTATATCCATTGTTACAGACGTTCCTACATCAGAATGCTGGATATTTCCGCATGGCTTATAGTGTTCCTCATGACGTTCTCCACTGTTTTCACAGTAAATGGGGTAAGCAGCAATCAAATTAATATTTTATAATTACTCAAATTTACTATTTCAATTCTTTAAATCCTGAATTAATCACAATATGACGTATTTCAATTACTGTATATTATTTAATGACAGTGGTCTTGGAGTTAGATTTTTTAATAGTAGTAAGAAATGGCGTGAGATATAATATCCTCAATATTACAAGTTAAGTAAATCGCGAAGTTTGGTCATAATTGTCTAACTCTGTGTGAAGCTTTACCGACCGTATTGAGGCTATCTTCAGTGAGATTCTATGGCTACTGATTTGTCTAAAGTGAACCGGAGGACTGCAGTAAAAATCCAAGAAACTTTGAGCAATTCGTATTTCGCTCGGATTGCATTCCTTGCTCATGGAATTCCTAGGAAGTTAAATTGAGGTTTGAAGATTACCTAACAGTTTCCCACTTCCCGTCAATCCGTGAGTGCGAAATATTCTTAGCAAATTTCAAACGAGTGTTTTGTTGGCGATCCCCTTGTAATCGCGTCAGGGTTACTTTTGGAATAAATCATTGTGGAACGTGACTCGAATAGATTATATCGATTTACTTTTTTGTTTAGTGGAGCAATGCTGAATTAATCGCGTGTTTTTTATGTACAAAAATCGTACATAAAACTGCCTTAGCACCAAACTTCAAATATCACAATTTTACACTTTAAAATTTAACATTTAAAACTATTAATGTTTAATTCTTATTATTCAATTTTAATCATTTACATTTTTTTAAATACCTAAAATAATATTGAGAATACAGCGCCCAGTATTTACTTACTAAAGTAACATGCAGCCACACTATTAAAAAAAACCTTTTCTTAACTAAACCATGCCGTAGATATAGACCAAACTGCCTTTACTGTAATATGGATTAAGAAAAAACGATTTTTCAGGATTCATATCTAAATGTTTTTCGAACTTCAAGGAAGGTCATTCAACCTTTCCAAATATTTTTTTCGTCTTATAGTATTGGAAACGAAGTTTGACAGGAAATTTGACGAGGGTATAAAGTGACATAAGAAGTGTAAAATTTTATAAAGAAATAAGCATATTACATCAAAAAGGGATTAGTGTTCCTGCATGAAGTTTTTAAAAATAATTTGATAGCCTGCAACTGTCAGATTTCCACATGCCCATGCGCCTTTAATTTCCTGTTTCGGTAATCGTCTGACAGAATTTGAAGAGAACTTCATCAATTTGAGAAATTCTACACCACATTTTGTGCATAATATAGCGCGCCAGGAAAGTCTTTCCCCAGTAGCACCTTGCTTATGAGAGTACTTGCAACAGAAATTATGTTGGTAACACGACCTGTAACAAAAAAAACGTAATTGCGTACTAATCAAAATAGTAATAGTTGCTGCAAGTGCTGTCGCATTCACTTGTTTGCCAGTGATATATTTCCTATCAACATAAACATATTTTAATAGGAGTCCCTGATTCGGCTCGGTGCTGAAATACTTTCCTACCGCACTACAAAATAACGTAAACAGGCAAAACATTCGTTTTGTCATATCTAAGTATGTCATGGGTTCTCAGACAAATGTAATCTGCATTTTAGCAGCCAGTGGCTTGCCGTAAATGAAATTAAATATTTAAAGCGGTTTAACCTCCTTTCTCCGCTAGTTGGTGAAAGGAGCGTAGCGAAAATTTGCGTGGTCAGACGGAAGAGCGGGCCTGATGGCCCGAGTCTCGCCACGTAAAATAAGGCAAATTCAATTCAATTCAATTTAACCTTCCACATGGTTCGCTTCCAGATCTGTCATATACTAGATATGAATCAGTCCTCTCGCACTCCTTAACACTACACCATCCGATACGTATCTTCCTGTCAAACAAAATAGCTCTTTATCGATTTGCAGTAAAATGCAATATTACTTCTGTAAACAATTTTTTTATGATTTCGTAATCGTGAAACTCACTGTACATTACGATACATAGGATAGATTTTCGTGCCCAGGTAGGCTTTGCCGCCGAGCATTGTTCCATGCCGCTCCCGGTCATCTCAAATTGGAAGTTTGTCAAGTGCAACTAGAATTGCAAGTTAAAATACTCTAATTTGCATGTTGCTGTCGCCCAAGTTCTTTAAAAACACTTTGACTTGCGCAAATTATCAAATATGTGGGCCGAAACATGTGTAGTTTTGGAAGGCATCTTCTACCCAGTACGCAAGTTTTTGACAGCAAAATGCACGTGTGATTTGTAATCAACTCAAAACTCAGAAGATTTATGTGAAGTATTTATGCAAATGAAGATTCATATATATATATATATATATATATATATATATATATATATATATATATATATATATATATTCTTAAAGTTCACATATTCTTAAAGTTCAATGAACACATACTTTTCAATTTTAAAACTTATTTTGTTTTAAAAAAAGGTGTGCCAAGTAAGTATTCTGTAATTTTGAAATAATGAAATTGTGTTTCGAAGTGTATTGTCTTTAGTTTGCATTTGAATTAATCGAAATCTTTTGTTCACAGGTGATGAGTGTCTTTTGGGGAAATGTCCTAAAATACAGCATTAGAACCTCTTTGTCTTATTCCATTTGCTTGGTCTCTCTTCTACCCTGGATGAGTGGCAATGTGCGCCGTTTTGAATTGTTCCCTGAAGCTATTTCAATTTACTCAATATTTTTGAGTGTAATCACGCCAATGGTATTTCGTTTGGAATCAAATACTGACGAAGTGTCAGAACATTACCCTTTTGTTGACTTGATGGTGTCTCTTGGCTCAATTGTTGTTTTGACAATACGATTCCTTGCCGTGGTGAGAACATTTTTAATTATCTGTTTAAATATCAATTAACTTGCCCCTGCCCCCCAGTTATAAATTAAACACATATTACAATAGCATTATTTTCTCTATATTCGTTTCATATTTCCATTGCCATATCTTTTTATCCACCTTAATACTTACGAACTACTCTTAATTATAAACCTTCAATAGTCATTGCCATTCCCTAATTTTATATTGCACGTTTACTCTTTTTCCTCAAGCTTATTACAAATTACTCATTATTTCACGTGTCTAATAGATCTTACAACAATTTATGTCACTCATGCGCTTCATTATAACCCCTTTCTCTTTTCCCCATTGTATCAATCCTATTATTACCTATCCTATTTCTTCCTTTTTATTATCTCTGGTTTAATTCCCTTTCCCCTAGTTCTCACCCAATATCCTAACTACAAATCGTGCTTTTCTCTCCCTGTATGAATTATTGTTTTCTACATCCTAACTACGTCTAATTTCCCCTCGCCTCCTCCTTACGTTTCCTATTACCTTCATCCTCTACTCTCCCACACTATCATCTTGTAAAATTTATTTCACCTTTTCCCTGAAATTTCTACTATTCTCTCTAACCATTTACTTCCTGAAGCAAACACCCTGAAAATGCACCGGGTCTCTTTACATTCTTCACAAATACTACAAATCTTTTTTCTCTTTTTCTGCCTATTACATCCTACATCTGCCTTCCATTTTCCTCCGTAACTCTTGTTGTTCTGTTCCTACTAATCTCACTTCTTAAATCTATAATGTGCCTTGGCCTTCCCCAAGTTCTAATTTCTTTGACTTTTACGTTGTATCTCAACAACCTTATTTTCTCAAAAGGCCTTTCTCGCCTGTCCGAGTTCAATATCTCTTTCATTCATAAATTTAATTACAACTACACTGAGGCGGCAAAAATCATGGGATAGCAATATTCAAATATATAGACGGTAGTAGTATCGCGTATAAAAGGTATAAAAGAGTAGTGCAGTGGCTGGACGTACGACGAACCTATCCGTTAGCACTGTGGCGAAATTTGACTTTATTGGGCTATGACAGCAAAAAACCAGATGCGTCTTTGCTAACTACAGCATCGCCTGGATCATTCCTCATGACCATATCGAGTGTATTCCAAGAAGACTTAAAAACCGTGGCTTACTCAGACGAATCCCGATTTCAGTTCGCAAGAACTGATAGTATGGTTCGAGTGTGGCGCAGACCGCACGAAGCCGTAGAGCCAAGTTGTCAACAAGGCACTGTGCAAGCTGGTGTTGTGGGCTGTTTTTACACGGAATGAACTGAGTCTTTTGGTCCAACTGCACCAATCATTGACTGGAAATGGTTATGATTAGTTATTTGGAAACAATTTGCAGTCGTTAAGGGACTTCCTGTTCCCAACCAACGATGGAATGTTTATGGGTGACATTGCGCCATGTCATCGGGCCACAATTGTTCGCGATTGATTTGAATAACATTCTTGAAACATTGAGCGAATGATTTGGCCAACCAGATCGCCGGACAACAATGCCATCGAACAGTTATAGGACGTAAACGAGATGTCAGTTCGTGCTCAAAATTCTGCACCGGCATCACTTTCGCAATTGTGGACGGCTATAGGAGCAGCATGGCTTAATGTTTCTGCAGAGGACTTCTAACGGCTTGTTCAGTCCATGCCACGTCGAGTCGCACTTCGCCGGGCCAAATGTCCGACTCGATATTACGAAGTATCCCGTGACTTTTGTCATCCCAGTGCATTACTCCGTCCTTCAATTCTAGTTTACTTACCGAATTTTCCCCCCTCGCTCACTGAAATGTATCCTCCCTCTTCCAACATCTTATATTTGAAAAACCTATTACCTACCTTTCCTCTCCATTTTTCCACAGTCCGTTTTTCCCATCAGTATCCAACAGGATGTTTTTCTATCTAATCCAAGGCGCCATCTTGTGGACATGTCATGGCAGCCTTGTACATTCCTTCTTTTCTTTCAGCCCCAAATTTCCGTATCTCACAATAATACACCCCTTATCTAACAGTTAATAATGTTCATTATCATCCAGTTTGTACTGAACCTCTGTATGACCCCCAATACCTCCCTCATTACTACTCCACCTTATTTTACATTTTTCTTTATCTCACCTTAATATCATCCCCGTTCTTCTTAAATGCACATTCCAAATTTTAGAATTCTTTAACCTGTTCAACTTCAACTTATGCCCTTTCCATGACCATTTCCATCTAACTCTAAGCCCTTCTCCTTTTCAATAAACCACTTCCACAACAAAGTTGCAGAAGGTATATAATCCTAATTCAGAGTCCCCATAGCCCCCGATTTTAAATTACTAAGTAATAACACAAAGTACGTTAAACAAGCATTAAACCTAACAACGTACAACGTGAGGTAATAACACAAAGTACGTTAAACATGCGTTAAACAACGTGTACAACGTGTTAAACACCTACGATAAGCAAGACTAAAACAATAATCAAGAGCGACACGAATATCTAAGATTAAAAAAGATCCCACATTCTCACAGATTGATGAATCTCGTATTCATGCATAGTCATTCTTATTAAAAGCTCATGCTTGCTGAGAAAATAAACCGTCTAAATAACTATTTCCAGTATTGATTATGAAATAATTCTTGATAATAGACAAGGAAGACAAGCGTTTACTCTCACATTTGCTCATTAATACAAATTTTGATTTGAAGTTTCTATGCTTCGTATATTGATTGATACATTTATTACGTAGAAAGCAGTAAAATTGTATATGAGCTAAGCATAAAATTTTAATTTCTTGACAAGAGTAAAACAAGGGATCAATTCCGTAAATTTTCAATGGATCAAAGAAAATTTGAAGAAAACGGCTATCGACGTGGTAAAACAAGTAATACTTGTTTTAACAATGATATTAATTGAATGATGACAATAATATTAAATGAATTTTAACAATTCATTAGTTAAAATTGATACTATATAATTTTAAGAGTCTAAATATTCTCTAACAAGTAACATGCTTCAGCATCTTATCAATGTTCCCTAACTTAACCAGGTGTTTGTCCAGTTTGCCTTGGTAAAGTGAGCAAATGCCGAAATGGCCCCTTGTTTTGCTTCTGAATTCTAAATGTTGCTCTAGGAATGGTTAATGGTTGTTGGTAATTTCATTAAAAAACTCCTAGCTTGGCAACGTTTCTAAATGTTCTTCACCATGCGCACATTTTGTTGAACTCTCTTTTTGCTTACGGGAAGAGTACCGCCTGAGGATTGCTATTTTGTCAGCAATATAATGAAATCAAATCTGTAGTTTGTTTGCCTATGGAAATGTGTTTTCTATTACTCGAGGGAAAAAATTTCTAGCTTTCAAATGATCGTCCGAACAGACGGGTGATAAGTATAATCTACTTGAATTGAAGAATCAGTAGAGATAAATGACAGATCCAAACCAGACGTCTAGGGCGCAGGCATCTAGAACATAATGGAGGCTGCTAAAACTACGCGAAAAGAGATGTAGAGAAGAGGGATATGGAATGGACACGGAAATAAGGATATTAACGCGACAGGAATAGATAATACCCGTAATCTGTAGTGCAAATAACTTTCCGAAGATAAAGGGAAGTTATAAAATAGTTTTAAAAAATAAAAATAAAATATTTTCCTATTCGCATTTTTCTCGGTTCACAGACATATGACGCTGCAGAGGAATACCTGGCTCATGACTTCGGCGACAAAGTACGTGCCCTTTTAAGGCTCACTCCTGAAGATTGGCACTATTACGTGACAATGGCGATTATGTTTGGTTACCGTCTTTCTAATCAGTGAGTATTTTTGTCATTTTTACAATTTTAATGTGATCAGTTCCAAATGACGGACAGAACATGTTAGAATTTATTTACAGCTCTAGAAGTGAGAATCCTTAAACATAATATTCTCCTTTCATCTAAAGCTCTTCCTTTTTTAAAATGTTATTCTTAATTCCGATTTTAAACATATCTTAAATTTATGGAGGTAAATTATTTAGGTTTATTATTAGATACGCCATATTACTGTAAGTTCACAGAATTCAATTTCATTTCGACAAAATCATGCCCTGTTAGTTTTCTCAATCATCTCATTTCTGTATATTCCAATGTAGACAATTGCAATTTCGTCAATGTGCATTGGCATTCAGATTGAGAAAACAGTGTTAAAATGTGAAATAGCTCTGTAAAACGTATTAAACGTTTTATTGTGGGATATTCAAAATCTTCTTCGATAGTTATGAACATATGAATTTTGCAATAAATATCACCTATTAAGCGTTATAATTTGTTCTTAGATACTGGAAGATCTTATTTTGCAAGTTTATGAGTGTTTAGTAATTGTTTATATATATATTGTTATATATATATATATATATATATATATATATATATATATATATATATATTGTTAGAATCATATGACGTCTAGAATTTTTAAAAAAAATATTTATTTCTGTCTGCCTCTATTTCATAATATATCTTTACATTTTAACTAGTTCCCATATTGTTATCTATTTTTTATTTTCTCTTTCTACGTTCTTAGACAGTAAAGATAAATTATTATAATGGGTGCAACAGAAAGGAGCGATTTTTCATCTGAAAAAATAGTATTGTGGGGCCCTGACATCGGAAAAGATAAATCTTGTTTCTATATATAGTAACTTACTTCAATACCTTGTGAATTCATAATCCACTATTTGTTGACTCTAACAGAAAAATTGGCTTACGGCGAAACGCCTGCCTGCTGCCTGCCTGTCTGTCCCCTTGCGCGTCTGTCTATCCGTATGTCCCTCCGTTCGTCAATCCGTTCATCCAAATGGCTATGACTCCGTTTTTCACCTCGTCGATTTGCCTGTCTGTCTGTCGATACCTAGTGTGGCGTCATACGGGTTTAATCGAACACAGACAAGAGTGGTTTGTAAAACAGTAGATTTATTAACAATCTAGACCGTAGTCTCAATTTAACAACTACCCTGCTCATAATAAACTAAATAAATAGCCCCACTACAAGGAGAGATAATTTAAGAACGGCTACCGCACCGCAACATACCACCGATGTTCCCTGTATGAAGCCGCTCTACTTTGAGACCATCTACGCGTCCCGCAAGTCACGACAATGAATTGCCGGCCCCTCGCCCTAGTGCACCTACACTCACAGACACGCGCTTCACCTGTCGCCGACGCCTCTAGAACAAGAAGACTGGGGCACTGTTCTCCTGGCCTTACATAGGCCATTTTGGCGCTACCCGCCGCCCCATTGCCTCCACCCCAAAGCCGCCCTTTGCCCGCTACGTCCACGGAAAGTCCCAGTGCGACATCACTCCGCCCTTTGTTTAACATCCGGCGGTGCTCGCCGATTTCCACGTGGTTGTGTTTTGAGCGTGGCACGACGCTACACTAGATGCCAATATCTCCTGCAAGCCGTCATGTATGTCGACGCCAAGTCTCACGTTTAATAGTGGAGAGACCCCGCCACATCCCGGCACATTCACTACACTAACGGGACTAATGATCATACCAGTTGATGTCCTCAGACAAGTAGAATAATATATGAATCAAATCGTGTAATTTTTTCAAAAAAGCGGAACATTTTTTAAAATTTTTTGTATTGGTAGATTGTAGTGTATTGAAGTATATGCTATACAGAATTTTTATTTATATATTTGATTTTTCAAAAATCATACAAAACTAAAGATAACGAGAGGCACGAGGAAGAAATAATATATTTCTTTTTGCAGCATGGTCTCTACAAAGTTCAAAATAACATTTTTTAAATGTAAAATCTAGTTAAGAATATGGAAAAGCACTTAAAAGGGAAAAATAATTTCAAACAAACATTTAGCCTTCTAATTCGTCAATGACATAATTTAATTTTTTTAAATTACCGCATCAAGCCATTTTTACAAACTCAAAATACCAAATTTTAAATTATTAGTTTCGTACCATATCAGCACTCATGAATTTTCTTACGATGTAGGACGTTTTGATTTTGATAGACTTTTGGACATTAATATTACCATTTGAATTCATGACCAGATACTTCATCCTTGTCAGACACTAATTTTTGCATATTGCAGAGATTGAAACTTTAATAATATTATTGTTATCGCATCAAAAGATAAGCTTGCATTCTACGTCTCTGAAACGAGGGTAGAGTAACTCGACTTCGACGATTAAAAAGTGTTCTAAAGGTCACGCATTATGTCCGGACCAGTGGGGATGTATTTTTGTACCGATAAAAATATCTAGAATAGGGTTAATCAGAGGCGAAGCAAACCCCTTTGATATATAATACAATCTTGGCAATGAAGGAAATCTCTCGCTCTTGTTGAAATCCAAGGGCAATTTCCATTCAGCGTGCTCTTAGAACCAAGCGACGTGAGAGAGTTCTAGAAGACTTTTTGTTGTTGTTTTTTGGTCATTAATTTTAAATAGATCGAAGGTGACCGACGCGTCACGTGTCTTGGGTGCCCGCTGAGGTATCGAAAAAGGACGTGGCGGACGGCGCCGGAAAGGCGGGGGCGGGGAGGAAGGTCGGCGCGGGGCGCCTCGGTCCCTGGGCGTCGCAGGGCGGAGTCTGCGCACAGGCCGCCGCTCGCAGCCAGTCGCACGTGTGCAACAAGCGAATGGAAACAGCCAGATCAGGCTGCACTCCCCCAATTCTGCTTTTCTTCTTTCTTGGCGGGCGCGGTCGATCGTCTGACGTATTCGGCGCTTGCCTCGTGCCAATAACGACCGCAAACGACGTGAATTCTGCGGACGAAGAATGACTCTCGCCATGAACTTGTGCTCGGGGAAATAAAATGAAAATTTGGCGTATAAGCATAAAATGCAAAAAGCAATGTTGTATGTAAAATGACATTTTTCTCTCAGAGTTGTAATTATTATAGTATATGTTAACTTAAATTTCGTTACAGAGATATTTATGACTCTCGTAGAGTATGTATTTCTTCTACTGCTAATCATATATCATAGTATCGGTCTTATAGGAAAGCACTGCTAAGGAATGACTACAGGATATTCAATTCCCTTCAAAACAATTGAAATTTATGCAATAAACGGTTGTTTTAAATACTTATTGCATTGTTCGTAACTTTCTTCCAATAGAAAACTAATATTGATAGTTTATTATGGTTATCTTCGTACATTTTGCGACATTTTTAGCTTTATTCGACTGATTTTGAATTTTGGGGGTACATTTTTAGGAGATTCGTTTGGGGAATAAGGTCTAAATTATCCACGTGTGAAGGATAGATTCTAACATTTCCACACCTTTTGGGCTAATATTCGTCTGTCACATTGTAGGTATATGGTTCTGTGGTTCAAGGCATTAATTAATGATGCTGCAATGCCTGTGACCAGGATGTCCTAGGGCTTGAGTCTCAATAGTAGCAGGATTTTCGACACTAGCTACATAGTTATATCGAATTCATTGGCTGTCTGGAGGAGAATTCGTGCGGTTGGCTGCTCTCATCAGTATATTTCCCTGGTTTCCCTGACCAACACCAGGCGAATGCCGGAGCGAAACTACTGCAACAAGGCCGCGGACCGCGCGCGATTGTTCATCCCTCCCTTTGAAAGACATTTTAAAAATATAACACAGTCTTGGTTTAAGCACAAAACCTGATTTCCACAAAAAATACTTTTTTTTACAAAAACAGTCTGAACAAACACTATTTTTTTTATTTTAAAAAATGTTTCCTTCAAACGTACGGTAAAATCAGTATTATGGGTTTTAAAATTACTGTGGAATTCAGATAACCTACTTCTTGTGTTGCCCTAAAATTTAATTTTTTATGTGTGTTTTTATTGAAAAGCATTACGTAATGGTTGTTGTTCATTGCCAAATTGAATTAGATTTAATACAATACTGATACTATTTTAATTCCATATAATTAATGTACTAGATTATAATGTATAATTGATTATAATATATATATATATATATATATATATATATATATATATATATATATATATATATATATATACACAAGGTGGTTCAAATATGACCGGGACTGATTTTTTTTCAAATACCCCGACATACGCATTAACTGCACCGCCTGGAGAGAATCTAGCCACAACCCCCCACCTCCCTCCTTTGCAGGTTAGAACCTGTTCAGTCGCGTCTGGGTCTTGCTAGAACGATGAGTGAACAAAAGGTGCCGCGGTGCGTGGAACAACGCATTATCATCAAATTTCTCGTTGGAGAAAACGTTCAACCGTCGGAAATTTTGCAGAGACTCAAAAAACAGTACAGGGAAGAGTGCCTCTCACGGACCCGTGTGTTTGAATGGTGTAAGTGTTTCAGAGAGGGACGAGAGCGCGTTGAGAATGAACCTCATAATCGTCGGCCGCGAACATCCATAACCCCAACAAACATTGATCGTGTTAATGCGGTTATTTGTGAGAACAGGCGCATCACTATCAAAGAAGTTGCATCAGTAATTGGCATCAGTGTGGGTAGTGTAGAAGACATGATAAAAAAACACCTAAAATATAGAAAAGTGAATGCTAGGTGGGTTCCACGCACTTTGACGGACGAGAACAAATTGATGCGCATGCAAGCTGCCAGTGTTCTTCTAATGCGGTTTGAAAATGAAGGAGATGCATTTTTGAAGTTCATTGTAATCACTGATGAAACGTGGGTTCACTATTTTATTCCTGAGTCCCAGCAGGCATCACGTGAATGGCGACACGCCTCTTCTCCAAAACCCAAGAGAGCGCGGAAGATCCGTTCGGCGGGAAAAGTGATGGCAACATTTTTTTGGGACTGGATGGGTGTTATCCATGTAGACTTTCTTACAGAAGCTAACACCATCAATGCAGCTTATTATTCAGCACTTTTGGAAACAGAAATCAAAGAAAAGATCCGATCCAAACGGAAGAGAGGTGGGAAACGGGTAGCATTCCTTCAAGACAATGCACGGCCTCATACTGCTAAAACAACCATGGCAACCATCAGCAAATTGAAGTGGGACCTTCTACCACATCCGCCGTACAGTCCAGATTTGGCCCCATGTGATTTTTACCTTTTTGGACAGCTTAAATCACATTTGCAAGTCATGCGATTTGCGGATAATGACGCAGTCATCCACAGTGTTCGGGAGTGGATATGCCGACAACCAAAAGACTTTTATGAAAAGGGCATTAGGATGCTCCCAGGACGTTGGAAAAAATGTATAGAATCTGGAGGGGAGTACTTTGAAGAATGACATGTACAAATAAATTTTTGCTAATAAAGTATTTCGTAAAAAAAATCAGTCCCGGTCATATTTGAACCACCTTGTATATATATATATATATATATATATATATATATATATATATATATATATATATATATATATATATATTGTGACGTACCTGAATTGTCGGTACTTTCCACTGCAAATAAATTATAAAGGATGGGTGTCTTGCTCGTGAATGGGTCTCTTGAAGGAATCGATATAGCATTGGTAAATTAAAGTAATAAGTTCGTACAAACACAAATACAATTTATTCACAAACCAATCTGTTATACACATGATCGAATACACTAATACTTTTCGTCTTGGTACCAAGATCTGGTTTATCATAAGATTTTATCATACCTTGGGGCCCCAACAAATACCTCCGTTGTCTGGATTATTGCTAGCGTCGGCGGCGGTCGCCGACCTCCAATGCAGCTCGGCGCGTCCGGCGGCTGGTGGTGTGGGGTCCCCTCAGGCCGGCGGCGACGCGGACTCCTTGGCTTCAGCCCCTGGTATTTTAGCTTGCAGTCCCACCTAAGTATTCATAACTTCTCGGCAACGTCCATCCCGTTCCCGTAATATGCTTGAATAATGTCGCCGCACTTTCCCTCTAGTTATTGTTCACTGTTCTGATGTAACTGCGGAGCACGTGGTCACTACTCGCGCCAGTGTCGGTTTCACTACTCACAGTTTTGTATTGTTTTCACAGTATCTGATGGCACATGCGCGATTTACAGTTCTCTGCGTGCCAACCTCTTCCACATTCTATTTTCCCGACCTCTAACTAGCGTTTCCATAAATCTTGCATTAGCTAATATCCTACATCACTGGCCACGTTTTCCCTTGTCCATACTCAGCGGCGAACTCTTTGCAACTCCGTCCACAGTCAACGGCGAATTCTCTTCAACTGACTCGCGCTCGTAACGGCTGTATTCCCTACAACTCCTCGCTCGGCTCGTAACGGCCGAAAAATCGTTCCCACGATGTGTTCGCGGCGGCGACGGCGGCGGCGGCGGGCCCCCCACCGCCGTTCGTCGCGTGTGCCGCCTGTACCCCGCAGTTCAAAATGAGCTCTAATTTCTTATGCTAAATGTTTCTAATTTGCATAAAGAAACGCTCCGTGTTTCAATATATATATATATATATATATATATATATATATATATATATATATATATCAATATATATATATATATATATATATATATATATATATATATATACATGTCTTTACATTTATACTTCTTTAATAATTCACACACACACACACACACTATCAGAACATGATATGATTCGTTTATTTAGGATCATAAAGGAAGGTATGACAGCCGTTGGAGAATGTTTACAATAAACAGGCCACCAGTACATTTTCACGCAAACATAACGTAATAGTAGGTTCGACCTTGCCCTGCCACACTTTATTGTCGGCAACCCTTTTCGAAGGGCCCAACAGTTTCTCCTTAACTTCGATGCCTTTCTGCGAAGTCTCCCTCTTCATAATTTTGCCCTCGTTCGCCAGACCCTATTGTTGCGTGTCGCCTACCCCAAGGAGCCTCTCGCCCTGTAGTCTGACACCACATCGAAGACGTCGCCAACGCAACCGCCGCCGCCGCCGCCGCCCAGACCACCGCCCCCTCTGTCGCTGCCCATACCAACACTGTCGCACATATCACCGCCGCCGCCGCCGTCCTCCCTGTCCCCGCCACCCCTCCCTACCACCGCCGCCCTCCCTACCTCCGCCGCCGCCGCCCCCGCCGCCCCCGCCGCCGTGGCTCTCCCGCCGCCGCCACTGCCGCCGCCGCCCGCACCGCAGCCACCGCCGCAACCTCCACCCGTGCCATTGTCGCCGCCGCCGCCGCCGCGCCGCCGCCGTCTACGCCGCATGTGCCACCGTCGCGACGCCGCGACGCCGCGGCGCCACCCTCGCGACACCGATGCCGTCGCAGCCGCCGCCGCACCTCTCTGCCTTTGTCGCGGCCCCTCCACGAGGCATTGTGCGGCGTCGGCTCGCCATTCCTGACGTCCTTCGTGCCCCACTACCCCACTTGCGCAGCACCCTCACCCTCTCTCTTCTTTTCTCTTCTTTCTCTGGCGAGACACTCGTGTTGTTTGCTTCGGAAGAAAACGAAATCCTGATGGCATATTCCAGGTGTTCTATCTACCCTCCTTTTTATTAATTTCTGTTCGCCATGTACATCAAACAAAAATATCGAATCCTTAGCTGTTTTCCGCAACTATTATCGTAGGTAATACCACGAGTTCTTTGGAAATTGTCGATAAATCTCCGACTCGCGAAGCGAGCAGGGGATTTTTTTTAGATTTTCCAAACCAGGGGTGTTTTTTAATAGGTCTATTCCACGTGTGAAATTATGCCCAACAGAGTTCCAAAATGTGCAACATATAGGAAATATGTTAAAATCAAAGATGTCATGTTGTAATACATAGGCGGTTTACTGGACATCGACATAGCGATCGATGTATACCGCCTCCTAAAATAGACGAGTCACAGTTTACGATTGGCCACAAGGGAGAAGTGCTAAGAAAAATCGGATCGAAAAAGCGATAAACTTTTTGAGGTACACCGCCCTGATTGGGACATTTTTTATGTATAGTTAAACACTATTGGTTTTATTTTCACGAGTGGAATAGTCATTATAATCTCCTTATCTCTGGTTTCTTACGCTTGATTTTAACTTTCTCGAATCTACTTCGCAAGAAAATGTTACGTATTGCTGCGAGAAAAAGTGCCGATTGTTTCGACAGAAAAACATGTTTTGTGTGGTCTTCCATACCAAGAAAAGTGGATTATTCTTCCTCCTATATATAGTAAAATATTTTATGTAATAAATTGTGTAGTCAGGATGCACGTTTCGTTGATTCCTCATATCGAAAAAATGTTTTTTTAAACAGACTGTCATTGAAAATCCCTAGCACGTAAACCGTATAGAGGATTTTCAGCAAAACTGATATTTCCAAATTGATCTTCCTGATGTCACGGCTCTTTGAACGTGAAACGGAAGTTAAAATCTCTCGGAATACCTACAGTCTCCAAGACATTTTCGAAATATTCTAGTCTAGTGAATAAATTGATTGCCGACGGAAATTATGCGCTTGGGGTCGAATACCAGCCTAAGCAAACCTGTTTGCAGTTTATAAATACTTGTTTGGCTTCAAATAGTATTATAATATTCGTAACATTAAATTGCAAATAAAACGATACAATATGTGCAGTTGTAGCACCGGTATTTCGTTGTGTCCTACGACGTTCCGCACCTCCCAGTGCCGCCACACGTTTTCTTTTTGGCACCTTCCAACTAACGGTTCTCCAACAGTCCCCTTTTGGTCAATTATATTTCCGCTCCTAAAAATCTATTTCTAGATCGCAAATGTTATACATTTTATAATAAATCATGTGTGACCATTAAAATGAAAATTGCCTGCGAATAATGAGTACTTTGTTACATTGTCGAATAATATTTTAACATTTTGTTCACAGCTTGCGCAACCTCCAGATATACATAGTCGAAAGACTGGGCTTGGAGTAGGAAGGTGCAGAGAAGATTTTATTAAAAACTGAAACAGTTCACTGTTTTTCCATGCCTTTGATTTATATAATTATTCAAAGGATAAATTGTATACCAGTTCTTATTGAAATAATTTTAATGTTTTATCTCAGTACTCAATGCATTTATTGTTGTAGTGGTGCAGATCTGTTGTTTACGATAGAAGTGACATATCTCAAATATGTGCTGGTTAGTTAAACCATTATCTTCCAAAAAATATTTTCTATGTAGCAAAAGTATGTCCTCCTGTTTTAGGGACCACGGCAGAAGTCATTTTTATTCTTAGATTAAACAATTGAAAACTGGTGAGGTGTAGCTGGTTGAGGTATAATAAAGAGTGGTGAAGCAGGGGCAGGAAGAGGGAGGGAGAGACAGTAGGAATTAAAGAGGTGAGAAGGGGGAAGGTCGGAGGAGGGGATGAGAGAAGGGGATGATGAAAGGGAGAGGAGGGGGTGAGAGGGAGAAAAGGAGAGAGAAGTGAGAGAATAGGTGGGTCGGAGAGGACGAAGAAATCATGTCACAAGAAACAATCTCAAATATGAGCAACACAAGAGCATACGTCTACGTATTCTGTAATTGTCCCCCAAAGCCGACGCAACATATTTTTTGTCGGTAGACCCAATAAAAATTCGATTGATCTATAATATTTTCATCAGTCCCTTTTTCCAATTCTTTTTATTCAGTATTCGTGAAAAACGAACTCAACACACCATTGACTATCCTCCGAATTAATTTTAAAATTATCATTTTCAAAAACGTTTCCGATTCAATTTTCTTAAGTTGAAAATGTCTCGATTGTTATCTAATTGAAGTGAAAAAATGAACCAAAGAATCTTATTAAAAGTCTTGTTATTTATGACGAACAATTCCGAATTCGTATAAAAATATTCCATTTTATTTAACATTGGTGGGTAAAGGGTTATGAGAAGTAATATATATATATATATATATATATATATATATATATATATATATATATATATATATATATATAGAATATAGGCAATTTTTCTTGGGAATTTTCTCCAAAAGATAGGTCTCAAGACAGGGGTAGTAAATAAAATAAAATACATTGCCTATGGTTCAAAATAAAACCGCTCTGTACTGGTTAAAATTCAAATCCTGCGGCAAAATGACAACTTTTCAGATGTGTCACTTTTCTTGAGTGTATGTAAAATGTTTATTTCAGAGAAAATAAGAAATAATTTCGTTCATTGTGTTTCATGTATGTTATATTAAGAAATAAAAAATATTAAAATGGAATCTCTGTAAAATATTTTCTTAATTTTTACAAATTTTATTCCCACGTGCACTCAACAATTTATGTAATTAATAAAAGTATAAGAACAGCAATAGAATTACAAGAAGTTCGCAATACACAAGCTTTTACAACGAAACTGCAAGCTATTCCTAAAATAGAATATTTGCCTCATTGGTCGTTTGATAAAACAGCAGATAATATTTCCCCTCTAGTCAATTTCTTACTATCAACTTATTGCAGAGGTATAATAATTTTTAACGTAAATAAAATAAATGTATTTTCGATCATACAAAAAGTTATGTTCTTATGAACCAATGTGGTCCTCATATAGCAAGAACAGATAAATAACACAATACGCGCTCAAATGGAGATGATTAGATAGGCTTAATAAAGATAAAAGAGTTGTCTAGCTGTTTAATGTAAAAGCATAATTGTGGCTATAATTAAGAATATTTTCAAAGTTTTCTAAAATTCTTGGGGAGCAGTACTATCTTCCTCCTTTGAAACTCGCTGTTAAATAGACGTACATTTAAGGTTTATTTTTTTACCTATTTAAGGTTAATTTTCAATTCGGTCAATTTATGTTCATTTATTTCCAAACCCCTATTTTAAGTCCGTAGTGCAGACATGAAAATATCAAAATTTTGGTGACGGGCAGACTCTAATGGCTCCTCCATATTTTTCCCCTGAACATGTTTGATTCAACTTAAGTAAAAAATAATAAAGGGCCATGTTACATCATTGCAAATCCCATATTAATAAAATGTATTCATTTTTCTTTAAATATAAAAGAAGAGAAAAGAAATGAAACATCTTTAATTATACATATTTATCATCAGTTTGAAGTAAGAAAGTAAAGAAATAAAAAAATAAATAAATTTGATGAACACGCTATTGGAGTTAAAAATAGATTTATTCTAAGACCGACAATTTCATTCTCCTGTATTCCGTTTTGAACCTGTCGATGGTATGACAAAATCCTTCGCGCCAAAATCTGATATAGCGTTCTGATTAGCTGGTTGAATGGTTTTCTGTAATGTATCTGGCGTTTGGGGTATTCAAGCACAAACATTGAGGTTTGAGTGACCCGTTAAGGTTGCCTTTCGAATTTTTTTAACTTTAATGATTACAAATTGTACAGGTAAAATATCATTTAGTAAATTTAAAAGAGATAAAATCTTGTTTCGGGTTACTACGAGACAGACAAACTCAATTCATTAATAATAATGTTCAGTGAAAATGATAAGCTCTGAGGTTTTTTTCTTTCGGCGATATTATTGTTTATTTTCTGAACAAAACATCGCGTAAATTTCATTCAGTTTAGTTTTTCTTACTGATTAATATATGGTGAAATTAAATTGCAGCCATATAGTTTTACATAAATATAATGTTATGAACGACTGTAATCAATTTTTAAACTTAAAATTTTAATAAAATTATTTTTTGGGGGTAGGTTTTAATTGTTTTGTTCATTTTTTAATAAACAAGTTAAAATCTCCAAACACAAAACTGTTATTCTGCCAGTAAAAACGGATACCTCAAAATATTTTAGCTTGGGTCCTTGAAAATGGTAAATCTGCCACTGGATTTATGAAAAAAGATGGGAAGATCATTATTTTAGGGAGCCGCAATGAGCAGAAGGTTCAATTTACTAAAGCTAACTCAGCTAAAGCAATGAGCTGGATGCGGCTAGCCGGAGACTACAGGCACATGCCATTTGTATGTTCTGAAAAGGAAATGAACATTGATAATAATTAATAACAAAAATAATAGTAAAACGTGTCATGTAGTAACAAAAATATTCCTTTACAAAACCACGCAAAATATTTTCCAAAAATTAGCACGCACACTAATCAATTGGATATTCCGGGCACGTCAACGGCTGAAGTCATTAGTACCGTATATGTACTGCATGTCTTCCCTTGGGGGTGGCGGTGATCTACCTCACTGGGTGGTATCTCCCACCAGCGGGGCACCGGCCCAGCCGGGACAAGTTCTAATCTTCCGACCGGTATGTGTGGTAGTGTAGTGCATGTTAGTGTGAGTGTAACGGGTGCGGGTAGGACAAAGAAAAGGAAGAAAAGATTACGCGCGGTCCATGGCCCGTTTGTTAGGGCACTGGTCCGGCAGTCACCTGGAACACCTGGTACTGATCAAGAACCCCTGGTACTGATCCAGACCGAACAAGACCTTTAGCTGGCATAGTTGGGAAACTCTCCGAAAAAGGAGGAATACCAAGGAAAAGGAATTGCAATTTAAATTTCCAACTGCCACCTCTTCATCTTCAGCAGTGTTTCAAATACTATTATCTGATGATGCAAAAAAAGTTTGTTTTTTTTTTGTTCAAATAAAAATAGTGAAAGTGAGATGCTTCGTCATCTCCCAACGGAGCCCCGACACAAGCTGCAATAAGACGAAAAACGAAAAATGTTATTATCCCTAAACACGTCTCTGTTCTGAGATTCCAAGATGAGATTCATAGATACCATGTATGTATAAGAGAATATCAGTAGCTAGACGAAATGAGTGCGGGCCTGCCCGCAAAACATTTACCCGGGCCTCCTTTATAAAAGTGTGTAGCAAACACAAGTAATGTTAGTACCTAAAATAATAAAAATATCACCTAAAATGGGCCCTCTTTTACCCGGGCCCGCCCGCTTTGCGGGCCTTGCGGGTCCGAGCGTTACGCCACTGGAAAATGTTTTTATCCTGAAAGTGACAGCAGAAACACTTGTTTAGTATATACCTTTCCAATTTTTATGGCACACTGGGAAGGAAAGCTTTTACCAGCATTAAGAATCCAAAGAATAAAAAGTTCCAATATTTGTTTCCTTTGGGGAAAAATAACAGCTCTTCAGTGTTTCAAATGTACCAAACGCTTCTAGTAAAGAGGAAGCACATATTGTTCCATCTGCTTGGGTCTCTTCGAAGACAATGTGAATATAATTTGAGAGGTCTACTTTCAAAATGCCTTTTTTCCACTTGGGTGAAAAATGAGATATTTCTTTTCGATAGGGATCCGTTGCACTAATGTGTCATTTCATAAAATAATTTTTAAGAAAACGCGGTTTTTGTCACCCCTAAAGGTTTCATAATAATGTGTTAATATCAGAACGCGATCTTTCATAATCTTCATTTCGTTGCAAAGTACGATCTTTCTAGCACTCAGATATCCTTGTGTCACTGGGTTTTGGAGCCGTATTACATCAAAATGAAACTTTTGACCAAGCTGATAGCTGAAAATGATGAATATTGTGGAAACCAGCCGTTAGGTGTTGCTGATCTTCATATTTGATGAAAAATGCCATATGAAATAAAGAAATCAAAAGAAAATAATATTCTTGTAAAAATATTTAAAGAAAAGTTTGTTTTCACCAAAAATACAAAAAAATATTTCAATTAAATTTAAAACTGAGACTTTTTCAAATTTTTAGCTCAACTTTCTTCATAATGACTAGCTATTCTTGAATTATCTTATAATATTGTTTTTACTTTCACTAACCAAGGGCATTAAACCCATACATTTAGCAGCAGAATATTTTAAACAAATGATATAACATTTTCATGTTTTTCTCAAAACAGACTAGAATGGAAAAGTCTCATTTTGAAACTGGACCCCTCATTTGCTGTGATTCAACTGGTCACTGTAATGGCACGCATATTATTCCTCAAAGATAAGATAAAAGAGTGATGGTTTAAAATGAATGTTATATAGAAATCTTTAATTGTTATGAGATACTATATAATTTTGAATACTTTTCTCGTTCGCGCCATCCCTGGTATCAACGCTTTCTGGTGAAGCACGATAGAGTGATGAGGTTGGGCTCGCGAAGCGTGAAGTAGTTGGCACAATTCTTATTGGTCCGAGGACACAATATAAACGGCCCTTCTAGCCTGAGAAATTTAGTTGTGGAACTTATCGCGAGCGTGTTGTGAAGACGTGAAATTTGTGTGACACTCGTGTGGTCTTCGAAATGCCTGGCCGCGGTAAGGGTGGAAAAGGTTTGGGAAAAGGAGGTGCGAAGCGTCATAGAAAAGTACTATATGACAATGTTCAAGGTATCACCAAACCAGCGATACGTCGTCTAGCCCGTCGTGGCGGTGTGAAACGTATATCTGGCCAAATATATGAGGAGATCCGTAGTAGCTTGAAGACATACCTTGACAGTGTGTTTCATGATGCTATAATGTATACGGAATTCGCTAAGCGCCGTACTGTAACAAATCTGGATGTAATTTACGCTTTGAAACATAGAGGCCAGTGTCTCTATGGCTTTGGTGGTTAACCTAGGCTTGTACTCGGTGATATTCGAACAAATCGGATTCTGCGTTTCAAGGTTGACTCTGGAATTGTAGGGGTCTCGAGATGCGATGCTGTTACATAGCCCACAAACATGAATTATGCTTTTGTACGTTATGATCATATTGCAAAAATGTTTTGTAAATTTGAAATACAGCAATATGTATTAGGTCTTATTTTCTTTATGTATGATGCACTTATGCCACGTATGTGCAAATGCGCGGGTTCACTCTGTACAAATGATTTCATTATACTAGATGTATTCTGAACTCAAAACAATGTATAAAATCCTTATTGGTTTTATTTTTTGTTTTCCTTATTTCTCTTATATGTGCGCGTACACTGATGTGCTTACATTTTTGGTTATTTATATACACTTGAAATTGATGTTTGTTATTTAACTTGTTTTGTATTGAATGTGCCCTGTTGAAGGAAAACTAACAAATCTTGATATGAATGTTGTTCATTTCCTTAACAATTCCCTTAACGCCCACTGTCGCGACAAAAAGTTTCCTGTAACTAACTAAGGTTCGTTTAACTCCCTTCGTTCATTAAAAGTTTTGATGGTAAATTTTCTTCAATATTTACAGGACACTTATCTTCTCCAGTTCTACATTTGCTTCCATACAGGAAACCTTAAGTTAGAATTAGAAACAAAACATCTTAATTACTCTTTGAGGTGTGTGTATTTTAATTTGCATTCGTCAGAACTTACTCGGATAATTTAAAGCTTCGTTTAGTATTGTGTAGAATAAAAAAATTATGCATTACATATTTTCTAATAGATTTGATATCGCATATGAATAGATTCACTTGAACTTTTTACTCATAGTAATAAATACATGATATTGCTCTTCCTGCAGTAGCAAATACCGGATGACAAAACCTTACAAAACGGTTTTCAGGCAGTAGCAAGTACTATACTTTGAAAACACAACAAATAAATATCGCGTAATGATACTGCAGTAAATTAAATATTTAAACAAATATACTTCACATGCCATAGTTGCAATAACTTATTATAGTATTAGTGAGCCATTCATTACAAATTTTGAGAAGGAAACTTAAGTTTGCGAAGGATTTTTCAGTTGCTAGTCATATTTACATAAACGTAACCTCGATAGGCTTAGTTGCTGCCGCATGTCCTTGCGAAGGTCGGCGTTCTGTAATCAGATTTTAAACTTTCGGAAAGTGTACACTGTCAGCATTATTGTAGCAGTAATTGAATCAACTTCGTGAGTTTTTACTCTAGGGTTGAAAAGTTTAAAAGTGGTCGCAAAAGCGTCTCGGACCGCCATCGCACTGGGCGTCAAGCAATAGCGCTGACTTCATTAGAATCTTGTATTGTTACACATATCTGAGAAGACCGATGACTAACAGTTGAACGGAACAAATAGCTGAAAATATCGAATAAATGTTGATACAACTCGTCTTATCGTTCAGAACAAACTGTACTACCATAAGACTTGCGCAAGACGTGTTCCAGTAGAACTTAACTTTCATCACAAAGCCGAGAGATTTTGCACTTGCAACATATTAAAAAATTATTTCGTGGGAGAAGGATTTTTGGGGAGAAGGAATTTCGTGGGAGAAGGATTTTTGGAAAGGATTTAACCTTTGATGAAACTTGGATACATTATTTTCAGCCTGAGTCAAGGCGTTAAAGGGTGGGTGAAAACACCCAGAATTCTTTTTTTCGTAAGAAATTCAAAACGCAACCATCCGCTGGTAAGGTGTTGTTAACCATCTCTTCGAGTGCCCATGGTCCAATTTTCTGTGGTTATTTGGAGGAACAACCAACTATGTACTACTCAGTCAAGAATGAGTACGAAGTCAAACCCGGGTTGAACAGGAAAAGTCCGGGATGACAGAGGAAAGGCGTGCTTGTTCAAGAGGCTCGACCACATACAACACCGGCCCTAATATTTACTCTTCAAATTTTTAATTCTTTCGTTCGATTGAAAGTGCTTTGCGTGACACAAAGTTCAACGACAACGAAGAAGTAAAGACCTTAGTGGTGCTATAACAGCACATTTTCTCGCATTATTTCTACATTTTCTATTTTGTAATTTGAAGTATTATGTTAGAAATATTTTAGATAATTAACTTTATTTATGGAACAGTGTCTGAAAGATTGTACAGCCCTAGAAATAGAGCAATGTTTTTCACTCTTCAAAAATATTAGCCGGTAGGGCGAGGTGCAGAAAAATTCTCTGGCGCAGCGAGGGAAGGGCCCTTTTATGAAGGGCCCTTTCATGTGACGTACAGAGAGCACTCTTAAGAGGCAACCTCCTCTACAATAGTGTGTATATAAACAGGGAATAAGGCAGTGGTGCTCGTTATTGATATATCTTTTGTTGTGCTTTGCTCCGAACTGAGAAGTCACTTTACATTGTGAATACTTGCTTGTTTATCTCGGCTTGATTTTTGGCAACGGAATACGTGGATTTCTAGTGTAATTGTTGACTACCCTACTTTGTACTATGTTAATAAATGAATGAGCTAGTTGTGCGAAGATTGTGCTCCTGGACTCCTTAATTTTACGAGTTTAGATGCTTGCGGTGACCACTTCGTCTGTTCGAAACCTTGTGTTTATTATAATTTTATCAATTTATTGCTGGTTTGCGAGGAAAGTGTCTGTAAAATTGCACATTTCAGTATTACTATTACTTATTATTATCATTATTAATATTATTATCTTTATTATTATTATTATTATTATTATTATTAGAGTTTTACTATTAATTTAGTTATTTCATTAAAATTGGTTTTTGATACTCCCAGATTACCTACAATGGAATCCTCAATTCGCAACACGATTTTCACACGGATGATATTCTTGCCAATATTCTGGAATTTCACAGTACTGGCAAAATGTCAGTTGAAACATCGGAAACGCTGGGAATGTTTGGCTGAAATCGAAGAGCCAGGAGATTGATTGCTTGGTGTTTCCGGGCGCGTCATCTGCTAAGGTCATTATTAAGTGTAGTGCTCGTCGAGATGTGGCGGTGATATATGATTGCGAGATCCGACGCCGACTTATACGTCGACTTGCAAGATTTTCCCAAACCCGGTATCTCTCATCAGAGGAGCACAGCCCCAACTGGGAGAAGCTATGCAGACATGGTGGCCTGCAAACATGTGCGATAGTGTTGTGCATGTAAGTGTGTGTAAGTAAGGGGTAAGAATAGGACAAGGAAGAGGATGGAAAAGGTGGCGATTGGTTCGTGACCCGTTTGTTAGTGTACTGTTCCAGCATTCGTCTGTTTTGATCGGAGAAACCACGGAAACTACCAATCAAAGTAGCCGGCTACTAGAATTCTCTCACAGACAGCGGCTAAACTCTTCTTGCGATAGAATTGATTTCTATTTTGTGGCAAGTGATGGCAAGTGGGACGCTCACAGTAGTACTCCGTCCGTTGGAATGGGAGGCGAAAATTTCGTGGCAAAGGTAAACATGAATTGCGTTTACCCCTGACTTTATTGTATTTTATTTTTATTTGTGGATTAAAATATATAAAAACTACGTGGTTCGAGGAACATTTAGCATGTCCACACACTACAGTATTTTGTTTCGTTGTTATGATGAAGATTTTTTCCAAAACGTATGGGACACACAATAAAAGTTATTAAGCTGATGGAAAGCAGGCCAGTCCTCTGGGAGGTATTGTTGAATGAATACCGAAATGGAACATTCGATGCTACCTACCATGAAATTGCGGACGTTTTTGACACCTCTGACAAAAACCTGGCCAGAAAATTAAAAAAGAACAGCTCTCGGCCGTTTTCATTAATACATAAATATAAACGGGCAGTTTTGTGACAGACAAGTAAAAAATCATTAAATCAAAGAAATTATTTTTTGTAGTAATTGGATTAATTTATTTTGAGATTTAGTTAATATACAATTTAGTTAATACGTTATGTAAAGTAAGATGTTCTAGGTTCCGAAAATAACACTAATGGGGGTATTCTTTATTTGCAAAAGGCGAAAAGCAACATGCGTATAAACTAGAATAAAAATTAGATTTTTCATCCACCTGTTGGCTTACTACACATATTCCTAAGCAAGAGCAATACATTAAACATTGAGAATATTAAGTATTTTAAGTCATTTGAAAACAGGTTATTTTATATTCAGTAATTTATCAAACTGATTTACGACGAGGGATGTTAATTTGTTTTCAAAATAGTATTATCCTACAAAAATTAAAGATTCTGAGAAGTTGGATAGAATATTAAATTTTTAAAATTGCATTAATTAGACAGTTCATTAAAATAACTCCATTCATTTTTACTATCTGCTATCAACTGTTCATACATATCTACAATCCACCATCCATAATAACAAAACCAATCATTGTAATATACAGGATGGACCATCTAAAATGGCCAACGCCCAGTTCCCAATGCAGACGCCGGTGTTTCTTGAGACTTAGGAGGCGGTTTAAACATCGCGATTGGAAGTAACATTGATTGTTTAGTGATTCCGAGCGCGTCAACTGCTAAGATCATTAGTCCCATAAGTGTAATGCATGATTTTTTACCTCGGAAGGTGGCGGTGTACTTCCCACGCAGGATGGTGAGATACGGTGCCGACCTACCTGTCGGCAGATGGGTTTTTCCTAACCACGTATCTCCCATCAAACTCTAAACTCCCGACCGGGAGTTTAGAGTTCATTTTTCACAAGTCAGATTTTCAAACATAAGCTACTTTTCTCGACAATGACGCTGACATCCGCTCCACTGCCGCGCCGGCTGAACGACAGTTCGGGAACCGACGACCAGCGAACGATAAAATAATGGCACTAATTACGGGTGTTCTTCGGAAATCAGATCTGTTCCTTTAAACATTTTAAAATAGGGAGAAAATAGAACCGACATATTTGGCAGACAAATCCATGCACTTTTATGAAGAATATCAATACTGCTTACGCAGGAATATCAGGAAAGTGATAAGCGTTTCGTGTGAATATTTTATTTTCACATTTCAATATCAGTAGTAAATCAAAATGTTAGTCTTTGACACTTTGGAGTTATCATTCAAGGATAAGGACCACTTTGCGAGTTAAAGAAAATATTGATATATCCATGTAATTACATACACGCATTTCTCTAAGAAAAATTTGACGGTGAGAGGTGAATGACTATTCAATTAATATTGATATTCGCAGATATTGTTTATCAGTCGTATTTTTAAGCAACAATATAGATGCTTCAAGGCAAAAAGTTAAAAGCTTGACAAAGTCTGAAAACAACAGACTTTTGCTGAAGGATAAATAGAGGAATTTGCTCAGAATATAATAATTATATTTTGCAGTTTCACAAATGATACTAAATGTTATGTTCGTTGGCATAAGAACGGTGCTGCGCTGAGATCTGCGAATTCAGGGAGAGTAGAGATGAGCCATTTCAAGGTTGCGGGAGAGGTTACTAGATTTGCGGAATTCGAGCGCACTGCGACCAAAGCAACTGGAGCGATGTTTAAAAGTCAAGGATGTAAAAAAAGGTTCCAACATGGGGGTGAGTCACTGGGTACCTGGCCTATTACTGACTTTTGAAAGAGACTTTAGAGAATTCTTTTGACAATTAGAAGCCCAAAAGAGATATTAATTCCCATTTCCTTGACAAAAGTAAAGAAATGATCCATTAAAGTGAAATACTTCAGTCCTATTTGAAATTGAGAGTAACATTAAACATTTTGAATCGATACGATCATGGTTTCGTAATTGCGTTTAATTAAGTGTGCAATAATTTCATTAAAATCCCATTTTCAGATAGGTACAAGAGACAAAGATTCTTGTCTGTTAAAAGAGCTATTTGCACTTAAAAGAGACTTTTAAATTTTGCATATTATAGAATTGTGTAACAAATAGCAGAATAGTTCAATTAAATATAACACAAAAACGGAAACGAAGGATTTGGCCACAAGTAATAAGCAATAAAGAATATAAACTAAATTCAAATCTCTGTAGTTTGATACAAAAAACTTCAGACAAATATATGTTCGTATGAAGCCCTCATTCTTCGTTATACTTCATGAACTCTCTGCGCTTACATTTCGCTCTTCAGCATGTGCACCCTTTTCTAGATTTTGAGGCGACATTAGTGTGAAGGCAGGGGACGTAGCCTATGATCGCAGGAGCGTCGAGTTCCCAGGCGGGCAAGTAGCTCATTCAAGCGCAGTTTGCCGTGCCTGATAGAGATGAATACGAAAAATATTGTTAATGTTGCAGGAGTTTCTTTGCAAAAATCTAAGAAACAACAATATAAATGTTCATGTTAACAAGCAATAATTACATGTTAATATTTACTTATAAAGATTTCAGTTTGCTCGCATTGCCTTGGAGTGCGATAGCAATAGCCTTCATTACTCTAAGCTTAAATTTCAACAAGAAGGAATTAAAATGCCATATTTATCTCGATGGGAATACACTTATAATACAGCAAAGGAAATTAAGTCGAACTTTAATCATATTTAAAGGCAAAGTCTCATCATGGAATTTTATACAAATATCAGCATTTTCATGAAACATTATGGTGATAAAACATTTTTTGAATGAGAAACTGAACATTTTGACAGTGTCCATCTCGCAAACGAGAGCACAGGATCAATATCACCAAATGTCAAAAGTTTTTCTGATGATTCTACTATTACATCATTTTGTGATTGGTTTTGAACGCTATGACTATAGCAGAACAGGATCAACCAGTCCGGAATACCGCAACCTACGCGAGGATGGCGAGATAGGCACCGAATGCCACGGAGCGTCATTCCAGAAGAAAAACGCACAAGTTTATGGTTAGCGCGTGCCTCGAACAGATGCATCAGCCAATCTTCTGTAAACATGTGAGTGAGCTGGCGAGCGCGTGGATGACATTGCTCTCAATTTCAGCTCAGGCCTTCTGCGACGGTTTCGTTGTGAGCCTGTATTGTCAGTATGCAAGGAAAAAATATTTATTTCTAAAATCGTTATTTTTTAGAAAAACGAATATATTTTTTGAAAGCAAACTATTTTTATTAGAATTATTTTCTAAAAATATATTACAAAACAGTCGGTCTTTAAGAAAAGCAATTTGTCTTTAACCGCCAAATAAACGGTTCTGCTCTTATTTGAAATGTTATCCTATAAAATTCAGGTTTTGAGACATAGTCGTTGCGCCTACAAATCCGGATATATACATTGTTTACGATGACGCATTTTTCGCGCCCCGAGTATGTATCGTAACGCATCCAACTACATTGTTTTAAAAGTGGCTAGTATTATTTTTCATTTCTTGCAAACTAGGTGATTATTTGTAACATTTCGCGAGGATAATCAAATGCCTAAAAAAGGAGATAAGCACTATATTTCCCGAGAGTTGTTTCAAAAAAAAATCGGATATACATAATGAAGTCTGAAAGTAAAACCTTTTGAAAATGTTGGAAATCAATAAAAATAAACAAAACACTAGATATACTAATTGCCTCGCAGTAGGCTAATTGTGTCCCGCGAAAAAAGCAAAATTCAGAAGCTATAGAGCTCGGGATAATGTAAGAAAAACGAACATTTTATAAATAAATAATAACATTTCAGATCTTGTGAATGGACATGAACATTTCTGTTGTAGTTCTTACATAGTTGCAATTTTTCAACTAAAACAATAATTTATTATCCGAATTCATGTGTTTTCGCGACAAACTCGCCTTACTCGATGCAGCTCCATTTTCACTCAAACGTCTTTCACAACCACATATCATCACCTTTTGTGTACATGAAGTTTTATTTTGAACAGATTCCAAGATGTACTCTCCTGAAAAAGACGAATTGAAGCGTTGTAAATGTTTCTTATTATTTAGTTGATATCGTTCTTCCTGTCACTAAAAAATAGATCAATATGTGTAAAAATCAATATTAAGTTCAATTGTTAACAATGAACATTCGACAATTTTGCGTAACTACTCGCATATATCAGCACTTTCGACTCTTCTCCCTTACTGCAATGGACTAGGCATTCGGCTCCCTTCCGCAAAACCGAGGCGAACGATAACACGTTTCCGCAATTGAATTGGCATCGAATTAATAACCTCAAACCTTTAAAATGCGGTGACGCTTCGCAACGCGCGTTTAATTGCATGAAGGGGCCGCGTCCTTCGGCCTATCCGAATAATATAAAAGATTCTGTGTGTGCCCAACGCATTTTATTCCAGTGTACTTTTTTGCCGAACACGTTTAACTTGACATTTGACACTTCACTACGCGTATCGAAGTTTGAAACTAATCTGCAACCATCCATGGCCAACTCTACATGTCCTTGGCTACATACCCTTGAGCCTGACTGACGTTCATTTACAGCGCATCGTTTGCCAAGATAAATATTTGATTAATTAAAATGCGTCATCATAATTTAAACTACGAAACAATACAACTCGCCCTCAGGAGAAGAATTATAGTGGCCGGCTTCTGTGATCGGTATTTTTCCGTGGTTTCTCCAATCAATACCAGGCGAATGCTGAGCAGTACTCTAAGAAACAAGCCACGCACCGCGCGCGATCTTTCCTTTTTCTTCCTTGTCCTATCCTCACCCCTTCCATACACACACCTACACTAGCATACACTTCACTACCACACATGCAGGGAGAGTGTTCAGAAGTTTAGAGCTTGTCCGGGCTGGGGCGGTATCCTGCTGGTGGGAGATATTTGGCTGGCGAAAACCCCGCTAGCCAACGGTAGGTCGGCGCCGCATCTCATTATCTAATGGGTGAAGATCTTCGCCACCTCCCGTGGCAAAAAACTTCCATTACATTGACGGGGCTAATGACTTTACCAGTTGACGCTCCCGGAATCATCAATCAATCAATGAAAACCACTCGTTCTTCGCTTTTGTTCACCAATCTCCCGATGGCGGAGTCGATTTGTTAAAAGGAATTTGACCCCCATTTTCTTAACTCGTAAAGGTGTTCTAAATCTTGGATGATAACTTATAGTGAACTCTGATAAGGTTTTGATTTTCTATTGAAACATGCTAGTAAAATCGTTTACGAAAAGTCTTTAATTTTCTATCCCGAAACGTACTTCCTTAAAATTCATCCACCTTCGGAAAGTTATTCTTCTTTATAAAAATGTTTCTATTTCTAAGCAAACAATTTTGATACTGCCAATTATCTCTCTTTTAAAAGATCTTGAGGAGCAGACTTTCCTTGAAGACACAGTAGACTAGTACCCAAATGGTTATCTTCAAATGCGTGTCGATTGCTAGTCGCTCTAACATTGCAGGCGGCCGCTTTGAAAATGTTTGGTAATAATTGCATCGTAACTCCGAAAGAAATGTCTGGGTCAATTTATTTCGTTTTCTAATCAGGTGTCGGTATGCATACTTTTTCATTCCTCCGTCCCGGCTATTAGATTTAGATTTCTCTATTTTTAATTATCGTCAAAGAACCGTAAAAGCTCGATGTGACTTGTGGGGGAAAAGTATAATTTTCTCTCGTTTTTTGAGCTCCAGAAAACCTACCCCACTACCTTACTGCACATACTTGAAATTTTTATAAAAGTAGCTATAAGCGAGGTTGGCAATATTTGGAGGCTGGAAATCCTCGCTCCGGAATAAAAACGTATCTGCATCGGCAAAGGAATTACAATTTTATTTTATAGTTTTACTGACAAAATAAAAACCCCGGCCTTACTCCTGTCACAACTAGCAAAAAGAGAGCTAAAAAGTTGTGCGCGCAGTGAACCTTTTTTTCAGTCAAACAATGGACCATCTCATAATTTTCTCACCAGATAGCCTTGCACGTCGTTGCTCTTGCCTTTGCTCCCGTCGCTTCCAGCGCTCCCGTTCCTCCCATCGCGGGATTGTTTATTACTCCCGCAAGTTTCTTGATACACGAGCTCTGTAGCCCTCACCCAGCGTTGAATAGCACGGCACGTTTTGATACTTAGGTTCCTCTCGGAACGTCACGTACCAATTTACAGTGCTGCCTACAACCACCTCGTACTTTCAAAAAATCGTAGCATTTCTCGTGGCACTCTTTGGCGAGTTAAGTTCATGCCCACAGTTGGCACGCCCTTTTAAGACGTGCCGTAGCCAGGCCCTCCTCTCCCCGCTCCCCGCGTTGTGGAATATCATGAAAACTTGTGCGTATAGGATGCGAAATAAAATCGTGAGTAAAGGACATAATTTAATTGTCGCGTGGCATTCCCTCTAGACAAATTACCTTGCAGACATTGCCGCGATCGGGACGTGCCTTTTCGTGAATAAATATCTACTTAAATCTATTTCACATAGGCGAATGCACAAGGGAGGCCAGGGGCAAAGGGCCCATTGAAAATTTGTAAAGGAGTCCCGTACGCCTAAATAAAAAGAATCCGTGAATACTATGTTTAGTTTCACATTTGCCCTTTAATGTTTATATCTTGGAGAATTCATACACGACATTTAGAATTATTGATTGATTGTTAGTGATCAACCGTCAATTGCGAAGGTCAATAGTCCCGTAAGTATAGTTGATGTTTTTCATCGGGAGGTGGCGGTGGTCTTCCCCCGCTAGATGGCGAAATCCTGGGCGAAGTGTTTAATTATTTTATTTTTTTTGTTATTAAGGTCGCATCAACATCTAAGTCATTGGTGACCACTATTGCATTTTTCGGTATGGTAACTATGAAGATCACATGATGTGGTGATGATACGGGGTTAAAGGACAACACAAATACAATCAAGCCCGAGGCGGGACTCGAACCCGCGATCTTGCGTTGGGAGATTGCTGCGGCATTACTGCCTTAACGATCTCGGCCATCCGAAACAGCAATTTTTTTCTCATCTGCAAAAATTACCGCACGCTACCAATCCACTAATTTATACTATAAAGTATTATTTATATTCCAATGCAAACTGTGCTATTTTATTTCTATTAACGTCTCTAATAAAGGCCTGACCGTTCTCCCATTGTGTCGACATTCCTAATTACTCTGCGCACTGTTTCTGTATGTACAGATGTCCCCAATTCTTCACGCACTTCCGCTGACGGCAGTGACCTTCGGATTTTCTCTCTGTTTCTTCTAAACTACACGCTACTCTCGTTCGCTGATTTTCTTGGGTTGCCCTTTTTCGGGGTATACATTCAATTCTATCTTCTTTTTCAAACTTTCGAATGATGTCGTGTACTGTATTCTTATTCATTCCTAAAAAATTGCAATTTCCCTGACTTAACTCGAACAAGAAGAGTAGTTCCCCCCGCGTCCCGGATTATTACTTGTTTTTGGGCAGAAATTTACACAGAATCTGACCACATTGTTAAGTTCTGAGCAGTTCTAACAAGGGACCTTTCAACAGGTGCAGGTCGAAATATGACCTAATTTTTTCTAATAGATAGATATTCACTATTTCCTTGTCCTGTAAAAATTAGCTGCCGAAAAATTTACTACTCGAAATGGAAATTACTGAAAAAAATCGACGTTCCACACTTTTCACGACGCAAATCGTCGTTCACGCGAGATTTGTACGACCCTGCCCACTGTGAGAACACGTCCGCCGAGGGAGCAATTTCTCGAGGCACGAGCTCAATTCAGAGCAACGGAACACTAAACTAATGACATTGTTCACGCCCTTGACAAGACCGCGGCATGCATGTGTAATTATCATTCGATTATTTTTGAAAGAGGTACATTAATGTATGATGAACCTGTTTCAAAGATGTCACTTGGTTCTTAGTACTACATGCTGGTGCCACCTGGTTAATTATCCCGGAAACAGGAATACCTGTGGCAATCATTGTTTCGTTTTAAAGGGCAGCTTCGAGCTACTCGCCAATGATTAGGTGATTTAAATTATTATTATCGGTATTGCCTTCGAGTCCGCACAAAGTCGTCTTGTCGAATACGCCGAATATTATTTACAGGCATTATCAGTGGGTGCTTATGATGAGGCTCGATTTTTGCCTAAATGGCGGCAGTATTTAAATTTAATTTAATTCAACTAGAAATTTTAAAAATTAAAATGTAATTGAAATAACTGAATAATTGAAATTTTCAATTAATCAATCAATTAATATGTAGCTTAATCAGTCTATAATCGATTAAATTGTGTCGATTAATCGGTAAAAATACTAATTGGGATTAGTCCGTAGTATCTGACGGATGGTATACTGGACCCAATGTTCCGCGAAATGAAACTGTTTTCCGTCCAGCGAGTAGTCAGACATAACCAGAGAGTAGCGATCCTAGCGAGCAACGACAGCACTAATTGGGTCGTGCGCTGCAGCAAGGGTTGTCCATCGCCGTAGTAAATACTCGCCAATTGTGACGAAACTATTTTTTTCACTAACTTATATTGAGCGATGGCAGCTATTCTTTCAACATCACATACAGAAAATAATCGTTTGTCATAACTGGTATGTAGAGAGCAGTTCCAACACTAGGTAAGTCGTTCGCCGCAGCAAGGGTTGTCCATGGCGTTAGCTAAAACAGAGTAGCGAATACTACCAAATTCTTTTTTCTTTTCTTTTTTCAGAAACTTCCAGTGCGTGGCGACAGCTACTTTTTCAACAGCACTTATACATTTTGAATATCATTCAATATAAACGGAGAGAGGTGGCTCAACTGATGTCAATGCAGTGCCTCTGACCGATAGGTCCTAGCTTCGAGTCCCGGCTAGTTAATCAGATAGGTCAAATTCAGTCGCTGTCTGGAGAAAAATTCTAGCGGCCGGCTGCTCTGATCGGTAGTTTTGCGTGGTCTCTCCGATCAACTCCAGGCGAATGACGGAGCAGTACCCTAACAAACGGGCCACGAGCAGCGCGACCAGTCCTTCTTCTTCCTTGTCCAAACCTCTTCCCTTACACATACACTCACATGCATTAAATTAACATACATACCGGGAGACTGTGGCGGTTCTCCGATGGTGGGAGATACCTGGTTGGGAAATACTACCTCGTCATCCGACGAGGGAAGGTCAACTCCACCTCCCGCGGGGGGCATGCACTACACTTACGGGACTAATGACCTTACCAGGTGACGATCCCGGAATCAATAACAATCAATCATTCAACAGAAAAATCAGTCCAGATTTCGATCTGCACCTGTTGAAAGGTCTTTTGTAAGTACGGGTACGGTGCACTTATTACTTAAGGCAGAAGAGCCTGAGAAATGAAATATTCCATTAGCTGTCCGAATAATAATGTGACTTCATATTCTTTCACATTAATAAATAAAGCAGTATTGGTTGCATATTTGAGGTTTGAAACTTTCACATCACTTAATTCATGTATAGCATGACCTAATAACGAATTTGCTTCATTATTTTTATTGATTGATTCTTTCGTCGTGGGAGCGTCAACTTTGAGAAATAGTTCCGTAAGTGCAGTGCGTGTTTTTATCGCGGGAGGTGGTGGTGTTCTGCCCACGTTCAATGACGAGATCAGGCGCCGACCTATACGTCCTTCGTCAGTTCGACCTACTCGTCTGTTTTTCCTTTCTAATATCTCCCACCTGCTCCAGCCGGGATAAGCTCGCGACTAATCTACCGACATGTGTGATAGAATACTGCTTATAATTATGTAAAAAAGTGTTGAGGATAATTTGATTTATAAATGAACAGTATGTGACGTATGGGGGAGAAGTACAATCTACATTAAAAGATAGGACAAGGAAGAGGAAGGAAAGAGCGCGCGAGATCTGGGGCCCGTTTGTTAGGGTACCGCTCCGGCATTCACCAGATATCGGTTTGTGTTATATGTTGTTTTTAATATAGTCTATTCGGGAAGCCGGGGTCACTGCAGGGGGAGCGAGACAGCGTAGCAGCGTCTTGCCTCGGTTGGAAGGTTCATGGATCCGACTTCCTCCTTGGGCATAGGTATTTGTTTGTCATATATGACACACAGCACGACAATCATCCATGGTTATGGTAATGGAGTCAGTTAAAAGTCGCTATTTCCCAAAGCAATCTGTAATGTGCGAGGTGGTGCTGTACGTTTTCTTGACTAGAAGAAATATTAGTAACCGTCAGCGAAGACCTTTTTTTTTTTATTTTTTACCTAGAGTGACATTTCATTTGCATAAGGAAAAGAAACGGAGAAGAAAATGAGTGAGTAAGCGAATGAATGAGTCATCGAGGGAACAAATGAGCGAGGGCCTAAATGAGAGAGCGAGGAGGGAAGGAGCGATCGAGGAGGTAATGATTGCGCCAGGGAGTTAATGAGTGAGGACGTGAGCGGATGAGCGGGCAGAGAGAATTTGAGTGAGTGTGAAAGCGACTGACAGAGCTTAGGGCGAATGTTAGAGTGTGGGATCGAATAAATGAGGGAAAGAGCGTTACCAGCGAGTGCACATTTTTTTAGTTAAAAGGGGCGACCTGAAGGGTAAAGAGGTCATTGCTTGTAGAGAAAGGGTGGATCCAAATGGTCAAGGTCACATGGCGCAACCATCAGGCAGTACATGGATGAAGAAGAGAAAAAGTGTTTCACAATCTACCACGTGCGTCATAATCAGCGAATCTCCCATTTGCCGATGAGGCAGAATCTGTAGGTTAACAATAATATTTGGCTACGTGACTCGATGAATAACACGTTCGACCTCTACCGGATGTCGTCAACGGTGTGGAAAGACCCGCGCGAGGAATCCACTATTTCGCATCGACGAAGAAAAAATTGAAGGCGGGTATGCTGGCAAAAGTTGATGAGAGGGAAAAACTTAAGAAAGTTTACGAAACTAAAGATAATATAATTTAAATAATACATTTAGTCGTGTATAATTGCAATAAAAATAAAGTTTTAATAGAAATATTTCAAAAACTGCTTTATTAAACTAGTATTATTCAATCGCTTGAAGAGCTGTGCGTTTCATACGTTAGATGAATATTGGCAAAATCGATTCCCTTCCTCCATGTAACATAATTAAGTTTAATGTCAAATTCCAGGCCTCTTCCTGTTTCTTCATCTAAGATGGTTCTTAATGAAACATAACACATTGCAATGCGTTAACTATTTTAGGAATCATGAAAATAATATAAATCAGAGTTAAGTGTTATAAGCATCCCAGGTGAATCACAATTGCAATGTAGAAATTAAGGGACATAACCAATGGAACATTAGCCAACATGGAAACAGAAAACTTAACAAAAACAGAAGACGTAGAATTAGTTTTGTATAGGAATGCTATGTAAATCTTCCAGTTGTCGCGAATATGATATAAACCTTCCATCTTAAATAAACAATAATTCTGTCTCCTACCCCCCTTAAGCATCGTACGCTATACGTGCACAGCATTTAAGGCTTTCCCAGGAATCGTTTTTACATTCTACAACTACATGTACTGTAGCACATGTAGTATAGACTATGTTAAATATTGCGGCAAAAAAGTGAAGTCGGGATTTTGTATTTCTGTGCGTCTGAATTCCTATCTATGTCTCTGTCCACCTCTGACTAACACCACCGCCTAAACCGTACATGGTATTTTATCGTAAATGCATAGTTCTTGATCGATTTGTCCAAACTGGAGTCTATGGGAATTTGAAATAGATCTTTTAATTTTGGGGAATACATTACCTGAAGCACCTTCAACATTTTGCGCATTAACATTCATAGGTTTGATTTTCATTAAAGTGTCCAAAATTTCCAAAATTGCAAAATTTCAACTTTTTTCGACCGGGAGAGGTGGCTCAGGGTCAACTGATGTCACTGCATTGCCTCTGACCGGGAGGGCTTAGGTTTGAGACCCGACGGCGGCAGGATTTTCAACGCTTTTCTCAGCTAGGTCGAATTCAGTCGCTCTCTGGAGGAGAATTCTAGCGTCAGGTTGCTAAGATCGGTAGTTTTCGTTTTTTCTCCGATCAAACGAAACGAAACGAAGCGACCACAGTACCATACATGCTGGGAGACCGGTCGGGAGCTTAGAGCTTATACCAACAGAGGCGGCGCCCCGCTAGTGGGAGATACTTGTTTGGGAAAACCCCGCTAGCCGAAGCTGGTGCCGAATCTCGCCGTAACGCGAGGAAAGACTACAGCTACCTCCATTTTAGAATATCATTGTGACCTACGTGCCCTTAAAGTAAATATTTAGGGGATCGTCGAACAACACGTTTGCTCTTAGGAAAAAGGGGGTTCCTCCAAGTGAGACGAAAATGAACGAAGGGGGTGATAAAAATAAATTTTTAAAGTATTTTTTATACTTCTGTTTGGTAATTTTTCTTTTTTAAATTTAAGTAAAAGATATATAAAATTGTTACCTCAATTTA
The DNA here is from genome assembly GCA_038098605.1 of Gryllus longicercus. Classification (NCBI taxonomy): domain Eukaryota; kingdom Metazoa; phylum Arthropoda; class Insecta; order Orthoptera; family Gryllidae; genus Gryllus; species Gryllus longicercus. Next base: position 817,907 of record JAZDUA010000615.1, read on the forward strand.
ATGCACAAAGAAGGAGAGTTGTATATGGAACATTTATTAAGAGTATATGTTGAGGAGTGTTACGAGTTGTCACAAACGAGAACAGGGGTTTAAAGCAACTTAATTTTTAATGGCCTAAATGCAGATGTGTTTAGTGATCGATAGACAATATCAATCATTAGGTCTGAGAGTGAAGTTTACTTTTAAACAAAGGTATAATCATTTTATTGTGTTAATTAGTGATAGGAAAAAACATTTAAAATCATCGTGGGGTTGCGAAACGGCGAAGACGGGTGAGCCAAGGCAGTCCGTGCTGGGAGCCGTATGGCGGGTTGCGGACAGCAGGTGGGCGGGAATGGGACGGCGCGGCGGCCAGAAGGCTATGAGGGGCGCTCAACGGCAGAGGGCAGAAAGAGACGGAGTGGCGAGTTCGGCGCAATGGTCATTGGGACGGGTTAGTGGTGTTTTGAGAGGCGGAATGGCGCTTGGGGGCGACCCGGTGCCGACAGGCGCGAGTGATGCTCACGATGACGGTTTGGCGGGGTTTTGAGCGGTGGGGTGGCGGGCAGAGGGCGTGAGTTCAGGATGACGCGTTGGCGGGCTTTTGAGTGGCGGGTGAAGGGCGAGACGATGGCTAGCGTGATACTCATGATGGCGGGGTTTTAAGCGGTGGGATGGCGGATGGAGGGCGCGATGATAGCGGGCGGCGGGCGTGATGCTCATGCTGGCGGGGTGCCGTTGCATTGGGATCGTGAGCGGCGGAGCCGGATGACATGCAGAAGATGACGGGGTGCAAGGGCGACGAGGTAACAGGCAGCACACAGAGAGTAACTGGATTGTCAGATGTTGGTATCACGGGCGGCTGGCAACGGCCGACGAATGGCGAGGAAGCGAGGTGCGGAGAGGTGGCGGGCGGAGCGGTGGCAAGCAGCAGGTGATGGGCAGTGGGCGGCGGGTTGTCGTGTGGCGGGGAGGGGAGCGGTGCGAGGTTGGCGAGCGTCGCGGCGGCGGCCGGCGGCGGCGCAGCGGGCGCCGGTCAGTGGGCGGCAGGAGGTAGTGTGGCGGGGGTGAGGGGAGTGCCGAGTCGGCGGGCCGTGGGCGGCGGGCAGTGAGGTAGCGAGCGGCGGTGAGTGGGCGGTGGATGAAAGTATGTCGGGGAAGAAAGAAGGGCTGGGTTGGTGGGCGTCGCGGCGGCGCGCATCGAGTAACGGGGCGGCGGGGAGCAAACAACGGCAGCGGGTGGCAGGCAGTGGCCGGCGGATGGTGGTGTGGCGGGGAAAGGGGGATCTCCATGGCGGCAGGCTGCGAAATGTGGGCAGCGAGTGGCGGGCAGACTGGCAGCGGGCGATGGATGAGGATGTGGCGGGGAATCTGATTTCGGCGGGTTCGCAGGCGGCGCCGTGGCGGGCGGCAAGTGACGGGGAGCGAGGGGCTGTCAACGGGTGGCAGAAGGCGGGTGATAGGGAAGCGGAGTGCGGCGGGGTGCAATGCGGCAGGCGGCGGGCAGTAGGGTGGTGGGCGGCGGTGTGACGGGGAATCGGAGTGCGGCGGAGTGGCGGGGCGGTGATCGGCGAGTCGGCGGCGGGGAGGAGAAGCAGCCAATGCACACGCGTTGAAGCGATCGCTCCCGCCACCCGCCTTCCTATTCTTCCAAGCCCCCTCTCCGCCCACCGCGCTTCTGCGCCCGCCCGTCGCGTCGCCGCCGCCCCCGCCGCCGCCGCCGAGAGCACCTTCCAGAAGCGCGCACTTCGCTCGGCCTGTTGCTCGCTCGCGTCGTGCGTCGCAAGGCCTCTTGTCTATCGCCGTCTGCCCCTCGGCCGCCGGCTCTCTACCGCCCTCTCAGCACCCAGCCGCCGCTTACGGTCTAACCTATTGGTGAGTGTTCAAGCTAAATACGATGCGAAGTGTTCCATAGTCGGTTTCAGTTGTGTATTTCTGATTCGGGTAACGAACCTTTTGTTTTAAAACATCAAGTTTTTGCTTTTTCTGCGTTTTCTCTTTACTCTCCACAATTACTGTAGGTTTTTTCTCGATACACTTCTGCTGAACCGAGAATATTCCCTTCCAGAAATGGGAAGGAAATATAAAATAGTTGACATATTTGGTTGTGGTGTA
>JAZDUA010000615.1:825000-829359 GCA_038098605.1 Gryllus longicercus
TCCCAGATAGAGGCACTGCAGTGACACCAGTTAATGGCCTGGACACCTCTGCCGATTTCTTTATATATTTTCGTAACGTTCAAGAGGGTGTCCCAATTTTCCACTTTCGAAAGGCTCGACAAAACGCATCTCATAAACAAACTGGGTAACCCACATATGTACGAATTTCGTACTATTCTGAAAACGCAGAATGCAAGCCCATTTTACCGAGTAGTAGCGCGTACAAATTTTATAGCCTAAGCTGTCGCGCATGGCAGTTCATCAGCATGTTTCACACAGGCCGACCGCCAAGATGAGAATGCACTTGTCCGGAATTGAAGTATGAGTTTGTTAAAAAATCGATGGAATGGACATGTATGCAGCATCCAAATAACGAAATGTGTTCCTAATCATTGGTCAATACCGGAGAAATACTTTTGTTGCAGCTCACAAATACATCAACAACTACCAGAATTGGTGTCACACCGCAGTCCGCGTGTTTCTCAGTCTAGATGTACGAAGTCTTATGTAAGAGATCGTAGTAGCAAAAGGATTCGTTGCTACTACTATCCCCTTTCCAGGAGTCTTTAGATTTTTAGTTTAGGGGCCTGGCTGTACCTGATTGAAGATACATGAATGGGGAAAACATCCGCAGGCCAACCTATAGGTCGGCGCCGGATCTCACTATTCAGTGGATGAAGAACACACCACCACCACCACCCGCGATAAAATATACACTGTGCTCATAAACGCAGACGCCCCAAACAATCAATTCTCAAGTGGTTGATGAAGTCACACTTGTCGAGTCAACATTCGAGACACAATCGAGGCAACAAAGTCACAATTCGAGCTAGTTAGTGGCGAAACTCCATCACGGTCAGACGTTTTTGGGATGCCGTGGTCCAGAAAAAGTTATTTTTTACTTTGTCATGAAACGATGATTGATTGATTGTTAGTGATTCCGGACGCGTCAACTTCCAAGGCCATTAGCTCCGTAAGTGTAGTGCATGTTTTCCTCGGGAGGTGGTGGTGGTGATCTTCCCCCGCCGGCAAGCGGAGTTTTCACCAATTAGGTATCTCCTACCAGCTGAGTTCCGCCCCAGCCGGGACAAGATCCCGACCGGTCTCCCGGTGTGTTAATGAAGTCCATGTTTGTATGTGTGTAAGTACGTAAGGATAAGGATAGGACAAGGAATGATCGCGCGCAGACTGTGGCCCGTTTGCTAGGTTTACTGCTCCGGCATTCGACTGGTGTTGATCGGAGAAACCACGGAAAACTTCGATCATACCAGCAGGCCGCTAGAATTCTCCAGACAGTAACTGAATTCGACACAGCTTAAAAGCCAATGTCGAAAATCCTGTCCGCGTCAGGACTCGAACCTAAGACCTCCCAATCAGAGGAACTGCCGTGACAGTTAATGCCCCGAGCCATCTCTCTTGGTCATAATGCGTCATGTGGTAAAAGTTACTGCATGTAATGGAGGGAGAAGGACCCTTTTTGATAGAATACATACGTGGGACCCTAGCACTGGAAATGTGATATAGAAAAATTATTTACTTAAATAAATAATTGTTTTTCTTAAAACACATTCTCTTTCTCTCTTTTTTCCCTTTCTCAGTCTTTCCTTTCTCTCTCCATCTTTCTCTTTCTCTCTCTTCCTCTGTCTTTCTTTCTCTCTTCTTCTCTTTCTCCATCTTTCTCTTTCTATCTCTTTCTCTCCTCTCTTTTTTCCCTTTCTCTCTCCCTCTCTATTTCTCTCCTTCTCCCTCTCTATTTCTCTCCTTCTCCCTCTCTACTTCTCTCTTTCTCCCTTTCTCTTTCCCACTCTCTTTCTCTCTCACTCTCTCTCACACTATTTGTTTCTGTCTTTCTCTGCTTCCATGCCTCTCTCTGTCTGTCTGTCTTTGTCAGTATCTCTGTCTGTAAAACAACTGGCGCCTGAACAGCAGAGAGAACTAAGTCATGTTGATAAGGTTTTCTTAATTTTTCTGAAATTTGGAAATTTCTAAACTTTTTGATGCCTAGAAAACTAATTTCAAGTTATCTTTCTATTAACGTCAGTAAAACTAAGGTAGTGTGTTTTTAATCGGCACAATCGTTTTTGAAGCATTTTTGCTTTTAATTTAAAAAACTTCAAATTATTTCAACTTATTTTAAAGTAATTTGTATATTTCTTGGGGTACGATTGATGCATCTCATAGAGCACTTTGATACGTTTACGAAAAGTGAGGAAACAAAACTACCACTGTATTTTTTCAATAGAAATGAATTAACAAAGTATTTTATATTATTTACATATTCAAATTTCCCGCAATTTATTTATTAGGAGTCCAAAACGACCAAAATCAAAGTGACACAAATAATGGCCCTTTATTTATTTAAATAATTTCAATGTTCCCACAATTTATTTGTAAGGTATGTTAAAGCGTTCAAAATCAAAATGAAATGTACAACGCCCTGATGTTGTCTCCGTTCCATGTCCGATTGTTCGTTGTGTCAACTTTCTCAAATATGGCACTTCGCACCACGGTTATCTTTTTTGTCAAGAAAAAGGAAATTGTTGCCAGGTTTGCTGTTCATAAACCGGTGGAGATGCTCACCATCCACCAGTTTTTCCATTAACTTAGCCTACGAAGTGAATAATCGATCTCTTATTTCCAAACCGCACTATAGCAAAGTCATCATCAGTGAAAAGTATCTGCTTCTTCCATCGATTCTTCTCCACCCAACAGATCACTTACAGACAAATCATCTGAGGTAGTCACACAACTGTCTCAATGGTGTCAGAATCTTCTCATGAATATACTTCTTCCACCCTCATACTCTTCCACTGACGCTCCAAAGGCTTGGTATCTTCTATCCCCAGCAGCACATTTGCGTTTTTCAGTTCTTTGTCTCTATTTCTTTCCTGGGAATCAGTGCGCTCCAACATAGGTTTTAACGATGTGCGCCAAGAAACCATTTTGAATAATATAAGTCTCTCATCCATTACTTCATAATTTACGTAACAAAACAGAATGAGAAACTGACAAAGAGTAGTTTTACTTACCAAGTAGGGTTATTCTTTCCTCTTAAAAATACTGAAACAGCCATACAATACCACTGCAAATATCAACTAAAATTTACTTTTGACCACTAAATCAGCTGTTTAGTTCCATCAAACTGTAGAATCACGCCAAGACGTACTTTATGTAGATGTTTTTATTAGAGCTTTCTTTTGGAGCTGTTGTGAACATACCTGTAATAACTTTATTAGCAGTAGATGGGGTGTATCAAGTTGCCGCATGCATTAACGTGTCTCTGCCCTCCCTACACAGAATTTCACCTGAATCACCTGAAACATTCGTCACCCGATCGATTCTCTGATCAATTCGACCGCACTTAAGGCTCTGTGAACTTGAAACACATATTTAAGTACCTTTTCGGAATTTTCTTATTAGTTGAGATGGTAACAATCATTCCACCATCTGATCGGGATGCCTTATACAGTAATTTGAGTGTCATCGGTGGTGGATTTTCGACCCTAGGTCTATAGACCCGTCGAATACAATTATCTGCAGAGAATATATAATTTTTACTTTCTCGCATTATTACGTAAGTAGTACAATAACAAAATTTTAAATGGTGCGGTGGAAATCGGCAAATTTTCGACAGAAAAATTCTTGTCGGGCTCTGATGAAGAAACATGGATAAAACGTATTCCTATATGAAATAACTTATTTTCCGTAACACGTTGGGTGGTCAAAATCCGTCATGTATGGGCTCATGAAACCGAAAAATTAATTGGCGGCATAAGTTCCGTCTCTATGCTGTTAACGCTAACACCCAAACCGTTCACACGATTGATATTCTCTGATCTTCCTAACCAAACACGAGGCCCCGCGAGTTTGAAACGGATAGATTTTTGTAGAGAGGTACTTTTCACGAAGACTCAACATTTCTGAAATAGCGAAAAATTGCATATAACGAGAGTTGTATCCATTTACACTTATGGCATTTGTCCCTGATTTTAAGCAACCCCGTTTGCACAGAGATTCAGCGGGTATATGCTCCCTCCATGACTGCGTAAAAAATGGGACCAGTGGAACACCTGTGCATTAGAGGTTGCTTAAAAATCAGGGACATACGCCAAATATATAAAAGCCCGAAACTCCATTTTATGAAATTTTCTACTATACGGTCATTGGCAAGAAGTGATCATTTTCGAACTCTCTAGATTCTCGAGAAATATGTAACATTCATTCTGAAACGTCTGTATACTTCTGTTATTGGTGATGAAACATGCCCGCCAAACCCGAATTTCCCGCAACTAGCAAAGCAGATGTCAACAATGTGCTAAGAGTGAAGCTTAATTGGGTGTTTAATTGATTATTTCATGT
>JAZDUA010001497.1:0-62056 GCA_038098605.1 Gryllus longicercus
TTCCCTTAAATATCTTTAGAAGTGTATCTAAAGTTCCAGCGTTAGAAACATTTATCGTTTACTAGAAGTACGTAAGGAAAGGGTAGTTAAGATATTGTACTACGCAAGACGACCGATAAAAAGTCAAAGGAATGAAACAATGGACCACTTAAAACATACAATATTGCAACCTACGTGCATTGGAAATTGAATTTTTAAAAGCTGTGGAATTTAGTTTTAGTGACATACTCAGGAATGGTATTAGATGACAATTTCTTCTATGTCATTTCTATTTTTCTATTTCGTCTATTTCTTCTATGTATTTCTTCTATGTCTATGTTCCCTGTCCGTACTCCCCTGTGCCAGTTCCTGTTCCGGGCACAACTTTCCGGGTTCGTCTCTGTCCTGGACCATGTCCCAGATCCTGTGCCTGCACCTGTTCCTGTCCCTACTCCCCTGTGCCAGTCCCTGTTCCGGTCGCAACTTTCCGGGTTCGTCTCTGTCCTGGACCATGTCCCAGATCCTGTGCCTGCACCTGTTCCTGTCCCTACTCCCCTGTGCCAGTTCCTGTTCCGGTCGCAACTTTCCGGGTTCGTCTCTGTTCTGGCCCATGTCCCAGATCCTGTGCCTGCACCTGTTCCTGTCCCTACTCCCCTGTGCCAGTTCCTGTTCCGGTCGCAACTTTCCGGGTCCGTCTCTGTCCTGGACCATTTCCCAGATCCTGTGCCCGTCCAATCCCTTGTCCAGGTTGACGTCTGCATTCTGAAAACCGTGTGGGTGATTCCTACCAAGAAATTAATTAGTGGCTTGAGGTATAATTATAACTGTGTGTCAAATTTGACTACAGTTGATTTACTATTTTGTTGTTTAAAATAGATAAATTATTTCGATATGTAGCAATGTATTGGCACAATGTATATTAACGTCAATATACCGATATGCTGAAAGATTTCCCTATATTAGAAAAGTAGGAAATATTGGTGCGATCTGTCCTCACCTCTGGCTCTACCATCATCTGCAGGTCTCTCACTTCGCTTTCGCACCCCGTCTCCCCCCCCAAGCCTCCCCACCCCGCCCTTCCCCCTCTCCCCTTCCCCAACGTTCCTTTTCACCCCGACATCAGAAATTGGTTACAATTTCATGTTTTTAGGCTCGGGATTAGAATGAAAGTACAGGCTCAGAAACGTATGAGAAATGGTAATGTATCAAAATATCTGTGCGTCAGAAATGTCTCCTTGAATCTTGCACTGAGTGTCACTGTATTTTACATTTCAGTTTAGTTTTTTTTAAACAGATTCGGGCGTAAAAATTCAATATTATGAGATCCGGGAGTTAACGATCCATTCACGAACAACGAACAGCCCTAGCAATAAAACGTCGTGAATACTTAGTCTCTCATTAGTGCTCAAAGGTGTTGGCTTTTATTTTAAGAGTGGAAGAGTCTCTATATTTTATATTTGTATAGCAATATTACAACGACTGCACACAAGATTTCTGTAAATTATGGCCATCCCTATGTATTATACCTTTTAATGTGTATCGCAATAGTCCCACTGACTACTTTCAACGCTGATAAGTGAATCGAGTGCTTAGATGTAAATTATAAAAAAAAGAGCATTGAGTGGACAACAAAGGCTTGAATGGTCGCTCGAGGTCTCTACGCAGTGGTCTGATTAGGGCGGGCAGAACATGTGCGCGAAAGACCGTTTCAGTTCAAATAATATTATACCTATTAATTACCGGTGAATCCGAGCGTGATAAATTAATGCAATTTTATTGTAGACGTGAGCGTATGTAATCAAAATATCTGGTTTTAACATAATTTATTACTTAAAATCCATTTAACAGGCGTTACGATCAATATGGCATTTAGCAGAGATCGAATTACAAAATGTACAATGTACTAAATGATACACATATGTGGCACACGAGGGTGTGAATAAAGGTCTGCAACACGTCTCTTCTATGAATGTTTTAAGTACATTTAATAGAAGACACATTTGTAGAAATTAGCTACTTTTTATTGTTTTTACACAATTAAGTATGTTATACAGTTGACTTATAAGATATTTTTTAAATAAGAGAATTCAAAATTATGTAAATAAAACCTAGTTTCGTCGACAACGTTATTATGCATACAACTTTATTTTGTTCACTTAGCTTTAACCTTAATATTTTTGATACGTAGTTTAAAATGTTAATACGTTTTTAAATTCTTATAAGACTGTCTATCGATTATTGTTAATTATTTATTAGTGTATTGAAGGGCTGTAAAAGTATTGTCTATCTGAAATTGTTGAGGTGCATATACAAATAAACAATAAAATGTTAATATATTAATTGTTGTACTGAGGAAGCAGTTGTCACAGTAGTTGTAATAGTGCTGCTGATTGTTCGTCGGGCCGTCTGTCTGTGAACAACGCTAGGGACTAACCGGACACAGGATTTTCACCAATCTGATAATCCTCGATCGATCTAGTTTGATGTGAGACTACTTTTTTGACGATTCTGTTTTCTGAATGAAATTTAATCTTCAAAGATAGATCTTTTAATAATGTCATGTAGTATTTTTTTTTTTGGAAATATGATTTTTTCTTGAAAGTATGATTAGTTTTACTTAACCGTTACAATTAGAAATCTATGCGGTGTTGGAGCACCATTAGTTTATAATGTAATGGTTGTAATGTAAATCATTGAAATGTATTGTAATGGTTGGTAGCTTCATTAGTATTGTTGTCATGTTCATTGATCATCAGTGATCTTAGGTTGTCTCAGAGTACTGAGGCCAATATACTTCTGCGTATTATTGGCCATCAATATCAGCATTTTTACCGAAATTCTCCGTCAAACGTTTTTAACAGCCTTGGCCGAGGAAAAACATTATGGCCTATTAACAATACACAAATTGCACACATTAAATAGGTGAGTGTAGAGAAGCTATTTTAATACGTTGGCATATGTTGCAGTGACGAAAGAAGATAAAATGTACTGAAGAAGGTATACATTATTATAGGTTTACGCTGATTGTGTGTTTACTCGTTTTTGTCCTTGTTGAAGGCTCTTAAACATGAATTAACTATCTCCCGCCCGAGGCTGTTTTTTTTATTTCTGTTATGCTCCACTCTGAAATGTTGCATGAGACACGATTCATCTGTTTCTGCAAATGAAGTGCGGCCAACTGTGAAACTCCTCCCATGTCTAAGCTAAACGAATAATTTAGCTCTTGACATAGGGTTCCATAAAATACGCTGTTCTGGCGCGGAGCGGAGTTTCAAAAACTTTTTTTGTTTTGCGGAGAACAGTTTTTAAATGTCTCCACGATTAGTGTACACCGAGCTTCCCAACAACGCAGGTCTTCGTGGTATTGCTGGTGTGAAGGAAAGTTGTTTCCCTATGTTTCCGCTGTTGCTCATACCTCCTATGAGGAATGCAAAACGAGGGATGAGTAAACTATTGTGACTCTGTTCGTGACTTTGTCGTGACATTGAAGTGCAACGTACTCCGCCACTAACGAACTTTGGAAGTGACACTGCGCATGTACTTTGCGGATACCCAGGAGAAAGAGACAGAGAGAGAGAAAGAGAGAGGAAATATATATTTCGCAATTTTCACCTGTGAGCACTTATGGCAAAGTGAAGCAGCATATAACTGTGTGTACAGGGAAGAGTTCAGTGAGATGTAAGTTGTCAAATAAACTCTCGAACCCCCAATACGTGCTTTTAGAAGTGAGAGCACAATTTCCTTTCAGAAGCAATTTTTGCGTTTTTATATTATTAATAATTATTGTTAATGTTTATTAATTTTCAATACGCAGAGAAATTGAAAGTCTGTACAGCCTTTCGCCATGCGAGATGTGTCTATGTTTTTTTTAGGTATTCAGGAACTCTCGAAAAATTAAAAAAGACGAAACACTTTCAATTTTGACTGAAAAGGCAAATATGTGATTGTGTTATTCCGCCAATTTTCCAAACGAGTCACGCAGTGTATGATGATGTTGATGTCACGGCAAGGCTCCAAGGAAGAGGCGACCCGCCATCAATTATTTGCCATTCATGGGTTGCGTTGCGGAAAAGAAACGTTTTTCACATTATTGGTTTTAAAATCTGATACACTGCTTATATACAACACTATGTATTGTAGTAAGTATAGTATATTGTATTTGTAAACAGTGTTTTTGTTAAAATAGTTAAATCATTGCAGTGTTCAACGAGTTTTTTTTCTTGAAGAATATGCATGCTACTTTTGGAAAACTATTTTGCGCCTTGTACAGCAGGACGCTGCTGCAGACCACTAACAACCAATAATAATAATAATAATAATAATAATAATAATAATAATAATAATAATATATTATTATTATTATTATTATTATTATATTATTAATATAATATATTAATTATTATTATTATTATTATTATTATTATGCAATGAATGAATTTGATGTTTACGCAATCACGACGATTCTTGAAGAGATTTGTCGTGTGTGTTTCATTACGAAACTCAGTGAAACATCCATGGTCCATTGCATAAGCAATTTGAGAAGCGAATGCGACTTAAGTTTGTCAGAGTATACTTAAAACTTCGGAAAAAGACATACATTTTGGCTGATATTTATATCGATCACCTAAATGAAATAGAATTATTCCTGTTCGTGCGCGGGAGAACGTTTGAAAGACCATGCCGGGGTCCTAAATAAAAGCACGCGCCTCGGAGGTTCGTTGAACGACAAAGAGATGACGATGTTCCTGACAATTTAAGAACAGTGAGCGTTATCAGGAAAGTCAGTGAGGGTCTGGGTTCGCAAACGGGGGCGCAGAAGGCGAGGTACGGCGGGCCAGGGAAGCGAGACGGGCGCAGCGACGAGACTCGGCGACTGGACCGAGCGCCGGACGTACAAGAGAAGGCGGGTGGTGGGGCAAAGGAAGCAATACCAGGGAGGCGGAATGGAAAAGGCGGGACGCGGTAGCTCGTAACGTGGTAATCAGGGTGACGGGGAATGGCTATTAGGGAATTGAATTGAATTGAATTGAATTGATGCCTTATTTTACGTAGCAAGACTCGGCCCACTCTTTCACCCAAATTTCGCTACGCTCCTTTCTCCATCGAACGGACAAAGAAGGTATCACTCACCCGACGAATCAGGCGATTTGATTTTAGCTCAGATGCTTCTTTTAGTTCTTTTACATGCATTCAATCTATCACATGGAACAGACGATTTTACTTCCTCATCGAAGGCAGGCGTACGAAGGCTCTTTTCGCTTTAAAAAAAATAATGGCTTCGATCGGGTTTGAACCCATAAACTTGGAGACAACAGCTCTATACGCTAACCGTTATACCATCGTAGTAGCAAAGGGGGGGGGAGGAGACCGGGAACGGGCGGAAGAGGAGAAAGAGGAAGAAGGGGAGGAAGGGGAGGAAGGGGTGGAAGGGTTCTGCTTCGGGTCGCAGGGGCGGCAACGCTTCTCTCCGCAAATATCGTGCTCCGTCCCCCGCGAGGCGACGGCGGCAGCGGCGACGGAGCTGAGTTATGGGAACGCGTGTTCCCGCGTCTCTAACAGACTCTCACCTCCCCTTTTACTTGCGAGCGCCGCCCCGCCCTGCCCTGCTCCGCCCCGCGCCGCCCCGCGCCGCCACCGCCACCGCCATCGCGGCGGGTGCGACCGCCGCCGGTGCCCTTTTGTCGGCGGGAAAACGTTTCGCCGTATATTACGTTATTTTCATACTTAGCATTCGCTTTTCTCAGCGGCGAAATGCCTCCGCGTTTGAAGCGATGCCGCGAGCGGCCGTCTGGCAGCGGACACGGGGGTGGGGTCGAAGTCAATGGGAGCTGGTTTGGGACCAAGGATAACTGACCTGATGTGGAGTGAAGTGAGGAAGTCTTGAACCGAGTGATGTGATGGAGGAACTCAAATCGGACCAGAAGCATGCGGTTTAGGGTGGAGAGCCAGCGAGCGAGACATGGGGGTGGGCCAGCGGGTAGGGTAGGGTAGGGTCGGGGGGTAGGGCGGGGAATAGGGACGGGGTATGGGGAAGGATAGTGGAAACAAAGTGTGGGGTCAAGGTGCAAAGACGGAATATGGGTACGGGTAAAGGAAGGAGAAATAGGGCAGGGAACGGTTGGGGAGCGGAATCCGAGAAACGAAGATGGACGGACAGAAGACGAGAGATACGGGACGGGACGGCAAAGAAATACGGGAATTGGAGAGGTCGGCGTGGGAAGGAGTAGAAGATGGTCGGCGGATGGGAGTCGGAAGGCGAGAGGGTGAAGTTGGGACGACGAGGCTGGAAAGACGGGAGGAAAACGATAGGGAGGAAGACGGGAGGAGAGAAAACGGGAGGGGGAAGACGGGAAGGAGGAAGACGGAAGGTGCAAAGACCGGAGGTCAGGCTGGAGACTAAGTACTGGGGGACGGAGAGCGAGAGACGCGATACAAAGGCCGGGAGACGGATATCCGGAGGACGAAAGAATGTGAGGACGGGAAGTGGGAGGACGTATTTAGAATGAGTGGACGGATGGAGGACAGAGAGCGAGAGGACGAAATATTGGAAGGAGTGGATGTTGGGGAGAAGGAGGATGGGAGGTCGGAGGACGGGAGGTCGGAGGACGGGAGGTCGGAGGACGGGAGGTCGGAGGACGGGAGGTCGGAGGACGGGAGGTCGGAGGACGGGAGGTCGGAGGACGGGAGGTCGGAGGACGGGAGGTCGGAGGACGGGAGGTCGGAGGACGGGAGGTCGGAGGACGGGAGGTCGGAGGACGGGAGGTCGGAGGACGGGAGGTCGGAGGACGGGAGGTCGGAGGACGGGAGGTCGGAGGACGGGAGGGCGGAGGACGGGAGGGCGGAGGACGGGAGGGCGGAGGACGGGAGGGCGGAGGACGGGAGGGCGGAGGACGGGAGGGCGGAGGACGGGAGGTCGGAGGACGGGAGGTCGGAGGACGGGAGGTCTTTGGATGGACATTGGGAGAGCGAAGAAAGGGAGGAAGAGAGGACTGGAAGTTAGGGGACGGGAGGTCGAAGAATGGAGAGTAGGACCCGAGGAGTAGGGGGCTGAGGGAGTGGGACGTGGCGGCGGTTGGCATGCGGCGCGTGGCGGGTGGCGGGGCGCGCGTGTTTTGCAGAAGCGCATGTTCCTCAGTATGAGAAACGACGAGGAACTGAGAAGAGAAGAGGATTCGTGAGTTACTGCGCGCGCGGCCGCTGGGGGCCAGTTTGTCCAAGTGGCCGCGCTCCGTAAATTCACGGGCGACAGCGTCCGTTCTGGGCGACGTCGCGACTTGAACGCGCCACTTGCACGAAACCAGCGCAAACGCTGCCTCTCGGACGGATTTTTTTGTGGCTCCGCAAAATTGCCAAGCCACTGCAAATGAGTGGACCACGTCATGCTGAAGCTAAGGAACATCAACTCAAGCTTTTCAATACATTTGTAATAAATGGACATTTTATTTTTTTAATGAACCGTGGCCCCAAAATATCTGTAAATTTAAGGCAAGGCTATTCACTTTTAGAACGGAATAGCCACTGTAGGTTTATTCTAAAACAAAGTCTTTAAAAAGTTGTAAATTTATAGGTGTCGTATGTGTACTCAAAACATAACCATTAATGCGTCGGCCCACTTTAAGTTGAAAGCGCTGCAACCTGCTGTTCAGTACACCTCTTATAGGCTTTTCGTAATGGAGCGAAGAGACCCATTTGAGTCCAAACAGAAATTCAGTGGCGCCCTTTAAATCTCCATTTGTTGAGTTTTTGTAATGGAAGGCACCGGGACTTATATTTCATCAGTGCAAAGACTCCGTGGGGATGCAAAGTTGGCGGCGGCCGCCCGGCGCTACGGAGCACTGGTGCGCGGTGGCGATCTGCGTTCGCCACTGGACGCTGCCCACTCGCCCGGCCCACGTGCACGCCCCACGTGCACGTCCCACGTGCACGTCCCACGTGCACGCCCCACGTGCACGCCACACGTGCACGCCACACGTGCACGCCACACGTGCACGCCACACGTGCACGCCACACGTGTACGCCCCACGCATCACATTCTTCCACCAACACGCACTCCCCCCGCACTCAGCCCAATCCCCGCCTTCCACCCCCACGCCCCTCCCCACACCCCTCCCCACACGTTACCCCCCACGCTCCCCGACCCACTCCGCTCGATCCACCCCTCACCTCACTCCGCCAGTCCGAAGCACCACGTCTCACTTCTCGCGTTCCCCCACCCCACCGCTCTCCACGTTCCTCACGCCATTCCTCACGTTCCACCCCCACCCCCCGACCCACTCTCACCCCGACTCACGCTCCATACCCCACGCCGCCTGACTCAATCTGCACGCCCCACTCTTCACGTTCAGACTCCCGCGCCCCGCGCCCCGCGCCCCGCGCCACCTGCCGTACGCTCCACGCCCCACTCCTCACGTTCCACGCCCCACCCCCACACGCCTCACGGCACATGCTTCATGCAACCGCCGCTCAACCACCATATAGCGGGCCCCAGTGTCAATGAGAAAAGGGTTCATTATTCTTCAGGAATATTATATTCAAGATTTGTGTGAATTTTCTTAAGTATATGCTTTACGTTTTCTGAAGATAATCATTTCATGAAAATACAAAAAATCTCACACAAAATGCTAATTAATGCTTATTCATTTTTAAAAAATCCTCAAGAAATAAAAGTACAGTAATTTTTGCAAACGTTTTGACTTTCTGATAATAAAAGGACTTTAAGTTTATACTAGACAATTTTATAAATTATTCTTAATGATCTATTTTTTAAACGGGTGATATGTTGATTAGATTGTGAAATAAAAATGTGCCAAGATAAATATATACACATAAAGGACATTATTATACACCGTTTTTGTTTGGCTTACAGTTACATCGACAGAAGGGCGTATACAAAATGCGATTATACGCTCTATATACTATTTTTTCGCAGTGTAATAATCGACAATACAAGTATCTGAATTGGATGTGGAACGTACCATCCAGTGTAATATTCTCATTCGGTCAAGCACATGACACGCCTATATTTGCAACTTTGCAGGGACAGGTCAGATACCGATATTAAACCAGTTCGAAACACGGCGACTTTTGACGCGTGTGCCATATCTCGCGTCGGCTGCTGCGGCGCCATCATTTCAGCGTCATCACACGCTTCCGTGCCGCACAGGCCACAGCCCCCCCCCCCCCCCCCCGTTCGCATAGCTGTGCAGCTGGCGGAGCGCGCCCTGTCTCCTCCGTGTCCCAGGGCGCGCACTGCAGATTTCACCGTGGCATGCCACATGCCGCTCCCACTCGCCCTCCCCCCGCCACTCCCCGCCTCGCCCGGAGGCGCTCCTAACTCAGTTCCCCGCCGCCCATTCCCCGCTCCCACTGCAGCCACTTTGCGGCTTCGGTGGTATACCGTATCGGGCTCTTGTCCCCGTTTGCGGGTTCAAACCTGATGGAAGACGTGGATTGTTAAGGGCGAAAAGGGCGGACAAGGGCGATTGTCTTCGTTTGGAGGATAAGAAAAAACTGATTGTACCATGTTGTAGATTTACTGCACGTAAAAGATCAAGTCTTAAAGAAGCGTCCGAGCTAAATTCATATCGCCTGTTTTGTCACCCGAGTGATATCTTCTTTCTCTGCTAGATGGTGAAAGCGTAGCGAAATTAGCGTGGTTAGATGGAGGAGCAGATTTGATGGTCTGAGCATCGCCACGTAAAATAAGGCATCATTGAATTGAATTGAATTGAATTGAATTGAATTGAATGTACTACCAACCCAGTTACCTTATCTTATTTTCTTCATACCTTGACACCTACCCAACGCTATCCGCCTATCCGCCCAACCAATCAATCCCATACGCACACTGCCTTCCATCACCCACGCAGTCCCCTCGCCAAGCTCGCACCCAGTGGCGAGCAAAAACAAAAGCCTACGACTGAAATAAGTTTCCTTCAAATCAGTCATATTATTATCTCGTGTGCCCCGGGTCTGTTATTCACGAAAAGATTACATATCTCAAATAATTGAAAATAAATGTCATCATCACGGCTTTACACCGCTCCCTGGCCGCGTCCCCCTCCTCTACACGCTGCCAATCATCCGCACGTATTGTCCGCCGCCCATCACACGTCGGCCGTCGCCCGGCGCGGCCTCCGCCAGTCTATCGCCGCCGCCCGCCGCTGGCTGCCTGCGCGGCGCGTGCAGGCGGCCGCGCGCAGCCCATTTTCCAGTGCGCGCACCGAGCGATCCGTCGCCGTCCTGCCCCGCTCCGCCCCCGCCCCCGCCCCCTCCCGGCACCCGCCCTGCCCCGCTGCCCCGCCCACCGTGCACGCTTCTCCGCTCCGTCGCACCGCGCGCCCCGCCCACGTTGTTCCCCTCCCCTCCTCTGCCCTCCTCCCTGATTGTCCTCTTCCCAGCGACCCGCTCACTCTCTCTCTCTCTCTCCTCTTCGCACTGTTGTTTCTCGCCGCCTCTCGCTGTTCTTCCGCCGCTTGTCGGGCCTCCGTGCCTTTGTCCTCCGCGCCGCCTCCCGCCGGTCCCCGGCCTGTCGCGTGCTGCGAACCCCGCGGCCCGGGCCCCCTTCCCCGCCCCTTCCCCGCCCCGCCCCGCCGCCGAGCCTCCGTCGCACGCCGCCGCGCTCCGGCGCCCACCGAGATTGAGCGTCGCCGTCGACGCTGGCGACGTGGGCGTTGGCGCCGCCGTCCCCGCCCCGCCCCCGCCCCTCCCCTTCCCGGCCGGTCTACTCCGCCTCGATAGAAAACCGCCCCGCGACGGCCATTATGATGCAAATGCAGCGAGCAAGTAAGAGGCTCTTCGTCCCCCCCCCCCCGCCTCGGCCGCCGCCGCTCGCCCTGGCCCGGCCGATTACGGCCTATTTATTAATTGAATCGCTTATTGCGGCACGACGTGAGCCATGGCGCGGTCGCGCTGTTCCAATGCGCAGTGGCTATTAGCGTGGGGCCCTCCGCGGCATGGGCGGCGATGGCGTGCTTGATGGGAACCGATCTGCGTTGGGCGTTGGCCGGCGTGGATGCGAGGCCCGAGGAGGTGAATGCATGGCCCACGTGTGAAACGCAAACGGTTGATGATGAGGAAACATGACAAACGATATGGTCGTTGGATTTAGCTCTTAAAAATCAGAAGCGGCCACACCGTTTCCTGGGATTTTCGGCGATACTCACGTCGTTAGTACCCAAAGGACCGTGTTCGGGAAAAGGGCCGGGGTTTCAGGCCTTACGGGTTCGTCGAGAGGGTTCCAAATTGCCTTCGGGCCCGCTATGTAAGTACCCCCAACTCACTCGGGGGAAATTAAGTAGGGACTTGTGCCATCCCGGGAGTGATTAGTATAGCTTTTTCCTCAGTCAACCTCACAGAGGGTACCTTCTAGCCGAGGAAGGGCTCTGTTCGGGTACCAAAAGAAAGGGTAAAATATATATGGCGTCTTTCTTCTTTCTCGTCTACTAAATACTTGTGTAGTAAAGTGGAAGTATTCTAATACTGCAGCAAAAACCTGGCAATTTTCTCCTTAAAAACTCGTATTGTCTAACCCAACACGAAAAACTGAAAGAATCTTGTTATTATGTGTAGTAATTGTTTCTGATATCGAAAATTTGGGTCACGGCAAACCGTCTCTGTCTGTCTGCAAACAATACCGCCTAATCAATATTGGCTATTTTGTCCAAAACTGATATTTCCCGATCGATCTGGTCGACCTCGAAGCCCTGCGAATTTCAAACGGATATTTTGATTTCTGGAACTACATTACATGGAGCCTTAACAAAATATCAAAAATGGCTCCAAGTTTTTAATTTTTTGGTCGAACAGAGAAATGTTTTCGGTGAATTCTATATTTTTGAAAATTGCATAAAATTAACATTAAAAACTGTTATATTGCTGATCGAGAATTTTTTCCTTTATGGAATAGTTAAAATAGCAATGGAATAGTAAAAATATTCATTAAATTAGGCAATACTTTTAAAAGAGACGACTAGTTTTGTGTCATTTTTAAAATGATTTTCAAATGTCGGCTCCAATTTTCTTGTTTTAAATTTTTGTTGTCCAATACAGCAAAGAACGCTTATAAAAATCTCCCTTCAGGGTTTTTTTTCCTGAGCCGTACCTTATGGTCTCTTTTCCGCGGCTTTGATGCGATGGAGAGACCATTTGGGGTGAATACCAGAATTCGAAAGATTAGAACGCGAAAGGATGTAGGTATTGTAATGGCTTAAAGGCTTTCGGCCTAGCCACATAGCATCAAGGAAGCTAATTTGTTTGTAATAATTGCCTATTAAATAAATAAATAAATAAAAATGGCGCAGATATCATTTGCGTTTAACTCTCTGAATTTTCGATAATTGGAAATATTACAAATAATGTGAGAAATGATGAGGTTTCATAGCACCACTAGTTTTGGAAAGTTTCTTTGCGGCTAGTTAGAATCTATACACACTATCTCATAGATGTGTTGGCACTTCATAATTACTTAATTCATAATTATTATTAACAATAACTATAATAATAGTAATAATTATAATAATAATGATAATGATAATAATGATAATAATAAAAATAAAAATAGTAATAGTAATGGTAATAATAATGATAATAATAATGATGATGATAATAATAATAATAATAATAATAATAATAATAATAATAATAATAATAATAATAATAATAATAATAATAATAATAATAATAATAATAATAATAAATGTGAATATTTTAAATCTTTTTGATTTTTTATAACTTAGGCCACTAGGATTTCATTTCTCGAAAATCTTAATAAGCAACGTAAAGTTTTTTTCTGAGGGTTTATTGAGAGCACAATATAATATAAGAGAATTTCCAACACATAATAACACGCGATTTCAGTTAAAGGTTTCAAATGCGACCCATGGAGAAAATATAGCATTACTAAAATTCATTTCGGCTGCGCATTTCGATGGCATTTGAAATGCGCATAGTGGCAGTACGATCCATGAACTAAGCGACGTGAAGCAATACACTAAGAGAAAAACAGCGATGATGATACGATGAAGAATCAAGAGACTAAGGAACTAGATTGAGTGTATCCTACATGAAATCTTACACTCTGATTAAGAAACCCATCAGCGTGTTGAAGTCTCTCGTATTCTTGGAGGGCATTGTGATATTCTAGAGAATTCCTCTCAGAAGTCATTAGGTCGGAATGAAATTTGCTTCAACTGGGGAGGCTTAGATCAAAGCTTCTTGGATTTACTTAGCCTCGTTTCGGCTATGATTGATACGCCAGTAACACCCAGAGTATCATTTCCAATAACCCGGAAACTTTTCACGTCTCCATATGTGACCTGCAAATGCGTCGCGCCTTTTTGCACCAGACCAGCGCTGGACAGTACATTCAACGAAATTACTTACCACCATTGTATGTCTCTACTATGCAATATAAAGGCAGCCTACGCTTATTTGTTCAACTTGTGCGACATACAGACGTGTCCTTTTAGGTGTAAAATCAGCGAGAGTGAACGGTGTCTCCCAATACTATTTTAATTTTTTTCTGACGGATAACACATTATAAGGGCTAAATTATTTTATGGCGGCTCGTGTATTGGCTGCTGTGTTTTTAAACTAATGACGGTTTGTGGAAAAAATTATTGATATGTTTTGTAGTCTTGATCTGACACAAAGACTTATATTTACATTTTAGAGTAGCAAATTGCTGATACTATTATTTGCTATGCCTGTCTAAAGTAAATCGTAGTTGATGTAAGATTTACAATATGTTTGTTTATTAATTATACTTTTAATAATGTTTTGCATTCATCGTGGAAAATGGCGTTCATTTGAGTTTGTTTAAATAATTGTTACAGTAAAATGTACAAAACTTTAATCAATCGAGGAAAGATTTGCTGTAGACAAGTTACCAACTGAGAGCTAAAATTCCTTTTATCCCACTCTGCTTATAATTAGAACTGTTACGTGTATATTGTCGGAGTAATCATTGTCATTGATATCTCTTAGTTTGAGAAAACAGCTAATTGATCAATGTCGAATTATAGGTGCCATTAATAGGCGGTGGGCTGGACTGCACGGCACTACTCGCAATGAAAGCGATTCCGTGGAGTGAGTCATAAGTGTAACGGGCACAGCTACTAAAGTGACTGCTTTAGTAATCATGCAGGGAATGCGGCATTTCTGTCGCGGGGCTACGCAGCCCGGCATCCACAAAGGCGGCACGTGGCGGCGGCGGCGGCGGCGGCGGCGTGTCATGGCGCAACCGTCAGTCGCCGCACTTGACGGCTCCACCGCCGCTGTGATTACGGGAGTCCTCCTCTGATTACTGCGGAGCGGCGGTGCGCGGGAGCAGGCGGGGCGGAGCAGCGCGACGCGGAGCGGAGCGGAGTGGGGGCGGAGCGTGATGGAACGGAACGGAGCGGGGCGGGGCGGGGCGGGGCGGGGCGGAGCAAAGCGGAGCGGGGCAGAGAGAGCCCAGCGTACGACAGCTGTCGATCGAAGCCTCAGCCCGAGCCACAGCAGCCTCCGGACTACACAATGGGCGCCGATGAAGGCCTGCCCCGCGAGATTCGGGGATGCACCGCGTACCGCCTGGGGCGGCTCAGGGCACAGCTGTTCCGACTGCTGCGTCTCTGACCGCAAGTCCCTATGTTTCGATTCCCGACGGTGTTGGATTTTCCATACTAGTTAGAAAGCTCATGCGAGAAGAATTCTTGCGACTGGCGAGCAGCCGGTCGGTAGTTATCGGTAGTTTTCTGTAGTTTTCCTGATCAGTACTGGGCGAATGATTGCTGGCGGTGATACACGCAGAGGGAAAATTCCCAAGGCCGATGTGTAGCACCGGGAGATATAGTTCAGGGCATTAACTGACGTCACTGTAGCCTGTCTGAACGAAACGTTATTGGTTCGAGTCCCGACGTCGCACACTGGTTCAATCGGACGAAAAACCTGGCCATAATTGCAAAACTCAAAGTACGCCTTAAAAATTCTGACTGATCAAATCTCGTTCGGAAAACATTGGAGCATAATCATTCAGCTTTTAATTTTTATTTAATCTTTTTTTCGTCCACAGGATGTCGTAAAGTTACCGTTGCCCGAATAACTCAAATCATTAATTCTCGTCGGCAATATTCGTGAAATTAAAAAAAAAGTTAAACATTTTTTGGTGGATTCTTTTTGTATTTCCGAATAGAAGACTTTTTTGGGTGTAAGTTCAGTATTTTTTAGAAAAAGTACCTAATAGTTTTACATATGATGCGGATGAATTCTAATTCATGGAGAGTAACAAAGTTAGTCATGTAAAATGTAGATTATATATTTTGTGCTGCGTAGTCCTACCTCAACTATTTTTTTAAATTTATTAAGTAGAATATCCTTAATCATAATAACACACATTTAGCTCCATCTATCTAACGTTTTGATTCATAGTGACTTTAATGCAATGCTACATTGATTTAACGTTAGATCTCCCGGAGGCGTCTTGACGCCACAGGGAATTGATTTCTTGCTATATTTTTCTCGTTTTTTCCTTCTGATAATTACTTTTAATATAAAAATTACTGACAAATATTTGGAATAATTCTACATCTCATTGACCCGGAAGCTGAAGTACATTATTTGTTACAAACATATTAAATCTTTTAAAAATATATTCAATACAAATGTAAACTAATTCAATATACATCACTGTTTTGTTAAAATAAACATTATTTTCTTGTTGATAATCAGTATAGTCTCTAATTGCATAGAAACAGTTATGCAGCACAAAAGATTTTACTTTTAACTTAAATTTGTGAACCGACTTCAATTGTTTAATGTCATCTGGCCTCTGACATCTGTATTGTATGTGGATATCTAATAGTGAGTTGTTGATACTGACACTTGGTGAACGTGATTTTTACGACGTGTGTTGTAATTATAAATTTCAGTATTGCGTGAAAATATGTTCCCACCGTTAAGTAAGTCACTTTTGAAAAATATTACAGATTCGTAAATATATAGGCAAGGCAGTGGTATGCTTTCAAGCTCAATGAAGAAAGGCTTGCATGGGTAACGCGGATGGCATTTTTTCAATATTCGAATAAATTTCTTTTGCAATCTAAGGATCTGAGTACTACATGATGATTTTCTGGAGAGTTTTATACCATATCTCAAGCGGAAATGTACATTTGCAAAATACAAGCAACGAGATGCATGAAGGCTGACATAATTTGTAAGAATTCTGAATGCGTAACATAATGAACTTAATTTAGGGTTTAATTCTGTTATATGTATATTCCATTTGAGGTTTGACTGAATTGAGAGACCTAGAAATGTTGTTACCTGAACATCAGCCTATTGCATATTGTTCATTTTCAATGGAGGATGCGATTGCTGATTTAAAATGCAAAAATGCATTGAACTGTTTTCCTTGGTTAACAATTAATTTGTTATTACAAAATCAATTTGAAACTAGTTGATAAGATTTTAGTTCTAACGTATGTATTCCTTCTCTTCCTCTCCACTCGCAAATTTCTTAATTAACTTTGCATTGTAAATGTACAGGGAACTGTAACACCTCTAATACAGCAGCGTATTAGACGTAGGAGAGCAGGAATTCATATGGGATTCTCACCGGCAGAGGTAGCTTAACATCAATTGATGTCTCTGCAGTGCATCTGACAGAAGGGCCTAGGTTCGAGACCCGACTGTGGCAAGAGTTTTGACACTAGTTAGATAGCTAAGTCGAATTCAGCCGATGTGCTTTGATGGTAGAAATTCTAGCGGGCTGCTGTCATGGTAATTTCTCGTGGTTTCTCCAATTTGTGCCAGGCGAATGCTGGAACAGTACCCCAGCAAACGGACCCCGCACGATCTTTTGTTTTATGTTCACCCCTTACTTACACACTTTCAATTAACTGCATTACACTACCGCACATGCCAGTAGGCCGGTCGGGAGCTTAGAGCTTGGCCCGGCCGGTGCGTAGTGCCGATGGTGGTAGATATTTGGTTGGGGGAAACCCCGTTAGCCGATGGTCGGTGCTGGATTTCACTATCCAGCGGGGCAAGATAACCGCCACCTCAGGACGTAAACACATGCACCAATCGTCATTCTCAGGCGTTTACTACTAAGCGGGCGCGATGAAACTGGACGAATTTTGGTTTAACCTAATAAATACCATTTAAAATCTACCATTTAATCAAGAAAACCGGATTCCATACGAGAAAAGTAATTCTCGACTTTATCGAAAAACTTGGCACATACCTTTGTAAATGAAAAGGGTTGAGTGTGAATGCCTTACGACATTTTGTGAATTCGTTTCAGCACCAGCCAAGGACCAGCCTCCTCTTAGCGTAATGCCCCTCTGTGAAAGGAGCCACAGAAGGAAGCGGTCACGAGACCTTCAAATAGGGGTCATTAGCATTCTTCGGGGAACCCACAGAAACTCTAATTACCCTTATTTGAAAGTCTTCGGTCGTTTCTGGTGTAATTCTGAGAAACCTCAACAGAGCAGTAGGCGCAGGGAGAGGAGTGGTGAGGGCGGGAAAGGAAGGGGAGAGGGCAATCTCCTGCCATACTTCACGTTCTCTTAACGCCTATGATTCGGATTAGGAGGATTCGGATTTGCAGGTATCTCTGTGCGAATATTTGCCGTCCGCTCGCCGGTACAACTCTACACACCCAATTCCAAAATTAGGATAACACAACATAATAATAATAATAATAATAATAATAATAATAATAATAATAATAATAATAATAATAATAATGTGGCGATGGACTGGCCATTCCATAAATGGAGAAAAACTTCGCCAGTTCTAAGTGTTCACGAATGTTGGGCAAGGCCCAAACAAAGCTTATCGTAATTCTTAATTATGTAAACAATAGTTTTATTAGTTTTCTTCTCTATAGATGAAAAACTTTTCCTGCCTCAAAAATACAATAGTTCATTATTAGTACCACTTGTACATTCACACGTCAAAACTACTTCAATACAGAGCAGCAACTCGAGCGAGGGAGAATGCAACCAGCCGAACGTATCAGTTTCGCGGGTTGCCATACCCCCCTTTCTTTTTGCTATAATCGTTTTTATTTTGCCCTGTTGTAGGAATCGAGTTAATATCACGAGAACGTGGAGATTGATTTCATTATTTTTTCAAATAATTTCAATCTAGATGTAATAATGCAGCAAATATTGAACCCAATATTGTACTTTATGAGTTACGTATACGAGCGTGTGAGAATGTTAAATTTAGTGTGTAATACTTTTTAATTAAAATGACAAGACATTACATCTCTTTGAACATTCATCGTACATTTCACTTCAGTCGATAGAATATATAATTACATTTTAACAATATATTATTTTATAATAAAAAATGTAACACACGTAGCACATTTCATTGTTTATACACCAACAGCAAATGTGTCGATGAAATGACATTGTTCGAATTTGTATAGTTTTGGGGGTCCCTGGTTTAGTGGATCCGTCGACTGCTAATGTGCAAATAATTCTCTTTCATATTCTTTAGCGCCACACAGTGTTTACCTAGAGTACGACACTACATGATTACTATGCAATTCAATGCACGCCATTTGAGTACTGCCTTACCAACTCAAAATTATAAGACACTTTAAGTAAATTAACATTTAATAATATTGTAGATAATGAACTTATTTTTGGGAAGCGGATTAATAGTTCTTCAAAAAAAGGTCTAAAAGATTTGTCTGCTTAGTACACAGACATAGAATTGAGAATTGATGTTATTACCTTATTCGATTTATTAGCCTTTTTTACAAAATGTTTGTCCTTACTCCTTAAATATCGCAGGTTTCAATAAAAGGAATAATATATAGAACAGACCAATCCAGAAAGAAAAATGCGTGCTTTTCACCAAAAAAACTAGATATCTCAAAATCACGCCAAGGACATAGTTGTAATACTATTTGAAGATTTTTTAGAAAATATTTTCATCTGGGAATATCATCAAACATGTCATAAAATTAGAGAAGCGTTAAAAGATTAAAATATCCGTACCAAAAACCCTCATTACACACTTGGCAGTGAATTTGTTAACGTTCTTCGCCACACAGTATGTTTAATTTTCGCTCACGTATTTGTATCAAGAGACTACCCAATGCACGTCTACGTAAGTATGTAAGAATTTTTTATTTTTAAATAAATGGTGTTTAATTACACATTGACGTTTTTATGATATTGGATTTTCAATGGTTGTTATAAACTCATCCTACACTTTTGAAAAAACGTGTTCATTAAATTACCGAGAATTAGTATTGTAATGTATAGTATCGCAAATTCCTTACGGGAACATAAATTTTAATTGAATATTTTTAATGCGTTTAATCAATTGGAATTTCCTAGAAATAAAATTGCATATAATTTGAGGCATTAAAATGTGACATGAACATAAATTTCGGAAGATAAAATAATGATATATTTAAAAAAATATATATATTCATTATGACTGCGATTATTGGACTGAAGAGTGTGGATAATTAAGAGTGAAGTGTTCCAGCCACTGTGTGTCAGTACGAAGAGTAACGCTGAAACAGCCAGCCGAATGTGTGGTGAGAGTGAAAATGAATTTATATTATAATGAGTTATATTTGTCTGATCCTCAAAGAAACACACGTTAATCGTGTATCGTGGTTAGAAATGGCCTTTACGCAAATAATAATAATAATAATAATAATAATAATAATAATAATAATATATTGATCTAGATATTATTATTATGTATTAGTTTAAAAGTTGCCATATTTTCTTTGTTTGAAAAACATAATAAAATGTAATGGTTCTAGACCCACTGGAATTTCATCGTTTTGTTTATTGAACAAGGCGGACTACCGTAGAGCAAGCGTTAGGTTGACCTTAATGGAGGCCGATGGAAGTATTCTCTGCGGGGGCGAATCGCGAACTGGCCATCGCAGCTCCCCTGCGGAGCGGCTTCGCCTTTTCTCCCCGCGGTGCGTCCAGTGCCCCCAAGCGCGCGGGGCGGCGATGTGTCCTCCCCCGCCGGGAGCGGGGGCGTGGGGGGTGGGGGCGTGGAGCGCTGCCTCGCCCCTCGAGAGCCCCTGATGTCCGGGCCCGGGGGCGGTATCAGGGCGCCTGAGCTGGGACGTAGCACTAGCGGTTGGCCTGCCCCGCTCCGCCCCGCTCCGCCCCGCTCCGCCCCGCTCCGCCCCGCCCCGCTCCGCCCCGCTCCGCGCCGCTCCTCCACCCATTGTCGCCACACCGTCTCCACTCCTGCTTGCCGCATCATCTCTAATCCTCACCACACCGTCTCTACTCCTGTTGCCCTACCATTCCGACTCCTTGCCATGACGTCTCCACCCTTCTGTACCCCTCGTTCTCCACTTCTCCCCGACTCATCTCCTTTCCTCCCTGCCCCACCATCTCCACCCAAAGTGCCTCCGCCCCGCCTCGCCCCGCCCCGCCCTGCCCCGCCCCGTGCAGCCACGTCTTACCCCCAAATCGCCGTAATCCACCCCACCTCTCCCCGCGCTGTTCCACATGACCTCGCACCTCGTCCGCTCCCACTCCGCTTCACCCGTTCCCGTTGTATCCCGCTCCTCACAACCCCGTCTCCCCGCACATCTCCGCCCCGCCCTGCCTGTCCCACTCCACTCCTCTTAGCTCCCCTGCTCCACTCCTTTCCATCCTGGTCACGCCTGCTCAGCCCGCTCCGCCTCCCCAAACTCCTGCCAGCTCCATCCCGCTTCGCCTTGATCAGACCCGCTCCTCCTCCTCCTCCTCCTCGCCCAGGCCCAGTTTTACCCCCACCCGACCCGCTCGATCTTGCTTCGCCATACTCCGTGCCTCTTCGTCCCCTGCTCTGCTCCGCTCCTCGCCCCCCCCCTCCCGCCTCCAGCTCTCCGCTGCGTTCGTCATTTTCAGTCAAGCGCCGGCAAGGCAAACACAACGGACGGCCAGCGGTGCGTGGGTGTGGCGCGGCGGCGGGGGGATGCGAGGACGGTGCGAGGGGGGAGGCGGGCGCGAGGGCGGCTCCCCGCCCCATCGTGGCGCGTGCCTGGGCGACGGTGTCGCGATTGTTTGCCGCTACTAAGTCCTGCGCTGGCGGCGCGTATAGTTGTCAATCGGGAGATTGGTTTGGTCGTTCATCTCTCGGCCGGGGCCGCGGCGCGCCGTCAGCTCGTCGATGCGTTGACTCGGCGGCGGGGGCGGCGGGGGCGGCGGGGGCGGCGGGGGCGGCGGGGGCGACGGAGTGGGATGGCGCCGGGCGGCAAACGCGCTGCGCCGTCTGCAAATGTTAACACGTTGAAAATGAACGCGGCGCCGCCGACACATGGGGCGTCGGGTTTGCCCGCAGCTCATCGGACGCTGCAGTTCGTCGTAAAACGCGCTTGTGGGCGCCGGGCGCATCTTTCATGTGGGAATTAGAGCGTGCGCTCAAGTTCTGAGGTCACGCGGGTGCTTGTTGCAGTGCCACGTGTGTAATGGTGTGGTTAATTGTAGCCAACTCTTTCTTTAATGGATGTAGTGTATGTACGAAGGTGTATTGCAGTGGTGTTCATATGGTGATGTCTATTGGATTCTCTTTTGCAGCTTTTCTTTCCTCTAAATGATTTTCATTTAAATTTTGTCAGTACATTACATTTAGATATCCATGATTTCAACGAGTTGATTTCGTGCTCTTTTTTCGTCAGGACGATAGTGGCTAGTAGCTTATTAGTTTGGAATCCCAGACTTTCATTCTATGCAGAGTCCGTAATGTGGGATGTCCGTAACCTTTTTGGTTTCTACATTATCTATTTTGTGCTGCTCTTGTTTCTTTATTTCTTGTTTCTGCCATGCAGCAGTGTTTTCTTCAGGGGATTCATTCTCCCATATCGAGATTTCTGTGGAGTAGCGACCTTCACACTTGCCTTCCAAGCTCGAATTCGGCCGTGCAAACAGTATGCATGGCATAAAAGCCTGTTGGTGGCTGGTGTGTTTCATGGTTTGTAATGGAATTTTATTTAACATGGAATTTCCATTGCTGCTTATGACATCACCATAGGCATTTCTTACGTCATCGGTTTTTCGATCAGCCGTTTTCTCAAAAATAATATGCTTAATCAAATGCACTCGCTAAAATTGTATTACTTTCGAGGATAAAAACTGCACCGAAAATTGGTTTGTTAAAGCATTGTGGATGTGATTTTTTTAAATAGTTACTAATGTAATATAACAATTTTGAAGCAAATATAGCTACTGCTCGTTTATATTTTTAAGTCCAACGTATAGAAAACCCAGAAATATTTTTTCTACATTTTCTCAAATTAGGAATTAAAAATATCTTCGTACTGAAAATGTATTAAAAATATATGATTGTTAGGCAGTTAGTATAATGAATTAGTTCAAAAATCTTCACGAATAAATTGAACAGGGAAGGCAAAACAGTTCTCATTCTTCATTGTTTAATACAGAGTTTACATATTTAATTTCGGAGTATTTAATACAACAAATTCCAAGTTAAGAACTTTTGAATTGAATCGTGGAACACTTGTTAATATTACTACAGAGGTCTTTGAACTTTTGGTTCTTCCTACAAGAGAGTTACAGACATAACTATTTTGTGTGTGATAAAGCCAGGAAATTAAGTCAATTAGTTGTTTAATTACTAATCTCTTACTTTCGTGCAACTACTTCGTAGAAAGGGAAACTTATGTAACGCTGCTGGAAACATACATTTTTTCCATAGAAGATCATGTTTTGTTAAACATTTCGGCCATGATCTTTTGGGTCGTTGTGTAGAGCAGAAATGTCAAGGTAATTGCTACCAATAAGGCCCAGTGACATGTGTGACATCGAAATCTCCCTTCCAGTCAGTTGACCGTCTTCCCACAAGAGAACAGTAGTCTCTTCTAGTAGTCTAGATCCCTAACTTGGGAGAATCTATTAATCGAGGATTAACATAATCCAGTACGGTAAGTTCGTTGATTCACTTTTGTACTTTACGTATTTTCTGCACAAATTCTTTTTTTTGTATGATCGAAATAGATAATTTGCTCCTGAACATTTCCTTTCCGGATGCAATTGCGCTGACAAACTCTGTACCTACCACGGTGGCACGAGTTGTTACTACCACTAGTAGGCAATATCATTAGACTATACTAGAGGAAACGTTGTCCCATTTTTTGCTCCTTAACGTACGGAACTGTTGCTGTGTTTTAACGGGTGAAAGACGTTTTCATGTTTTCATGTTTTAAACATCTGTCGTGGATTCCGATTCGGTGCGCGTATCGTACATTCCCGAGTGATTGAGAGCAGCAGAGTGCCTCTTCGAATTAAACTTTTTAACGTTATTAAAAATTGTATGCCAACCCAAACAGATCTGTTTGCCTCTCAGTTCGGTAAAAAAGAAATCTTCCTCTTGTTGGAATTGAAATATTACCAGTATGTATTACCAGTCTGCACTACCAGACTGTATTACCAGAGTGTATATCACTAGACTATCACTGTGATTCAAGATAAATCACTATTATGACTCATTTGAAAAAGATTTTGACAGGGGAGAGAGAGGTATAGAAGCATGATAAATGGATTCTTAAAGGAAGGAAAAAGTATCGGATAGCGGATTAAGCATGTTGTTATTGAAAAGAAAAGAAAAATGAAATGGTAGTAAATAGAATTGGGTATATAGAGTGGGGAGAATGAATAAATGAAGTAGGATACCAATTGTTATATATAGGTTAGTAAGTATGGTGAGGGAAGGAGAATCAACTGTAAATATGTGTTATTACGATGAAGTAATTGTTATAACTAATGGTGGATAAAATTATGATAAGGAAAAGTACTCAACTGTATTGCCGAGAGGGAGTTTGATTGTGAAGAAATCTCTATACATACACTAGACTGTGACTTTGAGAATATTTGTACCTAGTCTACCAATGTGAAAAACCGTTCCCACCTGTCGCTTGGCCATGGACTGGAGCTCTTTCCCCCGATGACGCAATCTGAGCCCTGATTCGCCCATGGGCTAAAAATATGACCATCAGCCAAGGACCGACTATTATCATCTGATGAGACTCGCGACTCTTAAAACCTTTAGTATTATATGAATCTTTCTTTGGATTCGTTTCCATATGTGACGTATTTTTGAATGGGTGTAAAGAAATAAACTGAAAGGAACATTGCTCAAACTGAATGCACTTCAGTACAAGACAATTCGAACCGTAACTTCGTTATCGACACCTGAAAGTTAGTATTATTCAAATTTTCTTTCTAAATTGAACTGTAAATACAAAGGTTATGGAAATGAACACTTATATCATGATTTAAAACAAAATACCTGTGTTAGTACTAAAATTTCCAAGAATGAATATTAAAAGGCTCTAGTAAAATCCCAATCGTTGGATCCAGGTTTCAGATTTAATGAAAGAGTAAACCCCCATTGACGTTTCACAAGATAATATTGCTTTAAATTATGATCGGTCGATTCATATTGCTTTCTACCCGCTGACGCTCACCACTTTCCGGAAAAAGGTGTTTTCCAGCAACATCAACTCCAGTTCTTTTTAAAGCAGTTGTTGAGTCAGAATAATGCGGAGTTGCGGTGGAAATACGCGATCGACCGGAACTTTAATTTCTAATTTCGATTTCTATCGTTCCATCACTTTCTTCTCATCTGCCTCCTTCTCCCACACCACCCAGGTTCTCCATCATGCAGGCACAATTAATTAACTAATATTACATATTCTTTCAAGATAGAAATGAACACGCATGAGGCAGCGTAGGTCCGTTTTATCTAAAGAAACTTGATCGTAATCTACACTCAGCTCATTCGCTTCGCTTCACTTCCTTAAGTATTTCTACAGAGCGAAGAGAAATACTTAAGGAACTTTAATACTTTCCGCCCCCGCAGAAGACAACGTGCGCAGATCGCAACGCCTTCCACGCTCGTCACTTACAGTTTATACTGTCTTTGGCTAAATGAATCAAAATAAGAAATGAAATCAAATTAAAAACAATAAATCGAACTTTCCGATGTGAAAGGGCAAAGAAATCTCGAGCGATAGAGGTAATCAAAACTGCGAATCGCCAATTACTCAATTGCCATACACTACAGCAATACCGACGTCAAACGTTAACGATTGACACTCTCTGCATTACAGCAACTAACGTAAAACATTCTTAGTATTTTGTAATTTGAAAGAATTAAATTTAACTACGAACATATCTTAACAATTTCGTGGCTAGATCCACATATTTTTTCCTGAAGTGAATAAGTAGTTAGTAGCAGCGGTACGACACAAGATACCCGGAGGGTTGGCCGAGGTGTAGGAAATACAGGGAAGGCAGAGCTTGATCTTCGAATGTCGACTTCTCCTTTCTGTCGTCTTTCTCTGCCCTCGCTGCGGCAGATCCAGCCACCTTGGGTTTTCCTCGCAAGCAGC
Organism: Gryllus longicercus; assembly: GCA_038098605.1. NCBI lineage: Eukaryota > Metazoa > Arthropoda > Insecta > Orthoptera > Gryllidae > Gryllus > Gryllus longicercus. The sequence goes on from JAZDUA010001497.1 coordinate 25,361, forward strand.
CTCTGTCCGTTTCCGCTGCCCCCGGCGTCCCCTCGTCCCCGCCGCCAACCCCGCTCCGCCGACCACTTCCCCCTCCCCGCCTGTAACCTCACAATCCCTCCGCGCCACCCACGTCCCTCTCGTCCTCTTCGACTCCTCCACCGCCCACGCCGCCCCCCTTAAACCCGCAACCTCCGCCACTCACGCCCACCACGTCGCCCACGCCACCCCGACGCCCTTTGCCATCCCGCCTCATCTCCCACCTCCCCGCCTCTCCTTCCATGCCCCGCCGCCCCGCCCTGCCGCACCCGCCCTGCCGCCCTGGCCCCGCCGCACTGCCCCCGCCGCCGCGCCCCTCCTCCCCGCCCCACCGCCCCGGCCCCGCCTCCCCCGCCCCGCCGCCCCCGCCCCGCCGCCCCCGCCACGCCGCCCCCGCCCCGCCGCCCCCGCCCCGCCGCCCCCGCCACGCCGCCCCCGCCACGCCCACCTCGCCACGCCGCCCCCGCCACGCCGCCCCCGTTACCTGCTGCTCCCCTACCCCATCCCCCACCTCCCCGTCCCACCTCCCACACCCTGCCGCTCACGCCCTGCCGCCCCCGTCGCCCACCACCTACGCCGCCCTTTTCCCCCGAAACCTCCGCTATCGCGCCCACCTCGCCGCCCCCGTTACCCTCTGTCACCCCGCCTCCATCCCCCACCCCGTCCCCACCTTCCCACCCCACATCTCACGCCCCGCCGCCGCCCCACCGCATCCGCCGCCCCACCGCATCCGCCACCCCGCCGCCCCCGCCGCCCCCGCCTCTCCCGACCGACACCGGCGTCGTCCGTGCGCCCCGTCCCCCTCAGCTTCTTCGCAGACGTCGCGTCGCCGCGGTTCTTCTTTTATTTTCGCGTGGGTGGGGAAATCCTCCTTTGTTTCGCGAAGGATAGACATCGTTATTGTGAAAGTAATATCTCGCGCCATTGTGTTGGGCGTTTGAGAATACAACACCTTTTGATATTTGTGGACTGTTCTTTAAAATCGTGTTACGATTTGAAAAAGCAATCCGCGAATATCAAAAGATTTTCCGGTAGGTCCCACGATTGTAATTGCTACAAAACAAGAATATTGACCTCTCCTAAATATATCTCTTCATCCGTTGCTGATGTAAGAAGGAAAGTATTTTCGACGTTAAGAATTTCTTGTTGCGTGAAGCCACTACAGGCAAGCGGAGTGATATTTCTACTTTCACGAAGAGATCTAAATGTCCAACTGTTGGAATAGTATCGCCAATGTTATTTGCATTTCAACTCCTTTTCTATCTCTTCCCTTTTAGCACACACTGGAATGTGATCAATACTGCAATAAACAGTGCTGTTGAATGTTCTAATTTCATTTTGTAATTACTTCATATTACTTCATAAGAGGTATAAACGATAGTTTTTTAGTTTGGAAAAATAGGGCGTATATGTGGTTCAGATGAGTAAGATTCCAGCCTTACAGTATGTCGGCAGAAAATATGTACATTTGTAACTGTAAATTCGTTGTGCATATCCGAGATCGTATTGGAAATTAATATGTCTATATGAAAACATTTATGTTCACGTTGTTTCTCAACAATAGATTATTATGAAATAAAATTTGTATTGACGACTTCGTTAATTGTGAATGCTTTGACCATTTCTTCTCAAAATTCAGGCCCGAACAAAAGGGACAGCGTGCTATATTTGTACTTCTGGTTCTCAAATTCAAATTCTGATCGAATCCCATGCAGAATTTGGGGTGTATAAAAGGAGTTTGCATCACGATTTTGGGGTGTTCTTCAGTTTTCCGAGTCTCTTATTTCATACGAACATCGCTACTTTATAGTCAGACTAACGAATTTACTAAAATGGAAGTTTTAAGTTCTTACAATACATTTGTAGGTTTGTACATAAGTCTATATTAGCTTACCTAGGAATATATTTTCTGTTTCTAAAATGCATGAAAAAATAATGGTTCTGGAAGTGATTGTAAGAAAAATAATTGAAAAATAGTTACTCAGTGTAACCCTAAGTTACCGCGTTGCAGTACAATGTTTCATATCTATATAGTGGAAAACATCCCTTGTTGGTGCAAAAAACAATAGATAGAGATTAAAAATAAGAATATTCTGTATTAGTAAGAAGGAAGAAGTCCAACCAAAATAATTAACATCAAAAAGTACGAGTTCACACATTGTATGTCCTATCACTTCCCATTCGGCGCGAAGACAGCATTTTAAAATGACATCAACCAAAAATATACTCAAGATGGCCGTCTAGAGGCACCAATAGTCCATAGGTATACGTACAAGAAACCCCATAATTTTTATTTATACTATTCAACAATGTCTCACTGGACCTGTTTGGTGAATTTATAATAAACACAAAATATATATTTTATATCTTATCGAGAATTTGCTTTCCAAAAGTCTATCATTCTGAAAAAAAAAAGGTTTGATTTGAAAGTGCAGAAAACATGGTTGTGAAGTTTCCAACAGTTATTTTCCGTTTAGCCTAAATCGACGATCTCGAATCTGTGAAGGAAGTGCGGTGATAAATAATGTTACAAGGTACACAATATTATGTATTATTAAGGTTCAAACTACTATGTATTACTAACTAGGACAAAGTTTGATCAAAATTTGTATCTCCAAAATGTAGAAGTTCGCGTACTTAACATGTACTCGCGTCCACATCAGATTCGGAACAAAGACGCTGAAGCGCACATAAATTCGCAAGAAGCGCGGGTACATGCCGGCGACCATTGTGAGCGAAAGAACAATAAGCGGGGCGGGGGCGCAGGGGGTGGGGTGGAGGCCGCGAATGGCCGCCAGGTGTGCGAGTGCCGCGCCAGCGACTAGCACTAGCAGCGCGATCGCTATCACGCTTCGGGCGGGAACGCCGCTATAAAGAAGCTCCAGGAAGTAAGCCGTAGCGCCGGGCACCGCACCGCCCTGGTCCGCGATGCTGCGCGCAATCGTGGCCGACGACGCCTTGAAGGTGAAGACCCGGAGGGCGCCATGCCGAGAGGAAAAGAGAGAGCGAGAGAGAGAGCGAGAGAGAAGCGAGAGAGAGAGAGCGAGAGAGAAGCGAGAGAGAGCGAGAGAGAAGCGAGACAGAGCGAGGGAGAGAGCGAGGGAGAGAGCGAGGGAGAGAGCGAGGGAGAGAGCGAGGGAGAGAGCGAGGGAGAGAGCGAGGGAGAGAGCGAGGGAGAGAGCGAGGGAGAGAGCGAGGGAGAGAGCGAGGGAGAGAGCGAGGGAGAGAGCGAGGGAGAGAGCGAGGGAGAGAGCGAGGGAGAGAGCGAGGGAGAGAGCGAGAGCGAGAGAGAGCGAGAGCGAGGGAGAGAGCGAGAGCGAGGGAGAGAGCGAGGGAGAGAGCGAGAGCGAGGGAGAGAGCGAGAGCGAGAGACAGCGAGAGCGAGAGACAGCGAGAGCGAGAGACAGCGAGAGCGAGAGACAGCGAGAGCGAGAGACAGCGAGAGCGAGAGACAGCGAGAGAGAGCGAGAGAGAGCGAGAGAGAGAGAACGAGAGAGCGAGAGAGCGAGAGAGAGAGAGCGAGAGAGAGCGAGAGAGAGAGCGAGAGAGAGAGAGAGTGAGAGAGAGCGAGAGAGAGAGAGCGAGAGAGAGAGCGAGAGAGAGAGCGAGAGAGAGAGCGAGAGAGAGAGCGAGAGAGAGAGCGAGAGAGAGAGCGAGAGAGAGAGAGAGAGAGAGCGAGAGAGAGAGCGAGAGAGAGAGCGAGAGAGAGCGAGAGAGAGAGCGAGAGCGAGAGCGAGAGAGCGAGAGCGAGAGCGAGAGAGCGAGAGCGAGAGAGCGAGAGCGAGAGAGCGAGAGCGAGAGAGCGAGAGCGAGAGAGCGAGAGAGAGAGAGCGAGAGAGCGAGAGCGAGAGAGAGAGAGCGAGAGAGAGAGAGAGCGAGAGAGAGAGAGCGAGAGAGAGAGAGCGAGAGAGCGAGAGCGAGAGAGAGAGAGCGAGAGAGAGAGCGAGAGAGAGAGCGAGAGAGAGAGAGCGAGAGAGAGAGAGCGAGAGAGAGAGAGCGAGAGAGAGCGAGAGAGAGAGCGAGGGAGAGAGCGAGAGGGGGGAGGAGGAGCGAGGGTCGTGCGGCGTTGACTCGTTGGCGCAGCTTCTCGCTTGGCCGGCTCCTCACACACGCTCCCCACGTCCCCGCCCTCCTCCGGGTCCCGTGGGTCGATCCACCGATCTCGCATCTCGCGCCCCGCCCCCTCCCGGCCCAACCGTTCGCCCAAAACCTCCTCCGCCCTCCGCTTCCGCCTCCGCCGCCGCCGCCGCCACGGAGCAGCGGAGCACTCGGGAGCGTCGCTCTCGCCAAGGACAACCCGGCACTTGAGCGCCGCTCGAGCTGCTCGGATGAGGCAATGACGATCGCCAAGGTGGCAGGCGGCGAGGCTCCTAACGCGGTGGCGGTGGCGGTGGCGGTGGCGGCAGCGGCGAAGGCGGCGGTGCACGGTGAGTCTCACCACTCAACGGGACGGGCCGCTTTTCTCTTTTAGGGCCGTTTAATTAGACATACACGTGCGCCCAATGTTCGGCTCCTCCTCGTTACGCCGTTCAGATCAAACTGTAACTAAGTTGAAACGCTTTCGCGCGTAATAGACCAATACATTCATTGCTTTAATAACTCCCCTTGGCGCGGCGCCATCCCGCCTACGCGTCGCATACGGCGGAGCGCCGATGCGGAGGCGGGGTGGGGGCGGGGAGCGGGGAGCGGGGAGCCGGGCGCCGACGAGGGCCGGCGTAATGCTCTTCTCCATTCAGGGTCGGATCCCATTAACAGGCGAATCGCGCGCCGCATTTATCGGCCGGCTGGGCGTTATGATCCGAGAGCTTTTTGGCGGCGGGAGCCGGTGACGGGCGGCCGTCGAGGGTCGCGGGACTGGCGACGGGGGTGGGGGTGGATGGTGATGCGGTGGGCGATGGAATGTTGAACGGCCGGCTGGTGGGCGGGGACGAGCAGCGTTTCAATAACCCACGGCACCTCTTCCTCCGCGTAGAGAACCTTCTGCGGCATTCACTCAACCTCCGTCGTCCCCTCGTCTGCATCCTGTTCTCAATCCTCTCCTCAGATCCTATCTACACTTATCCTTTTCACCCGTCCCCCTTCGTCCCCTTCTTGTCCGTCTCCATACTTGTATTCCCTCTTCGTCAGGCCTCCTCCAACCCTTCCTTCTCCACTCCTCCTCCTCCCCACCATGCCCTCCATCACCTCGACGAATTCCTTAACCTCTCCAAATTCTCTCCTTCTCGATCTCCTTTACATCCTCCATCCCCTTTTACTTCACCACCACTTCCACCCCTTTACTACCCTTCTCCATGCCAGCCCAACTCTCCACTTCTTTTCCGTTCATACCACCTACATCCCCTCGCCGTGTCCGCCTTCCCCTACTCCAACATTCTCTCCTCCTCTTCTTCCATTTCCTCTTTCTCCACTCAGTTGACGCATCGGCTCCTTGCTGGCTTCTCTGTCCCGTATATTCTTCTGGGCTCTGCCCCTCTTGGTGGATATTGCGCCCGTTACTTTCGCCCTCGTGTTTCCCATTGAGGCCGCCGCTTACCCCTCTCCACCATTAGCTTCCTTGGGGCTTTGTGCTTTCGCTTGCCTCATTTCTAATTTATATCTTTATATTCTTTGATCGTCTTCTTTGTCACATTCTCTGGAACAATTATTCTCTCCGTTTTTCTTTGTTCTCATTGTTATTCCGCTCGTGTGCGGCGTGACTTTCCTTCGATCCGTCTGTGTCGGCGATTTTCTTCTTCGCGGCGCTGCCGTGCCGTCGAGCGTCCGCCACCCTCGCGCTCCCGCCCCGCCCCCGCGTCCGCCTCCGCCTTCGCGCCTGCCGACGCCCCCGCCCCGGCCCCGGCCCGCGCCCGTTGCCTTCGCCGCGGCCGCCGCCTCCGCCCTCGCGTCCCCGGCTTCATCTGTCAAATGCCACCTCGTCTCGCCCGCGGCTCGTCTTTCGCGTCGGCGCGGCTTCTGCCTCCGCCCCCGTCAGGGCAGCTCGCATTTTCTTGCGGCACCGGGGCCGACGCCGACGCCGACGCCAGCGTGAGCGGTGGCGTCAGCGGTGGCGGCGGCGGCGCGGGCGGCGGTTGCGGCGAGGTTCGTGGTGATGGGGGAGGGTAATGTGGCGGGGGCGTCGGCGAAACGTGCGGCTAGAACCGTGGTGGCAGCACGGCCCGTAGCGGGTCATGGGTTTGTAAAACCTCAAGAGGACCTAAGATCCTTGGGACGGCAGACGGCGTTGTGATGGTGGGGACCGTGGTGTCAGCGGGGGTAGTTGGCATCTAACCAATGCCTGCCCAATAGGGGGAGGTACCGGTAAAACTAAAATTCGGAAACTGGAAGTTCTGTAAAAGAAATTTTAAAATTTCCATGGTACATCAGAAATAAAAAAAGAAAATAAGTATCCGTAGGTTCTCTAAAAAGGTGGATTCTTTCACTTTCTTTCCGTTTGTACTCTTCTTTTCCATTTTGTCCAGCCTCTCGTACCCTTCCTGTGTATCCTTGGTTGTTTCTATTTTATCTCAAACATTGCACATATTTGTTGTAATGTAAAAGTACCCTGAAGTATATGTAATGTAAAACCCTTGAAAGACATAACTTTGTCGAATTAGGATAATAAAAACATCTTACAGATTAGAGGGGTCGTGGGACCGGTGGGGACCGTGACGGTGCTGGGGGCCCAACTGGTTGCGTATAAGCTCGTAGTCTAGGGGGCGTTGGGCAGCGGTTTTTGTGCTGGGAGCGAGAGCGGGACTGGGAGGGTTGGGGTCCTGCGACGACGGGGCCGAGGAGGCCGGATGAGCTTACGTAATACTGAAGATGTGGCAGTGAGAGGAAAAGAGGGGAGTGGATCATGCTAGTAGCGTGAGGAAAGAGATTCATGGAGCCGGGAGGTCATACGTGGCCGCGGAGGCGGGATGTGCGTAGGCTACCGTGGGGGCACGGGAGACTGAGTGGGGAGCGCAGATGACAAGTCGTGAGCGGGGGGCTGCAGGCCGCGTCTGCGAAGAAGAGAACCGTAGATTAATTATTCCAGGTGCGTCAACTGTCATTATTCCCGTAATTGACGTTCTTGCTTGTAGTATATTACCCATCAGATCAGTCGGACGCTAGAATTCTCCTCCAGACAGCGGCTGAATACGACCTAATCGACCAGCAAGTGCCGGAAATCCTGCTACGGTCGGAACTCGAAACCTAGAACGTCCGGTCAGAGGCTGCGCAGTGACAGCAGCTGCCGCCGCCCACGCAAGCCGGTTTTCGTCGCGGGGGTGACGAGGTCGGGTCGCGGCGTGAACTTTGCGCGCGGCGGGGGGCGCGAGGGCAGAGGCAGGAATCCGCGCGTGGGCGGCCGCCGGGAGGGCGAGCGGCGTCGGAACGATGAAAACAAGCGGCGCGCGCGCGCGAACGCCCACGGCCACCCCCGTGCGGTCCTCGCTCGCGCGCGCGCCGCGGCACTCGCGGTGGCGCCGCGCTTTTGTCCCGCAGGCGCTTTTGTTCGACGCGGCCGGCGGCCGGGATGTTGAGGCGCGACGCCCGCCCTTTCCGCAGCGTTTTCCACGCCGGCCCGCCCACGCCGCGGCTCGCCACTTCCCGCCCACTGCCTCTCACTTCGATGCGAATCAACTTCGCGTGAAAGAGAAGCTATATTTGTATCCCGTATATATTAATTATGGCCTTGTGCAAATTCTTATATCATTTTAGGCTTTATCGGCTTTCGGCACATCTCCTCAGATTTGTTTTCATAATCTACGCAGTAAGAGGATTGACAAGTGTTTTTCTGCTTCTCGTTTCTTATTTTTTCCTCTAAAAATTAATTATGTTTTGCAGAAGTTTTGATACTTTTCAACTAAATACGTATATTTTTCATCGCTCTACTGGTGACTATTTTGGTAAGGATTTTACCATTTTGGTGCGGATGTAATCACAAGAAAGGTGTTAGCAAATCTTCGCACCCGCATTACATCCATTTCGTCTTTTCTCTGGTTTCAATGTGCAATTGGTGATAAGAAATATAAAAACGAGAGAATTACGATAAAATGTGGAGAAACATTTACAAAAGGAAAAGAACATAACTTATAAAACCTCTTTACAATGCTGGCTACTCTTTCCTCTCAAGTAATGTAGGCTCTTGTTTATATAGCTACCTCAGCGCACAATCTCTTCAGCCCCGTATCTCACTTTATGTTGTCGCATTCTCTCTTTACCCATTTTTCCACCTCTATAGTGCACGATTTGTTCCTCGTGTACCTGTTTGCACTCACACGTCATGCTTGTCCATCCATGTAAACAGAGCCGTTCCCAATCGCCGTTCGGATCTGCTCCTGTCCGCTTGTGCATACCAGGTCTGGCCCCGTGATCTCGAGGGCGAGGAGGGTGAAACGTCCCTTCGTTGTCCCTGCCAGCAATCCACCTCTCCGCCCCGCCCCTTCCCCGTGCAGCCCCTCCCCGCCCGCGCGCACTCGGCCGCCCGCCGCGCCCAAATATAGCGCCGGGGCCCGCTCAAGGGCGCTCGTGTAGCGCTTTGTGGGCCCGTTTTAATTAATACTCTGTAATTTGGGCGCGGGACCGTCACTCGGCAGCGCCATGAGGGTGAGCGGGCGACGGCGGTTGCTGGCGACGACGCCGAGTGGCGATGGGGGCGGCGCGTGGGTGGCGGCGCGGCGGTGACGGTAGCGGTGATGGTGGTGAGATGGTGATGGCAGCTGGTAGACTGTGTAAGTGACTGTTGGAAGGTAGTAGAGGTAGGCGGCAGGTTGTGGTGGGTGACAGCAGGCAACGGTTAACGACTGTGGGCGGGTAGAGGAGACAGTAGGTGGTGGCGGGCGGTGTGCCGTGGCTGGAGGCAGTGATCGGTTGTAGACGTTGGTGGACGGTGGACAGTAGTGGCGGTTGGCAGGAAAGAACGGAGGCAGACGTTGGCAGGGAGCGGAGGCAGTGAGCAGTGAGTGGGAGTCAGGGGTAGGCAGTAGCGGACCCGGGTGGGCGGAAGCGCAACGTTGGGGAGTCCGGCGAGCGGCGTTCGTCTGGCTGGGTCGACGCCGGCGGCTGGCGGCAACGCCGGTGCAGAGAGCTACCTCGCTCGCTTACCCTCTCCGGGCGACACGGGGCTCCGACCAGAGCTTTCCGCCGCCGTCCCCGCCGCCCTCTCCACCGCCCTCTCCGCCGCCCTCACCGCTGCCCTCACCGCCGCCCTCGCCGCCGCCCTCTCCGCCGCCCTCACCGCTGCCCTCACCGCCGCCCTCGCCGCCGCCCTCGCCGCCGCCCTCGCCGCCGCCCTCGCCGCCGCCCTCGCCGCCGCCCTCGCCGCCGCCCTCGCCGCCGCCCTCGCCGCCGCCCTCGCCGCCGCCCTCGCCGCCGCCCTCGCCGCCGCCCTCGCCGCCGCCCTCGCCGCCGCCCTCGCCGGGCAGGATTGCTGGATTTTCCCGGAACGTAGGTAATCCGAGCCCTATTCCATTTCGCTTCGCCGAGAAGCGACGCCCTGCCATCCAAGAAATGATTAGCCTCGGTCGCGGGTTTGTATCCGACTGAGGCGAGTGGGTGTGAACTCCACGACGCGGAGAAATTAAATCCTGCGGCGGTGCTCACTTCTGATGTGATTCTATATTTGTTCGATGGGAGTGGCGCGTAGAATCCAATACAAGTAGTTGAGGCTGCCGGCTGCTCGGCGAGCGCGCTGATCCCAGCAACACAATCACGCCCACCGCCTCCACGAAGCCGCTCTGTTGGTTTTTCTGCACTAAGATGGCAGAAATGCGGCAGAAACTTGGAAGACGTAAAAAATGAGATTTGCAGCGCACTTTCGAAAAACGTGATATAATTACATTTTCACTATTGTAAATACAGTCGAATCCCCTTCTCTGCCACTTTTTTAACATGACTTTCCGACGGAGTTTTTGGGAACAGAATTATTTCCAACACCAATGTAATTTGGCTCTCTTGAGGACAACCATCTCTAATCCCTACAAGATAAGTTTTAAATCGCTCTTAAAATAGCATCTCTTTTTAAGATGACCACTTCGGGACGTAAAAAATAAATTTAATTTTTGGAAACGCATTCGTCTATATCAGGCCTCTCCAACTGGCCCTAGAAGAGCGCAAGCGGTAGCGGCGCCTCGCGTGTGGGCTCGGGGCTGAGAGATGAGTCACGGCGGGAAGATGAGGCGCAGTTGGGGACCAAAAAGCGAGAGCAGTCAAGTGAAATTCAAAACGTTTTTGATCGTGCGACGCGTACCCGTTGCCATTTTCCGAGGCAGAGGTGCCTGTGAATTGGGCTCGAAAAACGCGTTGGTATTTCTTAGTATTATTTGTTCAATTATACAAAGTTATATATCAATTTACGTGTTAACAAAAACAAATTTGATAATCTTCTGCGGTATGAGAAAAGGGTCTAGGCGACTAAGAAAATAAAAAAACGAAGTGACGTTAAGTGTTTGAACAAAGATTTTGATCTATAATAAATTTATTTATTTATTTATTTATTTAATAGGTAATTATTACAAACAATTTGGCTTACTTGATTCTATGTGGCTAGGCCGAAGGCCTTTAAGCCATTACAATACCTACATCCTTTCGCGTTCTAATCTTTCGAATTCTGGTATTCACCCCAAATGGTCTCTCCATCGCATCAAAGCCGCGGAAAAGAGACCATAAGGTACGGCTCAGGAAAAAACCCCTGAAGGGGGAAAAACCTGCCGTCAGAAGCCGAGTACATTCTAATCTAACCGACGTTTATTTTAACTATTTATTTTCTGGCGCGGGCGTCCCGCCGTCTCCTTCAGTGCTTGGCCTCCTCAGCACCTGAAATCAAACAGCGCCACAGAAGATCGTCCGCACCAGCGCCACTGCCCTTATATTTTCGATCCCCCCTTACCTTACCCCTTACCTATAATAAATTTACAATTGGTGTCGAGGTGGACGTTCTTTGATTGATTAGTGAGTTCCGGCGTGTCAACTATTAACGTCATCAGTCCCGCGAGCGTAGTACATGTTTCTTTTTATCGCGCGAAGTGGCGGTGACCTTCTGCCGGTGGCTGGCGAGATTCCCTGCCGCCGATACATCAGCTTGAGGGCATTTTCCCCAACCAAGTATCTCCCATCAGCGTGGTACCGCCTCAGCCGAGAAAAGCTCAAAACGTCCGCTTTGTGTCCCGTCATGTGTGGTAGTGTAGGACATGTGAGTGTAAGTCATTGGCGTGAGGACAAGGTAGCGGAAGGAAAAATCGCGCGTCGACTGCGTCCCGTTTGTTAGAGTACTGTTCCGGCATTTGCCTGGTATTGATCGGAGAAACTGCGGACAACAACCTATCAGAGTAGTCGGCCAAGAGAGTTCCCCTCCGCTGGCGGGTGAATTTAACCTAGCTATCTAGCTAGTGTCAAATATTCTGCCAACGGCGGGACTCGAACTCAAGGACCTCCCGGTCAGAAGCACTACAGTGACAGTTAATGCCCTGAGCCAACTTTGCCGGCCCGCGCTGGACTTGGAGAGTGGCGACGCCGTGTGAGGGCGGCTGCCGCGCCGGGCTTGCTCCCTTACGTGTTCAGAGGAGGAGAGAGACAGACAAACAGTGAGAGTGAGTGAGAGAGAGAGGTGGGAGGGAGAGCCCTCGTGGACAATGGGCATCGCGGCGCCTTGTGGCTGCGACGCAGCCGTTGGCGTGGCGGCGCCGATGCCTGACGCCCGACGCCCGGCGTCCGACGCCTCGATGCCTTTCGCTTGCGGCGGCGACCTGACGACGCGTGACCACACACAGTGGGCCCAACAGTGAATTCACACGGTACAAATTCCAAATTCAAACCCGTTCAGATAATATTAGCAATCAAGCAGACACTGGTTACATAAATACTTGTTAATGAAATCGGTATGTTGGACTTAAACGAGAAAATGTAATTTGAACAAAATAACAAATTTGTGGCGTGCTATATTAAATAGTAGTTTTTAGTTTATTTTATAAATAATATTAAATTGCTTAACATTATGAGACGTATAAACTCTAGAATACACTGAATGTTTGCAGTTATTTAATGGAAGCGTTATTGTGACTAGAAATATATCCACTAATGAACCATTAATGTCCTCAGTATTGAGAATTTCCAGCAAGCCAAAACATCATTACATCAGTATTTGGCTTGTGTATTAATGAAAAATGTGTATTGAATATTTACAAAAATATCAAACTTCATTAACCACAGTTTGAGACTTCGTGAAATTTAGTTCGCTTACTTACTACCTTTTTCTTTTCTTTCGTAATTTTTTTAAAAAAATTTTCTTCCCCTGCATCATTTTGCTTCGACTTTTGATACTGTCACCTACTACCAGATTGGATCCATGTTCTACTGAATTCGCGTAAAGACGAACAGGGCCTCTTATGAACAAAGGATTACTCCATGGCAACGCTCAACGCCCAACAAGGGTTTAAGAGTCGCGTTGCGTCTACGACGACGAAACAAATTAAAATATTTTTTTTAAAAATTCGAAAACTCACTACAGCATTGCATTGGACACGTGCACTCTAACTTCAATGTCGGCAGGGTGAGCTTAGAATAAACATGAATTATTCTACCGAACTCAGAATTTCAACATGGCGGGGAACCCCTTTGAAAGGTTTCCGATTTCATTCTTCGAAAACATTTCTGATGAAATGGGTCAGATAGGTTTCTGATCGTTTCTTTCACACATGAACCCCACATCAGTAATGCAATATAAATATGAAGTTCCTTTTAGAAATGTATATTCTATTAAGCACAGCTCTCAGTTAGCGGTTTTAAAGAGCTTACTTCCAAGGTTACTTATTTTCAAAACAGACAATTTTTCAGGAAGAGAAAGGGTTCAAATTAATTTCATAGTTCAGACAGAATTTAATTGTTTTCGTATACTGTTTAACTAAGACGAAAATCCATTTTTGCACGCAATATTTGGCAGCATGAGTATATTTACGTAAAATTAAAAAAAGAAAAAAAAAGAAAATAGATGTCTCTTTGGGAATAAAATTCCTAATTAGATGCTTTCTGCGAAATGTAATATTGGCCACTAAGCGTCGACTAAAATCCACCCCATCTATTCACTGAGGTTCAAAAGGTACTGAGAATGCTATGATAATAGAGTTTTGGGAAACAGAAAATGCTGATATTAATAAAACATTGGAACATAAGGGGAGAGGTCATTTGAAATGATCGCGCAGTCAGGCATTTCAATTTTGGCGTTGCGTTCACGAGAAGTGCTGATGGCAGGCCACTGTGCGACGAAGCGGACCGGGGCAGGGTGTCGCCACTGCGGCACAAGGTGGCACCGCCCACGCCCTCGCCCTCGCCCCCGCCCCCAGCACGCGATCCCCTCCCGCTCTCATTCTCCCCTCTGCCGTTGCAATGGAAGGGAGCCTCGAGCCCGGCAATTTATCACACGGCGCAAATGCACACACACACTCGCCAGACGTCCTTGAGCACTTACACCCGGATCATGCAACGCTAGAAAAATCTGACGCTAGAAACTTCAAACGGAAAGCCGTAAACTTAATTGTTGATCAGTTAGTTGCAAGGCATTGCATTTTATTATATTAGCATCTGGTTTTAAATTGGTCAATAAAGACCGTAGGTATATGAACGAAAAATAATAAACAATATTTTTCATCACAATTACATGTCTTTTTAATTCTACTAGTAGTAATGTCAGTTCGTCGATTAATGAATACATAGTATAAAACGTCAACCTGTTTCTGATAGAATTGTAATTTATTTTGTGTAGTGTGTTCACCTACCAAATACATCCTAATCTAAGGTCAGGTTCTATTGTTTTGTAAGACAGATGGTCGGTATTTTCTTCGTATGATTACAAAATGTTTGGCTTTACATTCAACCGAATATTTTTTCATTTATTTAACGTAAAATATAACCAGTATGACGAATAAAAGAAAAATGGAATCTCTGAACGTTTTCTACAACTTGGTAATTTTTACCCCGTGTCTTTTGTTATATTAAAGAATTCTAAAAAAAGAAGCAACCAGCATGTCAGCAACATTTAATAGCAGAACAATTTTGCTCCCATGTCATAGAAAGTGAAATAGAAAAATGAACGGACAGAGGAACTGCAGATGTAGACTCTTTATCTTTTTATCGTGCCTCACGTAAAGAAGACAACTCACTACTGAGAGAACATGGAGAACTATTGTTTTACGATACTGTTAACGAAATAACTAAATTCTTCACTAACATCCCACACGGCTCAAGGTGACGTACGCAGATAGAGAAGCTGCAACAATCACATCTGAACCATCATCAAACATAACATATTCTTAATCATTCATTACTCATTCATCACACATGATCACTTCTACCACCATCTAGGAGAAGAGACAGGATAAGTATGATTGAAATCTTCTTGCAAAAGGGAGGACGACTAAAAGAATGTCTTCATCATATAGACTTAATAGTTGAGTATGGCTATCATCATCATCATCATCATCATCATCGTCGTCGTCATCATCATGAATATACTATTGTAAAAATCACTCTTGTTAAGAATCTGTGATCAGCTCAATTGCAATTGTCAGAAAATAGGTTTGGTTTTTCCAATATACTATTCAAGCTTGCAAAAATCTTTTATGTACCATCGTTTATTAGAGAAAATAATTGCACTATCTTATTGAACAATATTGTTCAGAACATATTTCAGCTCGACAATTATCCAGATGTACTGCTTATTACTTCAATAGATATTTATGTTGTTTGAAATTTACTAGTAGCACTGGTGTCGCTTTAAACCTGAATATCCACCAAGAACGCGCTTAATTTACACCAATAGACCTGTACGAGAGTTATGTGTATTCCCACTTTCACTACTTCCCCTGAGTTCAACATGTGCTATACTTGAGAAATCCAACGCAGCTTCTGTTACTGGAACTAATGCTGAAATACCGGATAGAAACGTCACGTAAGGTTTTTTAATCCACTGTTATTTGACAGTACATTCTCATTTTTTATAGTTAATTTTTGGTTGAGTTAAATATTATACTTTCATTGTTCTATGTGTGAAAAAAACTAGAGCATATTGCACGAAACTAAAACAAATTACATTCTCTCATTTTTTTTCTTCTAAATCCTAAAAACGTGTTCAAGAATATGGTGTCATTTTTCCTCGCGCATCCTATTTTTTTTCCAATTTGTTAGGATTGTTGTTATTAATTCTGGACGGGTCCGCAATATTCGTCTCTTCGATATGCAATCTCCTATATTATTACTTTACATATGTCTCTTTCGAGTGCACTTACTAATTATTTTCTACTATTTAAACGTTTCCTGTGCTTTTTCTGCTTACTTATTGAAATATCAAATTCTCTAATGTACTTTATGTATCGTAAATGGATGTGTCGATCTCGTAAGGCAAGTTTTACGCCTCGGTGATATCGTGTATCTAAATACGTGCGTATGAAATTCGTTTTTCAATTATTTCTCTTTTGGTAACTCACTGGACCACGGGTGTAATTTTATTCCAATTAATGTTAATTACTTGAACGAGCTGCGAGATATTTACAGTTCGAAGACATCATTGTTTATGGGATTCCCAATCGTGGCATACGTAGCAATTTGTTTTCTCAGTTGATGTATGTATGACAGATTTCCCAATTGTTTGCGGTAAGTTTTTGAGTTTACATCGTCCACTTCAATATTTCAAACAGGTTCTTGTTGAATGTAATTTAGCATTTCCCACGAAAGAATATCGTGACAGTTGACACACGAAATTGAAAAAACATTAGTGGAACAATATATCACCAAACCATGTTCTGCACTTAAGTATATTTTCAATGTGATACTACTGCTTAATAACACATTTAGTAGTAATGGGAAAGTGATATGAAGATAATTAGCCATACCTACAACTGGCCCTCATGATTCAAACAAAGTTATCAAAAACAAACATAGTAGAGAATTGATAGCGATGGCATAGTTGAGGCAATGAAAATCGATCTAAAGTTCCTACATTAATTCCAGATGTGAAGTTTCTTCATAAACCTGTAATTTGTCACCATTTTAACTTCTACAATGCTTTTTGGGTACAATCTTTGTGTAGTTTTAAATAATTTTTGTTAAGTGAATAATGGTAATTGATAATATAAATAGATAAAAATATTTATTATACAAACCGAATTATATATATCTTGTGCAGTTTTAGGAAAATTCTTGTTCATGTACTCTTAAAAACTCAATATGATGACTCAAATTTATGCGAAAATTACTAATATTGTGAAACTAAAACCATTAATCTTACCATTTTCGAATTCAAAGACCTTAAATTCAACCAGAAGAATAAAGAAATATGAATTTTGCAGTAAATCCGCGGTACTGTTTAAGAGCTAGAGATTTTCTCGAACAAAGAGTCAAATGGGAGTACGGACGAACTGGGAGTCGTTTTCGAAGGTCAAGGAATGAGTCAGAGGCCCCAAAACGTAACCTCTCTGTCCAAACTTTTACATCGATTTTTTGCAGCGTAAAATAAATGTATGCTATGCAAATATTTTTGTTCAAGAAAGTAATAAGCAAGTGTAAACTATTTTCGATTCTCATTCATTGAGAAAAAGAAGAGAAAAAATAGTAATAAAATGTAAAGAGAAATATTATCTCAGAGTCTTCTCTATGAGCATGTGTACTATACACATACTCATGTGTGGTTAATTTGCAATCGAGAAGTACTCAATTATAGTTGCGTCTGTGATATACGGAACATTCCGACGTTAAGCTTTCTATTTAGTCTCCAAGAAATGTTCTTAGTTTGTGCCTTGTTTTATCAAATTTTCTCATGTTGCACGCTGTTCTTTGTATTAGTCTGCTTAGTGTAATATTCTCTCTCAGCGTGTGTTGAGATCTTTCCCCCTTAATCACTCGAAGTAATTGCCTGCTCTTCTCAATTTTCTTAACCACTTCGCTGTTTGTAACTTCCTCTTCTGGAGTAATCCTCGACATTTTTCTCTTTCTAGGAGGCTCGTTGCTTTCTTGGGCTCTCTTTTTCTTTCTTGTCTAAACTAAATATAGTTAACCCCTACAAAAGATTTTTGATGTACACGTATTTTGTTTTTACTGTTTGATTGTTCTTTAGACAAATACCTTTGAAGTGAATATCAAACTTGAGAAAAAAATTACATTTTATTTAATTTCCTCCGTTATTTGTTATTTTTAACAATAATGCGTAGAGTTAAAAATTTTTACTTTTCGACAGTTGTGGACAACGTGCTAAATAAAAATATTAGCAAGATAAAAATAATATATTTCAAATAATTTTGGAATAAGAAAATATTATTATTTAAAATCCTATTTTTTAAAAATTTAATTAAATAATTTAAATTTAAAATTAATTTAATTTTAAAAAGCTGTTTTTATCAGATCCTTTGAATTTTTGGTTTTGTAAGAAAGTACGCTTTTAACAATTAATATCGTGTTGTATTAAGTTCCTCAGAAATGGGTTTAATGTTACCTGTAACTTCAATTTTCTTAGTTATAAAATCATTATGAAAGAAAGTAAGAAATTTTTAAAACTTGACCTAGTAAAACCAGAAGTGTTTTTGCAATTGGTCTGTTGGAAACGTCAACGAATTTTATATTTGGTGAAGATATAAGAAACCACATTTGGGATATTTGAATGTAAAGGTAGTGAAGTAGCAAGTAGACTAGCAAAGGTAGTCACTACTGTCCCTCAGGCTCCTTGCTTTCCTTCACTCTTCATTAAAAGGATCAACTGAAGACTTCTCGCCGAACTTCATCTTAAAAGAAAAGAAAAAACTTTGTTACTTACGGGCCCTGTCGGCCAGAATCGCCATTAGACTGCGGGAGGAACACGGCCAGATACTTTGCCGCAGATCAAGAAATTCACTACATTCATTCAGGCCAAGCACGAAAAAGTTCCCTCATGAAACCGAATCACGAATGTTGTCAACAAGATTATGAATGAAACATATTACTCGAAACAAATTTGATGTTTTATGAAACAATTAGTCAAGCATTATTAAACAAAAAACATTTATAAGCCAATATTTTTTCAAGTTTGATATTCACTTCAAAGGTATTTGTCTAAAGAACAATCAAACTGTAAATACGAAGTAAGTGTACGTCAAAAATCCTTTGTGGGGATTAACTATATTTAGTTTAGACAGGAAAAAAGGAGAGCCCAAGAAAGCAACGAGCCTCCTAGAAAGAGAAAAATGTCGAGGATTACTTCAGTAGAGGAATTTACAAACAGCGAAGTGGTTAAGAAAATTGAGAAGAGCAGGCAATTACTTAAAAAGGCATATAAATTACTTAATAAGGAGTGCATGAAAGCACCTGCCTACATCATTATCGACAAAACGGCTTCACGGTAGGATTTCTCAGAGTTCTTGCAATTATCATGCATTGCATTCCGCCATTGCTCAATCATCATATATCATATCAAGCATCATGCTCACGTATGGGCCAAATGATTCGTCCCTTCCAGACAAGATAACTAATTCGGCACTGGAAGCACCATGACAGAAGTATTAACGGGGGCTTGAGAATCCCTGACTCCTGGCTCCGTGCTGTGCAGGCCATTGGCGTCCAGTGAATTGCGAATTACGTGGGGCGGCATGAAGGGCCGAACTCTCACATACATTTTACCTGTTCAAAAGATTTTGAAATTTATTGAACGATGAAAACAATACCATGGAAAGAATATCATTGTACAGATTTGCACAATTCGAGATTTTAATCCTTGTCTAAGTCAATTGATTGATGTCTAAGTCAGTTGATAATAGAAGATACAATTTTATTCGCGCGAAAATGAGAGATTAAGAAAAAAACAATAGCAACAAATCAGTAATTATGAAATCAGATGACAGGGAAAGTATTCTTACTTTCCTAATAGCTGTCCCTACCGAATTCCCAGTACCCCACTCTTACACAAGTTTCCATTAATGCGCCAGCTACGGACGGACTCGCGATAGTCCACGATGCGACCCATCTCGAAAACATTTTTTTCGCTTTATCGAGCTCGTAAAACTAAATTCGTCCTCAACAAAATGCGCTGGTGGTATGCAGAAATTAAAGGAGTTGATTTATTTCGAGTTTAATATTTTCTGCAACTTTTCCCGCGGTTGTTTTTTTCTGAGAAGGGCGGCGCCCTGGTGCCCTTAAGGAGCAGCAACCATTGGGGCAGACCCCAAATGCTCCGCGTCGCAGAGGCGCGACCGCCAACCGCTGCGGCTGCCGGCGCTGGCCGTGAGGGCGGGCGAGGGGGCTGTGGGAGCTACGCCGCCACCGCCGCCCTGTCCCCAGAGATCGCCCTCCATGGCCCCACCCCTCCGTCTCCCATCCGCACCTCTTCAACCGTCTCTTCCCCCTCCCATCGTGCCTTACCCCTCCCCTGCCTCCAACATTCCGCCCTGTTTGCCGCACCTGAGATCGCCCTCCACGGCCCCACCCCGCCGTCGCCCATCCGCACCTCTTCAACCGTCTCTTCCCCCTCGCATCGCGCCCCCCCTGCCTCCAGCACTTCCGCCCTGTTCGCCTCACCTGCGCCCCACCTGTGCGCCCGCCCACTCGTCCCGCCCGGGTCTCACCAACTCACCGCTCCCGTCTTCCCCACACCTCCCTCACCAAATACCTCTCAACATACCACGCCCTCCCCCAACATGCCTCGCCCCCTTGAATACGTCCCGTATCCGTCAACTGCACGGCCACCTACCCACTTATCACCCCACCCCGTCCCGTCCCGTCCACTCTTCTCCACCGATCTCCCCCCCCACCACACCGCATTATTTCCGGCAAACTCCCACCTCCACCGCTGCTGCCTTGACCACGCCCCAAACTCGCCGTCGCCGCGCATAACGCCGCTTTGCCTTATTCACGCGCTATCTCCACCCCCGCGACCCCGCAGCGGCCAACCCGTTATGCGACGCCGCGCCGCGCCCTCCCTAAATTGAGTCATCATCGCCCGTAGCCGCCCACTGCAGCGATTACAACTTTTCGTTTCGTGAGAGTTCGAGAAGCCGACCTCCGACCCTCGTCGCTGAATTTGCGAAGACTGTGTACACACGTGTTACGGGCTCAACTCCAGCCGCGGGTCAGGAGGGGGGGATGCAGTGCGAGGCGTGGGAGGGGGTGGCGGGGAGGGACGGAGGAGTGCGCGGGGAGTTCTCTCGGCCGTAATGCGAAGTTATGGGACAAGGGAACACGTTGCATACGCATATTGTGGGCTCCCAGCTGAACATCTTGTATTTCTTCATTAGGTTTACATGCCCTTACCGAGATGGCGGGGCTGGCGCTTGCAGAGGGGCGTGGGGGGGGGGCGTGGCGGGCGTTGGCGCACTCCAACGCAGCTGGAGGAGTTTGTAGTCGACACTTGAGGACAGCACCCCTCAAGCGATACCCGCCGCTACCTCTGCCCCACCCGGCTAGGCTCTGCCTGCTCCTCTTCTGCTCCGCCCCCGCCCCCGCCCCGCCCCGCACTCGCTCCGCTTCCGCCTGGGCCGCCGCGTCGCACGCCGATGCGCGCTCGATGTCAAAGTCGACACGAGAATCTCTCTCTCACGCGCCTGTTTGCCACTTGACACGAAGGCGCACCGGCGCGCCGGCGCTTCAGTGAAATGAACCGCAGCAAACTCGGCAAATTACCTCCAAGTTGTACGTTTCCAGCCCTTATCCCGGGATTCATCTTCTGAATGTCCGCTGAATATTTGTAGCTCAAGCTGAAGTTAAGCGACTGTATATGGATAAAAACGTAATGTCTTTTCCCTTTTCTTCGTTCTTACTTTCTCCCTACGGAGTAGAGAGAAAGTTATGTAATGCTGAGCGAAAAACGGCGAATTTTTGGCAGAAAAAGTCTATTTACAGAGTCCTGGTAACGACAAAGTGGATAAATACTGTTGCCAAATTTAGAAAACAAAGTCTGAATCATGTGATATAGCAAGAATCCATGTTTTGTGTGTCTTTGATACCGAAAAATCGAATGACGGCAAAACGACTGTCTGTGAGTTCGCCTGTCTGTCTGACCGCCTATACGGTGCCCGTCTGTGTCTGTCTGTCTGTCTGTCCGTCCGATCGTTCTATAGAAAAGAACCGAATCAGCTCAAGCTCTTTCTAATCAATGAAGGATAAAAAATAAACTGATTCTATGAAGGGATGAAACGTTTTAAAAAATACAGCTCTAAGACACTTTTGAAGGGCTTGGGTACAAATAGTTAGATGCTATCTGATGCCAAAACTACAGAGTATTGAAATTCGATATCACCGCAATTTCTTTCTCTGACCGCCGAAATTTAATACTGCTTACAAGAACTGCAATTTTTAATTTGCATAGGTGCTATCTATATTTTTTCCTAATATCGGTGGTAGGACTATCTGGCATCAAGCCCTTCATTTAAACCTTTTTGCTTTCATTTACGTGATAGTAATTGATGCAATAAATTAGTAACTAACGTAAGCGCATGTTTTGATAAAAAATTAGAATTCTTAATTCTTTCTTTTATTTGTGAACTGTACTTTGAATGAACTTTAAATTATTATTAACATAACTACCCAATTTTTTGTTTTTAGTGTTTGTTAGTTGTATGGTTTATCACAGACTCTCAATTCTGTACTTTTAATTTAATACAAGACAAAATTCTCTCGAACAGAGCATATACTATTAATTTATCTTAGCGGCGTTTACATATCTATATAAATAAATAAATGTTGTTTCTTTTCATCATATCTACAAGGCGCTTTCTATGACATGTAATTGTGTAAGTGATACTCAAAACTACCGTCCTGGGTTTCACTTGCACAGTTGGGGTATTTGTATTCCATTTTGTACGATGTTTATTACAAATAAACTGCTAAAAAATTGAACAAATCTCTTTATAGGTATATGTATGTAGTATTTGCTGCATTTATAGAATTGAAATTGCCTATGAGGTGATAATGAAATAAAATTATCAATAAAAGAATAAGAGGAAGACTTATTTAAGTATTCTTGTAGTGTATTGTGAAGTACAATAAAATAATTGTTATTTATACACAAAGGGCGTTATGAGGGTTATAATTATGGAGTCGCAACAAAGAATTTTGTCGCTCGAGATTTTTAGAACCAGTTAACGTCCGTGGTACATACATGATTTTATTTTTCCCTAATTTTAATTATTCGTATTTACTTATTAATTAACTATATGTTAACTTTACTCGGTTTGTCATTTCACATTTCTCACTCATCATTCCCGTTCATAATTTCCACCGTAAGAGAACATGTAGCAACTGTAGCAACATTCAACTTGTTTCATATTTCTTCCGTAACCTCGACCCTCTTGATCCAGGAAATCGAGTGCAGTGCAGTGAATATCAAGTTATGTATTTGCCGCTTTTCAAAAAGGCAATAAAAATGAAATTCAAAATTATTGGCGAATTTCTGTTTTGTAGGTTGTTCCAAAAATATTAGAGAGACTTTTTTACGTATGAATGGAAACATTTCTTAGCAAACACGACGCGTTTTCAAATTGCCAACATGGGTTTCGAAAATCAAAATCTACGGAAACTGCCATATTTTCTTTTCTTAAAGATGTGCTCTTTTTTAAAGCCCCATCCATTGATGAAAACGAAGCACCTATTGGTATATTTTTAGATCTTTCAAAAGCTTTTGACGTCATTGATCATAGCATTTTACTTTCAAAATTACCTTCGTATGGAACTCGTGGTGTGTCTCTAGATTGGTTATGTTCGTACCTTAAACAACGATCTCAGAGAGCAGAAATACTTTACTGAAATAATGGAACACCTTTCCGATTCTTTTCCAATTGCATGTGGAGTCCCACAGAGATCGATTTTAGGTCCCATTCTATTCCTACTATACGTAAACGATATGCCCTCGACGATTAGAAGCAGAAGAACAGCTCTCTTTGCGGATGATACGATTATTCTTTGCAATAAAGAAACCGTAAGTAGTACAATATCAGACTTTAAAATTGGTTTCGTAATAACAAATTAATAGTTAATGAAAGTAAAACTGTTCAATGCAGTTTTCCATTTCAAATATACAGCTCTGCCCTTCACAGAAAATCACTGGTGTGCCATTGACTGATGTTAAGGTAACAAAATTTTTAGGTCTTTCAATTCAGTCAAACCTCTTATGGAACATCCATTGAAATGAATTGACCACTAAATTAAGTTCTTTATGCTACACTTTCAGAAATCTTTCAAATTCAGTCAGCCACACACTGCTCGTTGTGTATATTTCGCGAATGTTCATTCCTTCCTGAGATTTGGCATAATATTCGGGAAAATACATCTTATAGCTCCCAGAGTTTTAGATTACAAAAAAGAATTGTACGAATAATAAGAAAATCCCACCCACATGATTCTTGTAAACCTCTCTTTATTAATCTAGGTATTTTACCATTACCTTGTCTCTTCATGAATGAATCAGTGGGTTTTTGTCAAAAATGACTTCCTTAAGAGCGGCAATATATTTTCGGCAAACGCCGTTGTCTGTAACTACAACACTTCACGTAGTAACCATATTCATCAGTTTACTGTATCAGCTTACTACAAAAAATTCACATATAATACATGTACATTGTTTTACAACACCTTGCCAAATGACATTAAACGATTAAATTCGATACAAAAGTTTAAGTCCCAAGTAAAATCTTTTCTGCTGCCCAACTGTTTCTATACAATTATACACTATACCGAGCATCTAAAAAGGAAGTAATATTAAATTTAACAATCCCATTCAAAGTATTATATACCATTTGGGTTGTATAGTTATAAAGAACCTGTTACAAGTATTGTACTTCAAATTCTGAGTCAATGACCCCATCTCAATCAGGTTTTCGTCCAGTTTCCCTGATCCTCCAGCAAATGCTGAGATGGCCCCATGTATTGCTTCTGGACATAAATGTAACTTCAAATTAACTTCTCCCCATAGCACGTCACACACAGTTTTTCACTGTTTCTGACATGAATAAATACATGTCAAAGGCAATAGCGAGTTAGTACACGCCATAACGGCGAGCACTATATCGATTTTCTGCACATGCGATGCACAAAAGTGATGCGAAACTTGAACTGGGCATGCGCAGAAGATCGATAGTGCTTTAACGTTTGAGGATGCACAAACTCCATAATAACAAGCAATAATAAATTAGTAAAAATACATATATTTCTTGTTTCCTTTTATTTTTTGATCGTAATATTACGTACAATACTTGGATCTGTCACCCGAAGGTTAGTTTTTAAACGATATTTCATCACTTATTTCTAAGCGGCCTTTGATATGAATGTCAGAGACGGTTTCTCTCGCGCGCGAAAAAGTAGTGATAAACCCCCATCTGCGCCGCTTTCCCTCTGCAAGCCCTGGCTGCGCGCGAGGCGAAAGGGAGTGCCCCAGGGTCCAGGCGGCGGCCGTCGCGTGTGCGACGGTTTGCAGGTGCAGCGCGCCTGCACTCGCAAATCCGCCGCCCGTAGGGAGCGGCTCGACCTACACGCCCCCCTCCTCGCGCCACGCCCCCACCGCGCGACCCCGCGCCTCACTGTCCCACGCCACGCCCCCGCGCGGCACGCCCTCCACGCCTCGTCCCTCTGCGCCACGCCTCCCGCGCCCTGCCCTCCTCACGTCATGTCCTAAACCCGGCCCCACCACCTACCTCTACCCCGCCCCCGACCACGACGCCAGTTCGCTCCCTCCCCCTCTCCCTTCCTCCCTCCCCCCCGCCCTTCCTCCCCCTCCCTCTCTCCCACCTGCCCGCCCGCTCGCTTCCACCTCTAAGCCCGAGAGCAGCATCGTGCTGTTCCGCTCAGCTCTGCGCGCCACGGCGATGTGCCACCGCGAGCCACGACGTGGCGGGTCGTGGCGCGGCGCGACGCGGCTGGGGCGGAGAGGGCGTGGCGCCAATCAAACCTTTGCCAACTCCGATGCGGAGACGTCATTAGCGCGTGAGGGAGGGAAATGGAGCGGCTCGGCGGCGGCGGCGCCGGGCCGGGGAGGAGGTGAACTCGGCTCTCGCCTCAGCTTCGCTCCGCCCCACCCCGCCCCGCCCCGCCCCGCGCCGCCCCTCTCCCCAAGTGCTTACACCCCCTCACCCGCACAGCGCGCACTGGTGCCGGTGCCGGCGGCGCCCGCGGACTGCGTTTTCTGAGCCGTCGCCCCCATAACAACATTACTCAGCCTTCGCCTCCGCTTTAGTACCTCTCGTTAATGCAGCAGCGCCGCCGCCGGCGCCCCCACCGCCCCCACCGCCTCCACCTCCGCGCCTCGCACCCCACTGCCCGCCCCGCGCGTCCGCCCGCTCCCCGCCACGCTCTGCCACGCTGCCACCGTCCCGCCCCGCCACCCCCTGCACACCCGGCCCGTCGCCTCAACCCCACCGTTTGCCTCGCGCCTAAATAGCTTCGTGACGTGACCGCGGCCCTTGGCCAGTCGCGTTTCGCCGCGTGACTCCGCGTTTCACCGGCTGCCAACCGCTCCCGATGCGCAGGAAACAGACCGGCGGAAGCCAGAGAAGCTGGGCTCCGGCAAGCTATCGGTTGAACGCCTATGTACATTGTTTTGTTGCGAACACACATAAGGCGTCGCACACCTTCGTACCGTTAAAGTTTAAATACCGAAAGTGTCAAGAAATCGTGTGAATGAAGTAAGGAAACTTTTTCTAATATTTTAGTTTTTTAAATTGTTAATTGTTATGTTTTTAATTGATACTATTACAAACAACAATATTTTTACTCGGAATGCTGCTAAATTGGACGTCAGGATTCAACGATTAAACCCACTGAATCACAGCCTTAGAATATTTTGCCCTTATAATATACCGTAATTTTCCAATTCCTTTAATACGCTCTGTATATTTCATGATTTTTTCCTCGAGGAGCGAATTCCGCCATTTTGTGATCTTTCATGAAATGGACATCACTGGTAGCTCAGTCGTACGAATTTACACGATTGATTAGATTTATTGTCATTGATGGCTGTGCTCCTCTCTCTACTTGGCTGCCTAGAGTGCATATTGTCTGAGAGATAGAAGGTGACAGCGATTTGTTTGCTTGTTGTGGTGATCGTCGCTAGGATCGTGGCGCCGTCTGCCAGAAACGAGTTCGCAGCTCTACTACCATTTATAGAGAGTTTCGATGATTTACTTGACTAAGTGCGTGTGCAACATAATGTACAAAATGGACCATGGCAGCGCACGATCTTCTCTTCCCATTTCCGTTGGATTTATTTTCAAACACGTCTCGCACATCGCCGGAAATGAAGCGGTGGCGATGGTGTGACGGTTAGCGTACCGGACTGTTGTACCCAAGCTCGCGCCAAGCCGATCGAAGCCGTGGATTTTTAGGGCGACAAAATCCTTCGTACGCCTTCCTTCGGAGGGGAAGTAAAGCCGGCTGTCCCATGTTAGTAGATTTACTTGCATGTAAAAGATCCTCAAGCCTAAATGACGCCTCTGAGATAAATTCAAAATCGCCTGTTTCTCGCCCAAGAAATACCTCCTTTCTGTGCTAGATGAAAAGAGCGTAGCGAAATTTGCGTGGTCAGACGGAAGAGCGGGCCCGTGTCTCGCCAAGTAAAATAAGGCAAATTCAATTCAATTCAAAAAAAAAGGTTCGTACCTTCACCTTTACGAATGGCATATCCCAGAGCCGAAAATGCTGTTATTCTTTAGTTGCATTGGATGTGATGATGATGATGATGATGATAATAATAATAATAATAATAATAATAATAATAATAATAATAATAATAATAATAATAATAATAATAATAATAATTTTGATTTAATAAGTCCGTGAAGAGAGTAGTTTACAGAAAGCCTTATTTGTGATAAAATCCGATTGTTCCCAACTGGTGCAGCATGGGAGCATCGGAGTGTCTGGAACGGGGTAAATTTAGATAGATGTTTAAGAGCGGGGCCGGAGTGCTGGGAGCGCGGGAGGCGGAGGCGGAGGCTGAGGCGGAGGCGGAGCGCGCGCGGGCGGGGCCCTCGGGCTGTTATTGCGGCGCGAGTTGCGACGCCGCGACGCCGCGACGCCGCGACGCCCCCCGAGTGCTGTCTGCCAACTTCTCGGACGCCCTTTCCTCTCGCCCCTCCCCGTCCCACTGGCGTCTGCCGCGGACTCGAACTGCGCCTTGCCAGCCGCGCCGCCCGCGCCACCCGCCCGCGCTCCTCACCCCACGTTCGTTGCACATGCGCTACCCGCCCTACGCACTCCTAGGTTCCTCGCCCCTCGCTCCACGCCAACGATCTCTTTCCACGCTCGCGGCCCACGCTCTCCGCTCCCGCTCCCGTCCGCGCTCCCCGTCCCTGCTCACCGCACCCGCTCCCTGCACTCCACTCCACGATCCACACTTCTCGACATGACGCCCCTGTCCCACGCTTCCCGACTCAAGACCCCCACCTGTGCTGGCCGCGCAATACTCCATGCCTCACTCTTCCCGCCGTACGCTCTCCGCACCACGTTCCCCACATCCATGCTCCTCGCCGACTGCTCTCTGCCCTTGGGTTCTCGCCCCACGCTCCTCACCTCCCTCTCGCTCTTCTCGCCCCACGCTCCCAGAGAGACGCTTCCCATCTCCAAATCCCCACCCTCTTCTGCCCGTGCAAAGCTCCCCGCCTCACTCTCCGCTCAGTTGGCTCCCCGCTGAATGCAGCACCCATGCAGCTCGTCATATGCTCCCCGCCCTACGCTCCAAGCCTTGCACTTCTCACCCCATGCTCCTCTACCGGCGCTTCTCGACCCGCCCCCGATGCTCACTACTCCATGCTCCCCAAGCTCACCGCGATAGTCTCGCCTTACCACCCTCTGCGTTGGAGCTCCCTGGCGCGCCGACGGGGCGCATCCATGTCCCACGAATTCCTTGTCATTTAAAGCATGAATAAAAACAAATACGCACACGAACAATAAAGCCTTACATAGGAATGCGTTAATTAAGGGCAAAAAGCTAAATAATTACCGCTGACAAACAATTGACGATGAGTTCACAAAGCAGGAATGTTTTAAAAATGAGACACGAAATTAGCTCTAATTCATAGTTAATATAGTTTTATTGGAAATATTTGTATAATAACACAAAATTAAATGGTTTATGCAGTGTTGTGTACTTTCCGCGCAGGAATTTTAATACCTTTTTACGAGGGAAGAAGCTCAACGATATTAATAATCTAGCGACGACGACGAAGATGATGATAATAATAATAATAATAATAATAATAATAATAATAATAATAATAATAATAATAATAATAATAGGCCGATCAGATGGCCGAGATCGCTAAGGCAGTAGTGCCGGAGTGGTTTCGGACCAGAAGATCGCGGGTTCGAGTCCCGCCTCGGGCATGGATGTATTTGTGTATGTCTGTATTTGTTGTCCTTTCACCCCCATTATCATCATATCATCATTTCATCTTCCATACCCCCAGGGCTAACAACCGTGGGGATAAAAATCGGATCCAGCTCAAAGTGCTGGTCCCCCCCCAAAAATTGTTGCAAGCACCTGCCACCGTGATAATAAATAAAAACTGAGCCACGGTAAATGCAGGATGCTTGCATGCGTGGTCCTAGTCGGCCGATTAACGAAAATAATAATAATAATAATAATAATATCATAATAATAATAATAATAATATCATAATAATAATAATAATAATAATATCATAATAATAATAATAATAATAATAATATCATAATAATAATAATAATAATATCATAATAATAATAATAATAATAATAATAATATCATAATAATAATAATAATAATAATATCATAATAATAATAATAATAATATGCAAATAAATGAATAAAAATAACACAGATTACTCAATAATCCACAATTTCTCGAAATTATAGAAGACAAAAGGATTAAAATTCCACATTCTAAATTTAAGGTTGTGTGGAAATTTCTTAATGGATACACATTCGATATTTTGACGTTTGTTAAATTTGTTATTTTCTTGAATGTGCTCCTTAAAAGTTAATCTACTATCAATGTGTACCCCAAGATATTTCACTGGTATAACAAATGGAATTAGAGTGTTATTTAATTCTAGTGGGGGAGTTTTTTTAGTTCACAAAGGGCGATCATTTTGTCTGGGTTAAAACGTTTTCTTGAGAAATTTAATAACGAAGCATGCTGTAAAGGGATCAGGTTTCCCACAGAGCACCGTGACACGGTGCGCCTCCAAACAACGATGAGCCAACTGAAAATCACTCAGTGATGCACATTTGGGGCCGCCGTTTCCGGGATCTCAATTTAAACCCTAGTGTTTTGTGGTGCGTATTATTAAAAAAAATGTGTTCTTTTTCTCGTTTGGTGTGCCACTATTGTCACTTGTCAATTAACATATGGTGACCAGAAAATGACCAGTTTATCTGACATGTTGGGCACAAATTATATTTTGACCTGATCGAACTCTTTATTGTCAGGTCTACAACACTGTAAAACATTTCTAAAATCTGACTCGTAGAAAACCTATAAACACAATGATATAGGAATTTGCTTGTCATTAGTGAACACCTCCAGTTTTCAAAAATTCTCTCTTTTACAAATATCTTCATGTCGAATAGATTGTTTGTCATACTGAGAGGGTGATATTTCCTTCAAAGAGCATTTCTGTCGAAGATAACCATTTTCGCTGCAGTATTATATAACTTTCTCTATACTACGTACGAGTATATAATAAAGTATAACTTTATCTCATTACTGAGCGTTTGTCAGCCAAATGTCCGAGTAATTGCGTAGCATAATTGCCTATTGCAAAGGCGAATAATTATATAATAATATTATATAGAGTATAAGGTTGAATGATAATATTTTCAAACGTTTGATCGGAAGACGTGTTTCCTCTAATTTTGTAATGTGTATGAATACGCAGGATGCATTGAACATTTATACCACATTCGTACGTTTCTTTCAGTATTAATAGAATTTAAGTATGATAACGAATGTTTTGCAAATTATCAAAAAGGGTCTCTCACAATGGATCGACCTCTAAATCTAACTTTCCATTGTGTAAGTTCTGTTTATTGGGACAATTCTCGCGGTGTGAATATACTATTCTAAAATATTTCATGATATAAATCTTATCTAATGATTAATAAAGTATCAGTATTTTACAAGAGCAATGCAAATACCCAGATAGTCCATGACCAGGACACACAATAAAATAAAATTGTGAAACTAGGGAGATGTTACCTCATGGATTATTCCTATTTAATAACACAAGTAAAATACTGAAACCGTAATGACACGTATTTCACTAGCGCAAAACACCGAAAAAACACAATTACGAAATTATATTTTAAATTTTGTTTTAATCTTCAGTAACAAAATTGTATAAAAATTGTGATGTTTTTTCACAATATTCTGAGCCTTTTAAACGATTTGAATTGTGAATATAGCATTTAGTACAAAATTCAAGTTACTTTTAAATGTTTCACCGTGCTTCATAAATCCATTTGGAGGTGTTTAGGAAGTTGTAAGAACAAAAAAATCTAACACTACTTGGTCTCGATCTCGATTCAATATGTTTTCCTTTGTGCTTCCCGGAAAGTGGCAGTTGGCGCGTGGCTTGGGGGGGAGACGCCTTCCTTCATCCGTTCCCCCTTTTCCCGGCCCCGCCCTCGCCCCCTCCTCCACCCCCTCCTCCTCCACCTCCACTTGCCGCCTTCCCTGCCACCTCCCGCACGGGGCCCGAAGAAACGACACGGCCGGTAGGAAACGGCCGCGATTGGTTTTTTGAAACCCGCTTTGCTGTGCTGTCGAATGCAGGACCGCCACATCTCGTTGGCCCATACAAGGAGCGGTGACAATACGTCGAAACGAGCGGACGAGGCGGGACGCGTGCGGAAGGGGGCGTAGGCGCGGGGCAGGGAAGGGGGGGGCGTGCGAGGGGCGGCGGCGCAAGGGCGGGGGGTAGGGGTGGCCGGGAGGAGGCCTGTGCGGGGCGACACGGAAGCACGTCGGCGCACTTGCAAGAACGACGGAACTCTCTTTCCAAATGGCCGAGCCGTTTCGCGGCTTTCAGTGGCTCCCGTGAGCCCAAGTGTCACGGAGCGTAGAACCCTACTTTCGCAGACCGACAGGAGCGGATTATCGACAGGTAATTATCTCCTGGTGAATTAATTGCCACGCCATTAGTTCTAGAGACCTGGGATTTTTTGACGGAGCTTAACGTGTTGCTCTGGAAAGAGATTGCCTAAGGAATACCCAATGGTGTGAACTCGTTTCCCCTTCGTTGCTGAACGGTGTTTGTTCACCGAGTTCGAACGGTGTTTGTTCAAGTTTCTGTTTCCACCGAGAAGAATAGTGATAGTTAGCACTCATAGGTTCTCCGGAGTGAGCTGAGAGAAAAACACAATTATGTCGGTGTATGTTTTAATTTTATGTTTGAACAACTTTAATTTGACTGCCATGTGCAACTGTGGAATAAATTCTTGTATCTCATTTTATTGTACGTCATTAATTGAGTTAGATAGATATAAAGCGTATAAACTATAATTTAATGGGCGACATTCGATTAAAGATCAATCAAAACTTCAATATTTATTTGAAAAGATATGCAATGTCTTGCAGTGAACAGATATACACGTATTCTCTACACTTTTCTCAAGTATATATGTTTGCCGGCACCACAAAACAAATACAGGATTAAGTAGAGATACAGGATTAATCGATTCGACTCGTGTAGCCTCCATTTAACTCCTGCATTCCTACCCAAAACGAAAATAATTGCAAATGCAAATAAAGCTCTCTGTGATTATTTTAGGAGAATGGTTCATCCATTTCACGTGCAATGTATATTGTGTTGCTATTGTTTCAATCTAAAATAATTAGTCCTTCAATTGCTTACGTTTTTCGATGGACGGCTGTCCTGTAACTCGCAATAATTCAGTTAAAATAAACTAGTGAAATTGCGCAAATAGACGGGTAATTTACGAGAATATTTTAAGTACCATAAATAATGAAGATTAGAATTTGATTATCAAAGTATTGCTATATTATTCTGGTCACGAAAACGTCATGGCGGGTTAGACGTTTGCTTTGCATTTGTCTCAAACGTAAAACATTTGTTTTTACTTTTCCATTCAACGTAGCATTAGTGAGCAGTCGTCAGCATTCTTTAATGGCCTTCACCATTTTCGACTAAAGATGAATTGGAATGGCTACTGGTGGGGAGAGCGCCTTTGAGAACGGTATTGGTTTGTTTTTCGAAAGCGAGAGTAGCGTCTGGGAAGAGCGCGAGCATTAAGAAACCTGTTCAGTGAAGCGTTCACCTGCCGCTCGGAATTTGTCGCCTCTGCCTTCAGTGCTGAAGCCGCTGGCCGAAGATCAGCAGCGGGGAAGGTTATTTACGCGTGTTTGTACGTGGGAGAGGGCGAAGTGTGCGGGTTCGGTGAGCAAGGAGGCGGGAGGAAAGAGGCGGGACAAAGGAAGCGGGGACGGAGGAAGCGGGAAGGGAGTATGTGGGAACCGATAAAGCGCGTTCGGGCGGGGGAACGGGGTGCAGGGATGTGTCAGTGTGGCTGAAGAGGTGGAGAGGCGGGGCCGGAAGGGAGGGGCGGGGCAGGAGGGGCTGGGACGGAGGGGCTGGGACGGAGCGGCTGGGACGGAGGGGCGGGGACGGAGGGGCGGGGACGGAAGGGCGGGGAGGAGGGGCGAGGACGGAGGGGCAGGGACGGAGGGGCGGGGACGGAGGGGCTGGGACGGAGGGGCTGGGACGGAGGGGCTGGGACGGAGGGGCGGGACGGATGGGGCGGGGACGGATGGGGCGGGGACGGATGGGGCGGGGACGGATGGGGCGGGGACGGATGGGGCGGGGACGGAGGGGCGGGGACGGAGGGGGCGGGGGACGGAGGGGGCGGGGTCGGAGGGGCGGGGACGGAGGGGCGGGGACGGAGGGGCGGGGACGGATGGGGCGGGGACGGATGGGGCGGGGACGGAGGGGCGGGGACGGAGGGGCGAGGGGACGGAGGGGCGGGGACGGAGGGGCGGGGACGGAGGGGGCTGACACGGGAGATACGCGAGGAAGAGATGAGGAGCGGGATATATGGCGGGACGTACTCGGTCCATTGTGGGGTGTCCAGTGTGTAAGACGATGGGCGTGGGGGTGTGGTCTCGCGCACAGACTTACTCGCTCCATTAAAGTGTGGTTCACGTACTATTTCGCCCTGCGCGGGAAGCCGTTTCTCGCTTTATGCCGCCTCGTGTTTTTGCCACTTAGCACCTTTGATAGATGGAGTGGCCAATTTGGGCGGCGGCGCCTGCGCGCTCCGCCAGCCTAAAGGCTGCTAATAGCCGGCGGTGTTGACGGCGGACGCGGGGGCGGGGGCGGCGGGGAGGTGGTTTCGTGAAGCCGTCGCGAGCGTCGGGGGACTGGGAAAAACCTCTCCCCGCGTCAGGCCCGCCGCTCAACTGGCGGCGGTGAGTTATGGCGCGGCGCCAGGGAAACTTTTGCGATTGGCTACTAAATCATGTGTCCTGACCTGACCCACACGGACTTTATTGGGTCTTCCTCCGGGCGGCGGCGGGACGATCACCTATTAGCGGCGAAGGAAATCGCGCATCCGTCACGATGGCTGCAAGGCCGCCGGCAACAGGACAGACAGCTTGAGTTTACCTCAGAACCAGTACGGCCGCTTTCTCAGAAGTCATTCTCACCGGGAGGTCCTGCGGCTTAAGTCACTAAGGTGTCATATTTTTGAGACAAGCTAGATAGTGAGGTCAGATTCGTATGTTGGCACAAGGAGAATGCTAGCGACCTGTCGCTCTGATCAGTATGTGTTTTCTCTGATTAAAACTGGGTGAATGCCGGAGCAGTACCCTAGCAGTGTGAACTTTGCTTCTTCTTCTTCTTTGCCCAAATATGTCGCCTCACCTACACACATGTCGGTATATCAAAGCGTGTCCCGGTTAGGGTAGTGCCTATCTGCTGGAGATAGTACCTGGAGTGGAAATTTCCCCACAAGCCAACGTGTAGGTCTAAACCGGATCTCACCATCCAGGAGGAACACCTCGAATACCAGAAATGTAAAAACAACACTTACGGCTCTATTACATTTATCTGTAGAATTCATTAATAGAAAACCAACCTTTCAAAATGAACAGTGGAAATTGTATCTGAAGCTTACAAATATTGTTAGCGGTATATAAGTACGTCCTTCATATGTTTCAAGTTGATGTTCTCGTAATATAGTTTGTAATATAGTTAGATACTCAATCTAACTATATTGCAAATCTAAGACAAGAGATTTGAGATTTTTCACAGAAGACTATTGTTTTCAACAAAACATGCATTTCGCTCAAACAATTTTGTTTCCAGTGTCTACCAACACGTTTCCCTGCAAGATGTACTGAACATTCAACCCAATTAGAAAATTTTCAAAATATTTCACTGGTTTTGAAGGAAAATGTTCTAAATATTTTAAATAAGAAATTAAATGTTTTAACAGTTTTGTCTTACTTCTCCGTCGTGACTGCTATACTCAACAATAAATTCATCAGCGAGATTATATCAGTGTAAGGTGAACCATAACCACTTTATCGTTTTTCTGAATTTCATTTAGCTCAGTCAACATTCGTAACTTCTCCTTGAATGATTTCTCTACTATCTTGCAAATATGTGGATTAAAATTGTCTTATCTTCTAGAGATTATAGGGAAACATTAATAAATGTAGTTTTGTTGGAACAAAATCAAAATGCTCGTGATAACTCACTGGAAGACTTCTTTTTCGATCAATAGACATATTCACTTGCTTAATTTTGAAACATGTATTTAAGAGAGGGTATAAAATTACTTAGCCAAGGTTCCTGACTCATTTGCATTCAACTTTTTATTAGTTTATATAGTGACTCACAAGTATGAAAGGTCGCTTATATTTAGTGTTGAAAATGTTATTACTAGTTTATGTAACAAGGAATAAAACAGAAAGAAAGGGTAATTAAAGTATGTAAGAGCATTATTCCAATACAACACATTTTAAACCTTCTCTCCATCTTCTCAAGGCGGTCAAGTTTAAGCAGAACCTCTTTTTTCCTTCTCCGTCTCCTTCTCCTTCTTCGGCCACAATGTAACTAAATTCAACCCCTCGCTGAAAGGCGCCTTCTCCCTCTCCCATGAATTTGATCGAAATTCGACCGCGTTAGACAGGCATAAGGATTACGGCGGACGCGGAACTCTTCGGCAGGCGGGTAGGGCGGGGCGAAGGGGCGAACACCGCCGCCACTGCAGGCACCCCAGCCCCTCCGCCACCCCCTTCCACCCCGTACCCCACGCCACAGGCCTCCCGCCCGCCCCTGCCTCTCCGCCACGCCTCCACCCCACCTTCCACCCCTCCCCTTGCGCCGCTTGTGTTCCGCGTTCGGCTTCCTCCCACCACGCCGCTTTGCTCCGTTCAACCGGAATTTATCGGTGAGAAACCGCGGGAAAGCCCCAAGCGTCCGGCGGCGGCCACCACGCGCCCCGCCCCCGCCCCCGCCCCTGCCCCCACCCCCGCCCCCGGCGCGCTCCAGCGCCTCGGCCGCTCGCCGCGTCGCCGCGACGCGAAAATACGACGCCCTTCGGTGGCGGCCCGTTAAACGCCCGCAAACAGCAAAGGCGGCGCGCGGCGGGTGGGTAGCGGCGTGGCGGGGGCCGGGGGGGGGGGGGCGAGCGCCGGCGCGGAAGCGGCGTGCAGCGCGATCGCCCGCGGGCAATTAGTGCGGCGACGGTGAGATCGCCGGCCATTGCGGCGCTCTGCCCGCCCTCCAGCCACCCAGCCGCCCCGCTCGGCAGCCCGCAGCCCCCTCCTGCCACACTGCACTCTCGCCTTTCGTTTCCCGCCTCGCCTCGCCCCGCCCACCGTGCGCTACCCGCTGCCGGCCATCCGTTTCCCACCACCCTCTGCCCACCTCCCACTACCCGCTATCCACTGCCCGTCTCCCATTTCCCGTCACTCACTGTCCACCTGCCATTGCTCGCATCCCACTGTCCGACTCCCACTGCCCGACTCCCACTGTCCGACTCCCATTGTCCGACTCCCACTGTCCGACTCCCACTGTCCGACTCCCACTGTCCGACTCCCACTGTCCGACTCCCACTGTCCGACTCCCACTGTCCGACTCCCACTGTCCGACTCCCACTGTCCGACTCCCACTGTCCGACTCCAACTGTCCGACTCCAACTGTCCGACTCCAACTGTCCGACTCCAACTGTCCGACTCTCACTGTCCAACTTCAACTGTCCGACTCCCACTGTCCGACTCCCACTGTCCGACTCTCACTGTTCGACTCTCACTGCCCGCCTCCCACTGACCGACTCCCACTGACCGACTCCCACTGACCAACTCCCACTGCCCGCCTCCCACTGCCCGCCTCCCACTACCCCGCCTCATTCGACTATCTACTACCTATCGCTCACCGGCACTGTTCCGCATGTCACATGTTTTCTCGCTCATCTCCCACCGTTCCGCTCATCTCCCGTCCCTCTCCCCACCGCCAACCGCTCCACTCCCGATCCGCACCCCCACCCTCCTCCCTTCGCTGCCTTCGTTGCCGCTCCCCCGTCGCCTGCCCGTCGCCCGCCCACCGCCCGCCCACTGCCCGCCGCCTGCGGATCAACGTAATGAGTAGCCGATTGCCCATTAAGCGGCGCCCGTACAAAAGCGAGCGGCTGGCGGCACGTGCGGCCGGGGTCCCGTGGCATCGGCGGCGGCGGCGGCGGGGGCGGGGGCGGCGAGCGCGGCGATGCGGGCGGCG